>CM029606.1:61410295-61563486 GCA_017311375.1 Mytilus coruscus | reverse complement strand
ATGTCTACTGACATTTTTATGGCCACCTGATTTTAGTTTTACAGTACTCTTTTGATCTATATATTTTCATAAAATATTACACACATTATGGATATGACAGAGTTCTTAATCAGAGTAATTCACACTCAATCAAAATTTATCAGGTTCACATGGTTAAGAATGTATAACATTACAGTTTTTGTCCTGCAAGTTAAAACTTCAACAATAATTACAAATTTGTACACTGTACCCTTCAGTGTGCCCCTCTTTGTTCTTTTTTGTCAGGGTGTTGAAAGGCCATGAGAAATTTGATGTGTTGATAGTTTAGCTGTCAAACTTACTTTATAACATACATGTATGTAAATGATTTCATAACATGTTGGATAATTTACATTACCATATAAGGATTGTTTTGTAAAAGGTTTAATTATAAAGTTCATTTTGTTAGATCTGGTATTGACTGGTTGTTGGGCTTGCAATTGCTGGATTTCCATGAAATTCTCCTGTTAGTGGTTAGGAATTTTCATGGAAACACATACAGGCCCAGTTGCCCTTGATTGTACACTGATTTATTCAGGGATTGATTTTTTCGTTCCTATTACATTGTAACTAACCACTTGACCCAATGAAATTATGTGGTTATAAAAATATTCTACTTTGACCCAGTTTCACTTTGTACCTTCCCTGTAGGCTGTATTATTAAGTGTTAATTTTTCACACAGAGTTCAAAGTTGTGGATTTCTAATTTTAGTCCAAGTCTGTTCAAGAGGTTTTACTTTCATGCTTTTCTTGTCTTTGATTCTTACATTGTATCTTTCTTACTAAAGATCAAATCAAGGAAGGTGTATATATCCTGATTTTAACTTAATTTGGAAAATAAATCTCTCCCAAATATTTTTTTGACTTTACAGTACAGTATAATCCTGCAGACACAGGAGGATAGAGTTAGTGAAATATTTGATAAGATGATCATATCTATTCACATCATATATCCGTAGGTGATCTGTCCTTGCCAAACATACATGCACACTCATTTTACATTGCATATCCAAATTGTTGATAACACACCCCCCTCCCCTCACTAAATTTGTTTTTAATCGTCTTTGATACATGCAATTTTAGTCACTGAAAGTCGAGCAAAAATGGTCAATAAATCTTTTAATATATTTACATGTAGGTAATAAGAACTTAATCATGTTAATATCTTCCATGTGTGACGCAGATCGATGAACATTTGAAAATGAGTTGGGGCAGTAATTTGGTCAGCTGTGATAAATTAAAATCAGTATTGTGCTTAAAATGTTAAACAAAAATAGGAATCATAATAACAAAAGTAGATTGTTTTACTGTAATCAGTGTTATATTTTACATTTATAATTACAGTTGTCACGATATTAAACATTATCACTTACAGATTATCATGAAGTCTTCATTCTCATGTATTACTATACATGTATAAACATAGATTATTGTGATTTGTGCTGTCTTTATCATTTAAGTTGACACATACAATAAAGAAAGTTATACTGCAGATTTATAATGGATTGTGGGTAATTAATTTACATGGATTTCATCTATACATGATGTAGGTCAATTAAGGGTAATTGTACTAAAGAAACATGTGGAATCCAGAGTACATGTAGATGAAAGTTTACTTTTTATCCACTATGCAATGTATTTGTAACGAAAAAGTTGTAAAAAGAATTTATATATTGTACGTCAATGTGATTTAATATGAGCTTTATTGAAGTTTGGTTGGACAATAACATACACTCGGGCTAAAATGTCAAATTATTGATGTCTATACATTGAAACGATATACCTGTAAAACTTTTTACCTGAGAGGACTATTTAGGTTATAGTTTTACAAAGGCAGCCACGATTTCTTTGTTCAAATAACTTCGTAAACGGTTGGCTACCCAAAGTAAATTTTCAACGATAGACTTGATGGCTTTTATAATATGGTGGATATTTTATTACAAAAACTGTACCTGATGAATTGTAACAATTTTTTTTGTTCTCGAGAATCACAAATAATATTGTTTACAAGTACATGCAATGTTTGCATATTTAACTAGGAAAACTTAGAGTTAGATGAAGCCTTGTTGTTTTATTACAGATAGGTTTTACAGATAAACGTAGATAGGGATCAGGTTTTGAAGACTTGTCACAGGGTTTAAAATGGGATTGTTTGGTTGTATATAGGAGGTTAATAGCTGTAATCGTTTTAATGTCATTTTATTTTATAGTTTAGGGTAGAAGAACAGTTAAATGTTAGAGTGGATGTTTAGATTTAGAAATAGATAAAAAGTGACTGTAGAGGTCTTATACTGTTTATGATGTATAACGCTCTTTGATTAGTTTGTCTTTTTAGTGAACACAGTAAACAGTGAAAGGGAGAGAAAATCATCTTTATAAAATGACCTACAGAGGACCTTAAAATTAATGGTCTTATAACACAGTTTTTTGTCGAGCCTGCAACTTCTGTCGCAGAAAGCGAGACATAGGGATAGTGATCCGGCGACATTAACTAACTACTTAAAAGCTTAATATTTCAGAAGGTAGAAGACCTGTTGCTTCATACTTTGTATATAGATGCTTTATGATATGAAGTTTCTGTCTGTCATATGTCCATTGTCATTGACCTCATTTTCATGTTTCAGTGACTACTTGAAAAAAAAGTTAAGATTTTTTGTAATGTTAATTTCTGTCTTATTATAAGTAATAGGATAACTATCTTACATAGGTTTGTGCGTACCTTGCAAGGTCCTCATGCCTGTCAGACAGTTTTCACTTGACCTCCACTTCATTTCATGAATTAGTGAACAAGGTTAAGTTTTCGTGGTCAAGTCCATATCTCAGATACTATATGCCATAGGTCTACTATATTTGGTGTATGGAATGATTGTAAGATGTATATGTCTGTCTGGCAGGTATCATCTGACCGTGACTTTGTTTTCATGGTTCATTGGTCAATGTTAAGTTTTCCTGATTAAGTTTGTTTCTTAGATAGTATATGCAATAGGTCAACTATATTTGATGCATAGAATTATTGAAGGGATGAACATGTCTGTCTGGCATGGTTCATCTGACCTTGACCTCATTTTCATGGTTCATTGGTCAATATAAAGTTTTCATGGCTTGGTCTGTTTCTTGTATACTATAAGCAATAAGTCAACTATATTTGGTGTTTGGAATGATTGTAAGGTGTACATATATATCTGGCTTGGTTTATCTGACCTTGACCTTATTTTCTTGGATCATGTTAAGTTTATGTGATACTTGTAGTAAAACTTTTTATTTAGGACTATCAACATAAAATCAATGGTCAGTAAAGCAGGCAAGATATTTCAGCGTGTGCACTCTTGTTTTGGAAATACAGGTGGTCTCTTAAGCAGTTTTGACTGTAGCTTGTTTTGAGAGCAAGTTTGCTGTTTTAGTGAACTTGCACATCGAAAACTGAGAAGATTTGAGATAACCTACTGTAAGTTTAGAAATTTGTAGACATTTATTTTTACGATTCTTAAACAATGGACAAAAATTTGAGACAAATTATTGTGATTTCATGATATGCTGCTTAAAAGTTTTAGATGCCAGATTATTTTTGCAAAACTCATCCTGTCCAGACAATAATAAAAAAATAGCAAACATTTCTGAATTTATAGTAAATGCAAGTTGATAGGGCTTGCCCTTACTCAGACTGTCTTTTTCAATGTATAACTATTGTGAGCCAATCCTTTAGAACATAAATAAAATTTGGAAAAGAAATGAATATTCTACAAAATTTGTCAATATGACTGAAAATTAATTTAAAAAAGAACTGAAATGATTTTGAAAATAAAAAATCTGTTCAGTTCTGGTCTTAAAACTAACCCAACTAAGTAGGGTCTTGGACTTTTTAACATAGAAGTGCATATATAAAAGTAATGGTAACCCTACTTAAGTCAAGCATTAGTATCAGAAATAAATTATTGGAATGTACTAAAGAAACCAGATTTCTAAATTTTTCTAGGTTTTATTAATTCCTTGTTGATTGACAAAAAAGTCCATTTTGGAAAAATGAAAAAAAAATCTTAAACTGAAGAGAATTTAAGCTAGGCGTTGACAAATATACTTACCATTCATTGGAAAGATTTGACAATAGTTGTATTATTTCTTATACATACATTATACAATTACTTGAAGTTTATCTGGATGATCTGTTACAAGTGGTTCAATTGGATTGCATGTGATATAGGAAGTATCTTGACACAATAAGTAGGAATATACACATGTAAAAAGGTTATTAAAGGTTATTTAAGGTAAATGATAAAAATGATGTAAATGATGTATAGAAAATGTTATTATAGCAGTAAGCTCCCCAAGGCCTCATAGCACCATGGTACCATTATGCCTATATTATATTATCATGGTGCCATCAGAATATATTTGATAATTGAATATAAATGTGGTGCTCTGATTTGCTATTTCAAATTCAGTTAGTTATTAGTGCTACATGTATATGTCTGAAAATACTGAAGAGAACACTACATAATATGTATCAAAATAGACTGATCAATCTTAGTAGTCCTCATAAAAAAAATGAATACATGTACATTTTTTTGGTACATGGAATAATTGTCTTGGATAATTGTAATATGGATTTTTTAGTTCTATTTGATTTTTATGTTCTCTCCTTACAGTGGTTAGTGCCACCCATGTTCTTTATCCCATCATTCTGTCCTTCGGTTTTATTCATAATTTACAGTGTGTCTTATGCCTGAAGATATTAAGGTATATATGTGTATAATGGTAGATGTTTTCAAGTCCTTAAAAGACAACTAGTGGGATGTGATTTAATGCACAGTGATTTTTGTCGAGCCTTGGACTTTTGTCGAGAAAGCGAGACATAGCGATCCTACATTGCGTCATCGTCGTCGTCCATAAATATTCACTCTGTGATTAAAGTTTTTGAAATTTTAATAACTTTCTTAAACTATCCTGGATTTTTACCAAACTTGGACAGAAGCTTGTTTATGATCATAAGATAATATCCAAAAGTAAATTTTGTAAAAAAAAAAAAAAATCATTTTTTCAGTATTTTACTTATAAATGGACTTAGTTTTTCTGCCAGTTAACATTACATTCACTCTGTGGTTAAAGTTTTTAAAATTTTAACAACTTTCTTAAACCATCTTGGATTTGTACCAAACTTGGACAGAAGCTTGTTTATGATTAAAAGCTAATATCTAGAAGGAAACTTTGTTAAAATTTTGTTCCATTTTTTCCGTATTTTACTTATAAATGGACTTAGTTTTTTTTTTCAAGTTAACATTACATACAGTCTGCAGTTTAAGTTTTTAAAACATTTATTAGATTTATAAACTATCCTGGATTTTACCAAACTTGGACAGAAGCTACTTACAATCAAAAGATAGTATAGAGAGGAATATTTTTATTAAATATTTTTCCTCATTTTTGTTGAGCCTGCAATTAACAGCAAAAGTAGGCGAGACACTGGGTTCCGCGGAACCCTTACAAATTTTTTGGTTAAAGTTGTCACTGTCAAGTATCTATACAAGACTTATATACATGTATATTTTGTACATGGACTAAGAGTAAGAGTATGTTTAGCTTAAGGTTTTTCTTATAATCTCTTTAGGTTGAATTAAAATGTTCTTAAATTGAGGAATTTATATTCCAATAAATAAGTACTTTATAGAAAATCTTGTTATTGAGATATTGTTGTTTTTGTAAAGGTTTTAAACTGTGGTTGTTTTGAAGTACTTGGGTACATGGTATAGTTTTGTTGACAGTTCTGTATGGGTAGATTTAATGATAAAAGGAAGTTATGTCATTGATAGGTTACACCATTCATTTAGTCAATAAGGGTATTTATGGTTCGACAATAAAAAAACTGTTGACTAATTTACTTTACCTTATTTTTGTTGTGTGAAAATTTATTGGAGAATTGCATAACCGTCACACAGGAAAAATATTTATGAATGGGTGACAGGATATTTTGGATTGGTCATGAATCTTTATCATAAGCAGAAAGGCGAATTAGCTACAGAAATATTTGTTTTTCCTTGAAGTACATGTCACCACTACTACGGACTAATCCCATAGATTATTTCCTGATCAACAAGTATCCATATAATGACTCTTTCATCCGTACAAGTGAACTTTCGAAAATTGAATGGGTAGCTGTTCAATTAAATGGAGTCATTCTAATTTACGGTATAGAGGGGCTGATAGACTTCTTACGGACGTCAGGATTGGGCCTTTATTTTTGCTGGAATTTGGGACTTATCAGGACTCTTGAATTAATGATTACTTTTTCGGAATCTTGGAAAGAATGCTTTATTTTTTAGGATATTCAGGATTTAGAGTTTATTTTTTAGGATATTCAGGATTTAGAGTTTGTTTTTCCTGGAATTAGGAATGACACCACCTCCTATCCCCTCTCTGTATATATGTGTACTTCCAGGAAAGGCTACTCAGAGTGTATATATGTTTGAGTTTTGGGCACTGTGACTCTCAATCTTTGAGGCTAATTGATGAACATAAACTGAATAAGACCAACCTAATTCTTCTTAGTAACCAGTGCTATATATAATATCAGAGAGAGGAAATTCCTCTTGAAGCAAAATTTGTTTGCCTCAATTAATGGTTCTGTGGATTCACAATTATTCATGGGATATACATTTAAGTGGATTTCCTTGGTACAGGTGAACCCCTTATTAAAATGTTCAATGAATTACAAAGTTTATGTAGGCTTCTATGTAGACTTGTAAACCCATGAAATTAAATTCCATGAAAATACAATTTTTTCTTAATTCAAGAAAATTGGTACCCAGGAAAATAAATGAATCCAGAAAAATTAACAAAAAGATATTTTTTATACAGTTCTTGTTCTTGTGTAGCAGAATGTTTTTAGTAATTGGTTTGTTCTGAAATCATTAAAACATCTTTCCCAATTAACTCACATCTATAGACTCTCATTGACTTTGCTACCATTAGGGAAACATATCTTTATTGATTTTTTTCCAAATGACCTCTCTGACTTCATCAGTGTTCCATAGCCAATGCCAAATATTTATAAAAACTTCAAAACATGTCATCTGTATCCATATTCATTGGTCCATAAGCACAGATGTTGGTAATATTACAATAAAAACAAATAATGTATGTACCATTTTTTCCTGAGACTGATCAGCTCTTTAAAGCAGATTGCATATTTGAAATCTCTTGATCCAGGTGACATTTCCATAGGTCAAGTTCCATCTGAGAAGTTTGGAATCAATGCCTGATATTGTTTTTAGTCCCCTATCGACGAAGTCGGACTATAGGTTTACACTCCGTTCGTCTGTCTCACAGTCTGTCCATCTGTCAGTCCGGCAAATCAGTTTTCCACACTTTTTTTCTTCGTGCTTGAAGATAATGATTGGATATTTGATATATATAGTTTAATCATGACCATTTACAGATCAAGTTTGAATTTTGTTCCAGTCTGATGATTTTGTGCAGATTTATGGTCCTTGGACTTCGAAAATTCATGCAAATCAGTTTTCTGCATTTATTTTCATCATGCTTGAAGATATTGATTTAATATTTGTTAAATAGTTTTACCATGACAAGTTACAGATCCAATTTTTGAATTTTAATCTGTTTGAATGATTTTTTTGCATAGTTATGGTCCTTGTCATTTTTCCACATTTTTTGTTTGGTATTCTTGAAGATATTGATTTGATATTTGGTAAAAAGTTTTACCATGACAAGTTACAGATCAAGCTTGGTTTTTGTTCCGTTTGGATGATTATTTTGCAGAGTTATGGCCCTCCGCATATATTCAGTTTGCCATACTTTTTATCGTACTGCTTGAATATGTTTTGATACTTCTTATATAGTTTACACCATGACAAGTTATGGATGAAGTTAGCATTTTGTTCCAGTACAATGAATTTTTAACTGGTAGGGGACTATGTATTGTCATGCAATACTGTCAGAATTCTTGTTAAAAGCTTATAATTAAGATAAAATGAAATTGACTAATTGTAAAAAAAAAAGAATGTGTGAACACCTGTTTAGTTTTTGCTGTAGATTATAGTTTTACCTGACAAGTTGTTGTTTATGATTTTAATTAAAACCTAAATGTTTTAATGAAGGAAGTGAGAACAGGTTTCTGTTAGAAGAAAGTTTTTTGCCACAGTTTGCTTAGTTTGTAGTAATTGAATTTTCCAACTGTTTACATGAAAATTGATAGAATGAACTTGCACCAACTCCCTGAAGAATATTCGTACATAATGAAAAAGTTAATGACTAAAAAAGAATATAGTTGGGATACAAACATGAATTTACCTTTAATTACACAATCAAATTGAACAAACTGAAAATAAATGATTTCCAATAACTGACTGGTTTCTGTTCTGATTTGCATGGTAAATCACTAAACTTTAAAAGGGCACTCAGGCAAATGTCATCCATGTTTACAAGGCTGGGTGCGTGTGATAGTCAAGAGTTCAGAGGTTATATGTATATGCATTACATGTTGAACAAATAAACTCAAAAATTAAAATAATCTGAACACTTGATGTTTTCCAGGAATAAATTGTGTCATTACATGTATTATAATACTTAAGTTAAGAAGTTTTGAGTTAAAGGATATAGTAAAAACAACCCTTTCTGTCACCTAATTTCAATGATCTTGTTATACCCCCACTCTACCAGTGCGGGTATATTTCAATCACCTTGTCATCCAGTGTCATATTTGTTCAGAAGGTTACAAGTGTCAAGTATGAGCACTTTAAGGATCTGTCACATACCTACTTCCTGATTGCAATTACAGATACTTTAAATTAGAAGTGGTTGATGCTTAGCACTATGACTTGAACATTCTTGTTATTAGTCCCCTACCGACGAAGTCGAAGGGGACTTTAGATTTGCACTCTGTCCGCCTGTCCGTCTGTCCATCCATCAGTCCGGCAACTCAGCTTTCCACACTTTTTTTCTTCATTCTTGAAGATATTGATTTGATATTTGGTATATAGTTTTATCATGACAAGTTATAGATCAAGTTCGAATTTTGTTCCGATCTGATGATTTAGTCCAGAGTTATGGTCCATAAAAAAACTCCATAACTAATGTTAGAGTACTATGTTAAACCATATAATCTGTACAAAGGGAGATAACTCATTTTTTTAAAAGACATTCTTTGGTAAATTGTTTGAGGAATTTTGTGGCAGGTTTATATGTTATTTTGTATAAATTGATTTTCTGAATTATTTATTATTTATTAAGGTATATATTTCATTACATTACATTGTGTAGATAAAAGTTGTTGACATTTTATAGATAAGTTACAAATTTATATTAGTTTGTGACAAATGAAGAAAAATATTTGGAACTATTAATTATATTTGATTGTAATTTGAAAATAGATATACATTGTATTACATCATATCTAATTTTAGAGAACTATTAATCATATCTAATGTTAGAGTGTTATAGGTTTTCCACACTTTTTTTTCATCATGCTTGAAGATATGTTTTACAATTGGTATATAGTTTTATCATGACAAGTTACAGATCAAGTTCAAATTTTTGTTTTAGTCTGATAATTTTGTGCAGAGTTATGGTCCTTGGACTTTAAAAAATTCACTCATATATATATATTCAGTTTTCTACACTGTTTTTAGTCATGCTTAAAGATATTGACTTGATAATTTCTTTTTGTTTACACCATGACAAGTTATAGAACAAGTTAGCATTTTGTTCCAGTATAATGAATTTTTACCCGGTAGGGGATTATGTATTGCCATGCAATACTCTTAAGAATGCTTGTTTTATAAATTCACATGGTCATTGGTGAGCAAAGTTCAGAACAAGGAAATTACCAATTCTCCTTTACATTCTGTAAAACCAAATTGTGAGTGATTGATTGATTGATTAAGACCACTTCCAGCACTGTTGGGTATTTCTTGGCAGCCAGTTTTTATTGGCTGTGGAAGCCGAAGTACCCTAAGAGTTTCAACCGCGACCTTTGGTAGGAAAACTGACAATCCTAGTCGATTGCAATTGTGAAATGTACCACATATTTATTAGATACATTTGTATGAGTAATTTATAAAGTGTCAAGTATGTGTTGATTGTTTATAAACTTGAGTTCATGATGTAAGTGATGAGAGTGTTTGCCACTTAAAATCTGGACCCATTGATACCATACGTATGGTACTAGTTGTATACTATTACTAAGGGGAATTATATGGGTTTTCACCGAGAATTCTTTCAAACTTCATTGAATCATTACAAACAAGTGCATACCACTCAGTATTATTGTGCATGTCATTTTGTCTTTGAATCTGTTTGGACAATTACATTACATTGAAATATATGGAGCAAAACATCTTTTACAGTAATAGATTTAAACAGAAGAAGGATGCAACCCAATGAAAAAATATGTCAAGCTCTAATTAATTGTCATGACTTAAATTAGAATGGTTAAAAATAGCTCAATATTAATTACCTTCCTATATTTCTAATGTCAAGCTCTAAGTTGTCCTGAGTCTCAGGTTGTGAATATTAAGATACAAACAATGAAACTACTTATTCAATGATCTACCAACACCAAATTCTCCAAATCACAAAAAAAGATAAGATAAAAGCACAATTAATTTAAATAAAACTTGAAATCACTATGACCATTTTGCAGTTTTAAAGGACAAGTTAAACACTCTTTTTTAAAAGTGTTTTTTTTTTTTAAATTATATTAGATATTACATTTTACCATTCAATATAATGAAAATAATGATTTTAATTACATTTAAAAGGCTGACAATCATATAGATTTATAATGTAATTCTAAATGAAGTATTAAGGAGTGAGAAATATAAATATCAGTTCCCTGAACAATTCAAAATGAAGTACTGCACTGTTCTATGTGTGCATCTGCCATCATCTTTAGTTAAGTACATTTGATAAATAACGCCTTTAATATGCAAAATAATATGCAAAATCTTTTGGTGTTCATTGGACTTTGTACCCCCTACTGTCACTACTATATAAACATGCTAAATAAAGAAAAATGAATTTCACAAGGATGGGATATAGTGAGAAACACGGAATGTTTTTAATTATTGTCCTGCTGATTATGGTAATGTATATTTTCAATCAATGAAATATCATTATATTAAGGCCAATGAAAAAGATGTGTGTTAATGGTTTTGGCTGTTATAAAAATAATGGAGGTAGGTTGTAATTCTTTTTTTCATTTTACTGAACATTTTCACTTTGAGAATATGGGAAGACATGAAATTTTGTCACAATTTATTTCTTTTATTAAATGGTCAATAAAAACTTCAAGGGTAAAAATGTAGGGTAGGTTCAGGGAAACTTTTATAAAACACACATATTTTTATTTTGGCCCTAAAAGTGTTTATTTGAATTAATCTGGTCATTGACAATTAAGATTTGAGTGCAGCTTAAAAAGATAGTAAACTTTAAAAAAAAAAGCAACATACTAACACGGACAAGCATGCATTTTATTGTGATATAAGATAGATAAAAATAAGGAGATGTGGTATGTTTGCCATTGAGGCAATTATCAAAAGGAGACCAAAGGACATATTCATAGAATATGAAAATAAGGCCAATGAAACAAATGATGTGGATGTAAGCAACTATAGGTCATCATATTGCCTTCAACAATGAGCAATACCCATGCCATATAGCTTGATATAAATGGCCCTGACACACTTAAATGTGAAACGATTCCGATGAAAATACCATCTGCCTGATTTATGACAAACCAGGTGAAGATATTCATTTCTATACAGATTTCTGTTGAAATTTGATTTCTTACGGCACACAAATTTAATTTAACATCTAAAGAACATTGAATATTCCTTCAATTGTGATGAAAATAATTTAACAAAATGATAGGATTCTTTACATTCTCTGCTAAAGGAAAATAATTAACATAATTGGGGAAATTGTAAATCAAGAATTTATTTTGAAGCTCGTCAAATTGTACATTTACGTGTCGCATTCATTTGGATTCATTTGGATCACCGACTTAATTTCAATATAATGGATTTAATCAATGTTTTAAACTTAAAGAGTAATGGAGACATTGATCTTCTAAGTTTGTCTTTAAAAGCCTTCTGTTGTTAAATAACGGAGGCAGATAAATCACGTCAGACAGTGTTACAGTGTATTACCATGTTTTTACAACTAACTTGTGACTAAGATCAGGATCAACTCATTCTGTGTTTCATGTAAATTAATGATACTAGGTGTAAAGTGTTTCTGAACATATGCTAGCCTAGGCTCCGTGTTGAAGACCGTACTTTGACCTATAATGGTTTACTTTTATAAATTTTGACTTGAATGGAGAGTTGTCTCATTGGCACTCATACCACATCTTCTTATATCTATATATGGAAAAACTAGTTAAAAAACTGTCATCAACTATTTTTCATTTAAAACATTTTATGAATGAAATTAAAAAGGGGAAAAATGAAAGATAGGAAGAGGAAGTACTATATAGATATGATCAATGCTTTACAATCTACTCTCATAATATACATTGTAATTCATAATATACATTGTAATTCATAATATACATTCATTGTAATTCATAATATACATTGTAATTCATAATATACATTGTAATTCACTTGGGAAAGTTTTCATTTACAATTGAAAAGGAAGGTTAAAGCCTATATAAAAATCAGTGCACATATTTGAAAAAACAAAACAAACAAAAAACAAAGGAAAAAATGATTTTATTGCCATTTTTTTCATCTCAAAGTCACAGTGGGGCCTTCAATACAGAGTAAAGTCTCACTGTCACATTTAAAGGGATTTTAAGCAGCCCCTAGAATCAGTTTGAGCTTAATCCCTTGCTATATGTTGTACAAAACAGTACATCTGTTCATTGAAGAACACAGGTGCTGGTTACTGTTTTTGGTAACATGAAATAAATTGGGTCTGAAAAATTTATTGTTTCTTGGTTGACTTCCAGTGGTAAATATGGTGTCCACATTACAGTCTCTAATTTGTCCAATTTGTTTTAGCAGTGGTTGACATTTATTGTGTTAACAAGGGCCTAATCTAGGATTTTGAAGAAGTGGAATTCAAAAAAGTCTGTTTTTCTGTTGCGTCATGTTTCCATGTTTTTGACAAATACTTTACAATCCCTTTGTCCTTAAATTATCAGTTTAAAGTTTTGGTTTAAGGTAGCTTACCATGCAGTGGTGATCACATCAACTTTAAACATAGTACACATGTCATTTTGACAAAATATATGATGTAAGCTTTTTGAAATATATGCAAAATTAGGGTTTCGATCTAGATGTGGACACATATATATGCTTATTTTTTCTAGAACATTGTATTTACATTTTGTATATTTTATATTTGCAGTTTCCTGGTACGTCATGGGGCACAGAGAAAAAGACATATATAGATATAGATACTGCACATAATGTAAGATTATAAGGTCATGTGATATGTCATGTGACTTAATTACATCTCATTTCAAAGTACATGTACAACCAAACCATTGTAATTTAAGTCTTCTCGGTTTAGTTAAGAAAATAATTAGGTCAGATGTTGGAAAGAGTTTTTAAAGCATGAAAGAAAATTGACTTCTATCATGTTTCACTAAAGTACATTGGTAATTTATATACCAGTATACAATTCTTTTACTGACTAAAAGTTCATTAACTTTCTTATTTTACAGTACTTCTTTTGGATTCAGATGAAATATGATGTACTTTTAATGATGATTTAAGGTGATTCCCCAAAATTTCTGAAAACAAATGTGACCTGATCTTGTTAACATGTTTAAATAAGGAGAACAATTTATATCAAAGTGTATAAGTCATGAATAGAAACAACCTAATTCAGATAGATTGAAGTCTATGACCTTGCATATAAAATCTGAAAATATTGTTGAAAATTAAAATAAGGAGATTGGTATGATTTCCAATGAGACAACTAACCACTGAAGACAAACACAACACATTATGTACAGCTTAAACAATCAACAATGAGAAAACTCATATCCCATATGGTAATATGCTATAAAAAATCCATTCAAAACAGAAAAAATTGACAGTAGGGGATCAAATCACACAGCAGACAGCAAAATGATTACTGGATTACATGCTCCTGGCTTGGGATAGGTGCATAAAAAAATTGGCAGGGTTAATATAAAATAAGAAGATGTGGTATAATACATCTCTCCATCAGAGACCAATGACAATGAAGTTAACAATTATAGGTCATCATACAGCCTTCAACAATGAGCAAAACCCATACCGCATAGTAAGCTATAAATAGCTGTGAAATGACAAACGTAAAACAATTTAACCATGTTTCTGACCAGCATTCCCAGCTTACCTATGACAATGGTGTTACAGCACAAAAGAAAAATCACATGAAACACTTTAAACAATTATGGAAAAATAATTCATTGCATCGAAAAAAAGTAGTACATTCATCACTACTAAGAGTGATCAATAAACTGAAATATATAATTATCTGTTAAAGTCAAAAGATTTAAGAAGCAGTAACTGTTTTTACTGAAAATATCTTATGAGAAAAAAATGCTAACAAAGTTTTCAGTAAAGCTTAAGATCAAGAGGTTTATTGCTAGGATTGAAAATCATGTACCTCAACAAAATCTGTAGCTTCATTCTAAAAAATTCATCTATGTAATAGACAGAACAATCCCATTCTTCCTGTACCAATTTATGTTCATATGGAAATAGATGACGAAGCGTAATTGTAAAATTTGCCTTTCAAGTAATTAAAAATGATCTTCACTACTTTTACATTGATATTTGTCACTAATTGGGAAATACTCTGCGTCAGAGTGATTATGGTCAATTTGAATAAAGCAGCCAAAAAGACAGGAAACCATTTCTTTAATCGCAGCTGATTTCTTTTGATACAACATTAAATTGATGATAAAATTAACAATTGAGTACCACAGTACATTCACATAAGCCTAATCTATTCAGCGTAGATACATGAATATTCCCTAAAGGCAAAGTATCGATTTAATCCAAGACTCGTATCAGGAGATCAGAGGAGGATTAACCATTTAGAAAATATGTTTCATCAGACATAACACAGCCAATTCTACCGATGATGTAAATGTGTTAAGACTCTGTCAATATCATTATCGTCAAACAATTAACGTTTATTTCTGGTGCTCAGGTGGTTGAGTTAAGATGCCAATAAATTACCGAGTATCAATATTTAAAAGGTGGAAGTTATCTCTGCTGCATATTTTCTTCCATAACTTTTGGCACCATTACAATCCAGATGAAATAGAATCCTAGAAAAACTGATGAAATGTTTTAGAAAAAGGTGAAAGAGTTCATACCATGATCAATTACGTTTACACTGCACAAAGTGCCACTAGTAGCAGTTTTACTCTAATTTAATGGATTTCGTACTAAATTCTAAAACCTTTTCTCCTAAATGTTGAAAGTATTGATAAGCTTGAACAAATGAATAAAGATTTTCTGCAGGCGTTAATGCATGTTTATTGAACATAAATAGATTTGATAGGCAATTTAATGATGTAAGGTGCTAGTTTACTTTTGAAACCTGTAAAAATTGAAGGAATCAGAGTTATAGTTTAAGAATTACCTTTAATTTTGATGTCAGTAATTATAATATAAAATACTGTAAATTCAGAAATTATTGCAAGTTTTTTATTATTGCAAATAATGTGACTATGTGATAATCGCAATAAAAAGAACTCACATTTTGATATCTGATACATATAAGTGTATGCAGATTTTCCTGAAATCACAATAATAAATCTCGCATTTTTGTCCTTTCTTCAAAAGTCACAATAATTTCTGAATTTACAGTATGATGTATCTATGTTAGCAACTATAGGTTGCCATATATATAACTTGTACAGCCTTTAACAATGAGCAAAATCCATACAGATAGCAAGCTATAAAAGGCCTCAACATTACGAAATGTAAAACAAATCAAATGATTGGTTTCGGGATAATAACTTTAGTATAAGTAAATAGAAATCAATAAAATTTTAACACAAGGTTTATAACCACAAAAAGAAGGTTGGGATTGATTTTGGGGGTTATGGTCCCAAGGGTTTAGGAATTAGGGGCCATAAAATGGGCCCAAATAAGCATTTTTGCAGTTTTCAGACAATAACTTGTGTTTAAGTGTATGAATCTCTCTGAAATTATACCACAAGTTTCCATACAACAAAAGGATGGTTATGGATGTTATGGCTTAAACCATTTAGCAATTGGGGGCAAAAAAGGGGGAAAACAAGGGTTTTAATGGTTAAAGGACAATTTAGACAATTTAAAAGCAGTGTAAGGGAGGTAATCCAACCCATTTAAAGAATACTGTTGTATATATGTTTGATTACCTCCCTTACACTGCTTGTAAATTATGTATTAAGAAATGATGATTATCTTGAGATGATTAGCTGTAAATTTATTTTTAGAAGTTACTATTAATTAATATTAATTTTAACCATGACTATGTCATTTTATATTTTAATATTGTATGATGTATTTAAATGAGTAGTTATGGTTGCAAACTCCATTAGAAATTTGAATTGAGATTATTTTTAGGAATAAGGGAAAGGGGTAGTTGAACAGCATAGTATATTGTACAAAAGCAAAAAAAAAAAAAAAAACGGGTAAATTTTTTTTGGGGGGGGGGGGGAATTCGCAACAGCATAGTGTATTGCACAAAAGCAAATAATTGAATATAAATTCATATCATATAACCAATTTTAAGTTCTTTGACTCTGCTTATTCTGTGTCAGAAACCTATTATGTGTCAAATATTTAATTACAATCCAAATTCAGACCTGTATCAAGCATGAATAATGTGTCCATTTTGGCCGCAACTTTTCAGGGTTGGACACCTGCAGTCGTATCCAGCTGCGCACAGCGAAGCAATTTATTTAAGACAAAGGTCAATTAAAAGCTAGCTTTAGAGTGTTGTCCACTTGTCATTTGTGCAAGTCCTATGAATGTCTTTTTTGGTTTTTTTGAGTTGATGGTTTGCTGTATAGTTGACATTTACCCTGTATCTGCTATGTCTGTTAATTATTTCAGTACTGATTTCATTTTTTGTCCACATTTCTTTTAAGTCCAGATATTAAATGATATATGACTGGTTGTTAGTCGGTACACATGTACTTACTTAGATTACAGAAAACTTGTTGATACATAAACAGTTGATATAATTGTATTGTGATTATATTAATTAGGGTTTTAGATATAGATGTTATTTTATCGTGTTTATTATAGTCATATCTCGTCAATAGAAGAGAGATTGATCTACTAATTATGGAACCTGATTAGTGACCTGGTGTTGGCATGTACTTGTATGTAATGGCTGCTTTGTCTACAAGATAACATGTATCATAATATATCAAGGTTGAAGTTTGATATGACAGTTTGGAAGTTCTTTTTCTACAAGATAATATGTATCATAATATATCAAGGTTAAAGTTTGGTATGAAAATTACGAAGTTCTTTTACAAGGAGGAACTATGTTATCTAGTGCATTGTACTACGTTGTATAGCGTATTATGCCAAAAATATCATAGGGTGATGAGGTCGTTGTTGATGTTTTAATGAAAGACTCATCCAAAATCTTATTCATGTATTTCCTTTGAAATTAAGGTTATAAAGTACAGAATAATGAAAACCTGAAATTTGTGGGGGCTGTTATTTTACTGCCTTTACCCCTGAATATCTGAGCTTTTCTCGTCAGTTAGTGTAAGTCCTCCTTTTAACTTTTATAAAAAATCTTCTCCTTTGATACTACTGGACAAATTGGAATCAAACAAGACAATGTCGGTCGTTGCTTTGTAACATATTTGTTTTTAGTTCATTATTTTGTACATAAATTAGACTGTTAGTTTTCTCGTTTGAATTGTTTTACATTTGTCATTTAGGGGCCTTTTATAGCTGACTATGCGGTATGGGCTTTGCTCATTGTTGAAGGCCGTACAGTGACCTATCATTGTTAATTTCTGTGTCATTTGGTCTCTTGTGGAGAGTTGTCTCATTGGCAATCATACTACATCTTCTTATTTTTATACATAATCATCTTAAGGGTTTTCTAGTTATAAAAAAAAGTTTTGCGTTTAGATTTGAACTAAGTGGGATTTATTTAATGAAATAACTTGTGTATTTTCAATTTGAATCAATAAAAAATTGTGTCATTACAGGACTTTTTAGAAGGAGAAGGCAGTGGTCAAGAAAGTACAACAAAAGATGATACCACAGATGATGAAGATCTGATAGACTTTGGGTCCGGAGATAATTCTGGAGATGGATCAGGTGTGTCACAGAGTAAGTACACTAAAAAATATGCACATTTGTAGAGGTGAGGGTCTGTTGGAGTTTGAATCTGGTGATGGATTAGTGAGGCACAGATTTAAGAATAAAATAAGAAGATGTAATGTGTTTGCCAATGAGACAACTCTCCACCAAATAACATACAAATAAGCAACTATAGGTCACAACACGCCCTTTAACAATTAGATAAAAACCTAAAAACAATAAACTAAAAACAAGTATGATATACAGCAACTGAATTACAGGCTCTTGACTTTGGATGGGCGTGTATAGAATGTGGCAGGATAGCATGTTTGCGGAGCCCAACTCTCCCCTTACCTGGGGCAGTTATATAACGATGGATCTAGTGTGTCACAAAGTACTTACACTTACATAGGGGAGTGGTTGGTTATCTTAAAAAATCTTTTAATGATTAATTTGAAAATTTATAAAGTCTATCAACGTCTCTGTTAATCTATGGCCTTTATTGGTCCCACCTGTTGTTAGAATAAAGTGTAGTTCAGGAAAATGTATTCAAAGGAAAAATGGATTTTCAAAAGGAGAGAACAATTTTTATGGGAACTATCTAACGTGTATTATGTATCATAAGTGTTTATACTGTTAAGTTATAAATCTTCTAATATTTAAATTCTCTTTATTGTTTTCATTTGTAGTCGCTGACCATTAAAACTTTAAACTTTGACTTCAAAATCTGACCATTAAAACTTTAAACCTTCATTGTACATCTAAATTTTTAAAGTTACTACCCTAAAAAAATATCCTTACAACAACAGCATGTTGTTATATCAAAATAAATCAAAATTCTTGTCCTGAATTGTAAAGAAATCATTTGAACTGTGACAAGTTTATTCATCCAGGTTATTTCGGGATTAACATTTTCAATAAAGAGAAAGTTTGCTGCTAAACTTTTACTGTATCATCCCTGGTCTATGTATACTTGTTTATTTTCATTCATAATCATTGAACTAAGAAGAAATGAATTTTGTATTTGAAACTTTTCAATGTTAAAATTTGATTCCTTAATTCTGTTTTGCATTATTTAAAGGATTGATTGGTCAGTGAAGCTTTATTAGCACAAAAGCCTATATTAATATTGTGCTGATTATTTTAATGAATAAGGGGATGTGCAATAAAGATCAAATTAAAATATTCAGTAAGGTAGCACTTAGTGTTATTAAGTGGGCTAAAACTTATTATTAAAATGTTGGGTTTTTAAGTTTTAATTTCCTCGACATGTTTATAATTTAGTTGGAATGGACAAAGAAGTTAACAACTTTGACTGACATTTATGGAGTTTTGTTAAGTGCATTTACAAGGCTATAATCACAGCTAAACACATATTATCATGATTATAAAGACATGAAATTAAGATTATATAACAAATTAATGTAATTATCATGACTCTTTCAGCCTACACGACCAATAATCTTGTGCACTCTTATAATTATAAATTACACCAATAATCTTGTACACGATTATAATTATAAATTACACCAAAGTAGGAAGAATTCTTATGAAAAAGTGTATAATTGTGCTCGTTCAGACAAAACCATGTATGACACTTCCACACGATCATCATGCAACATGCATCATCGATTTTAAATGCTATACAAAAATGCAATGAACTAAACTGTATTTTAATGGACGTGTATATATGTTGTACATGGACATGTTTATTCAGACCTGTAGTTTACAGATTATATAGTTATTATATATAAAGATGGTAAATATCAGAAAACTGTCATTCACCTTAAATTATCGGCAATCACATAGAAGAAAAACAAAGGATATGGGGTATTCATCCATTACACAAAATCAGTACATGCACAGCAAAAAATAAACACACAAAAGCAAAGGAACAGCACTTTTATTGTGTCCTTCATCTCAAAGTGACAGTGAGGACACGGAGCAAAAAACTCCCACCTCACTGCCATTTTAAGATGGCCCATAGCTCTGGTTTGAGGTGAATTCTTTGTGGAACATAGGTTCACATGTACAGCTGATCAAACAGCACAAGCCATGTTAAATTTGAACAGAATTAGCTTACATGTATTGTACATTATAAGCCTAAAATGCATTGCAAAGTTCCACAATTTTGCTGATTATTTTCAATATTGGTGCTCTAAAAATTAAGGTTTAATGAACTGTATATTCAGAAACTTTTGCATGCATTTATTATTTGGATTTTTGAAGAACAAAAATGAGTTCAAAAATATGTTTCAGTTATCAGAATGTGAGTTCTTTATTGCGATACTCAAGCATATTCACTAAAGATCAATTCATTTCTAGTCATCTAGGACAGGCTAAAAAATATACAGTGTGCAATTGGCCTGACAGGTTAATTGCTTTGAAGGCTGAGATATAATTACTAAGAAAACATATAACTCTCTGGAGAGTGCTAATCTATGTTATGGGAGAAAACCATCAGAGTAAAACCAATATCATTGCAGAAAAAAACAAAGAATGACTGAAAACATTAATTACATAAAGCACACATTTATCCTTATCATGTGTAGAACTACTACCATTATAGTGTAGCATGATAAGTCAGAGGGAGTACTGATAATAGACATTTTATGGATAAGCTGAGTTTATTGTTATTTTATTGTAATTTTCTGATATTTCCTAGAGTCTGGAATGTAGATGTGAAAAAAAAAGAATTTTGCATTAAGCAATTTGCCATTTTAGAATTTAAAGAATTTTGGGAGATATTTTCAAAATAGTTACACCAAGAATTACAATGTGTTAACAAGGTGTTAAACATAAGATGCTAAACCACTTTTGCAACACTTTTCATTTAGGTGTTTTTTAACTGATAGATTTGTCTTTTGTTGTTCAAACAATTGAATTATACCCACAATCCTCCAGATTCTTAAATATAAAAGTGGGTTAAATGTTAAATGAAACAGCTACCCAGTGACAAAAATAACCATAAGAAATCTAGAGGGTAAGGTGAAGTCTTCAACAATAGACAGGTGTCTACAATTTATCCTCTTATTACAGAAAGTGAATAGTTCCTATTATAAAGACAAAAACATACAAAAATTCATGTTTCTATGACAACACATTTTGTTTATGATTGGTGTCATGCATGAATGGTTCTGAAGATGGACAAGGTGATTGATTCTGTTAGTTTTTAATTTTGACATAGCTGGCTGACAGCTGGTGATTTTTTATGTTAAGCAATATTAAATCCAGACCATTTTCCTATATAATCTATGTCAAATATCTTTAGAAATAAATTAATTTTTCCTGCCTACATGTACCTACCCTATTTTTTCCTGCATACATGTACCGACCCTATTTTTTCCTGCCGACATGTACCTACCCTATTTTTTCCTGCCTACATGTACCTACCCTATTTTTTCCTGCCTACATGTACCTACCCTAATTTTTCCTGCCTACATGTACCTACCCTATTTTTCCTGCCTACATGTACCTACCCTAATTTTTCCTGCCTACATGTACCTATTTTCCTGCCTACATGTACCTACCCTAATTTTTCCTGCCCTGCATGTACCTACCCTATTTTTTCCTGCCTACATGAACCTACCCTAATTTTTCCTGCCTACATATACCTACCCTAATTTTTCCTGCCTACATGTACCTACCCTATTTTTTCCATCAGGAGGCAAGAAACAGCTATATACTTTTTTTTGCACCACTTTGTTCAATTTGGATTTGACTTCTAAAAACTAAGTGGATTAATTTAAATGAGATGGTGTATGAATTTGTACTCCACCATTTCTGGTAAATTGAATTTACTTACTTTGTCATTAAATTAAAATGTCTTATTTTGTAGTCGATCTTATCACAACAAAAGCTCCAACAACAAAGAAGATGACAGCATGTCAACAGTTAAGATCGTCAACGAAAGATTTCTCTTCAGATTTCTATATTCCTGAGTGTACAATAACTGGTGAATATGAAAAACGGCAGTGTGAAGGAAAAGTCGGGTCTAAAAAATGTTGGTGTGTTGATCCAAACGGAAGAGAAATACCAGGATCACAAATGACAGAACCAGAAGTTCCAGATTGTCATGGAGGTAGGGGAACGCACATTATAGTATAGATTTATGTACACTAGAAATATGTTGGGGACAGATTTTATGCATATATACCAGGGTATACTTTTCCTTTGTTTGAAGTTTGGGCGGGAGGAAAATGCAGTGACCCTGATTTTACTATTTTTAAACTCATTTTGTGGTTTTGGGGATTTTCTTTAAAGAGAAATAAATTCTAGAATGAAAGCCGTGTAAACATATTGTATATTGCCTTCTTTTTACTGTCATTGAAACCATTAGAGAAATGACTCTGTCTTGTTGCATTTTGATGAATAGTTAACCCACTAGATTGATAAAAAAATATTTTCATATTAGTAACCTTAGCATATCCATGAAATATTAAACCCTTAGAAAATAATCACTTTTGAAAAAACGGTTTTCATAATATATACAGGTAAATGAAAAATAACTTTGTCGTTTTAGGTATACTTTTTCTGTCTATATAAAATCTTCCAATAATTAGGAATACCAAGAAAGGTCTGTCATATAAATACCTAATTTAACACTAGATACATAAGGGTAAATATCAACAATAAAACTTCCCTGTACAGATTAAAGGAGAATAATCTTGATGTTAATACAAATGTAGTACGAAGAAGTGAAAATATGTAGATATTCCAAATAATCAAAGCTGGTATACAGACAAGATCCATATTAATATAAAATAACAAAAAGTATTAAAAATAGTATCAACAGGTCGAATTAAAGAAAGTACGATTTGAGAGTACTTGCAGTTACTGACAGCTAGTTAAAAGCCAAAACAATTAATGATAAAAATCATGCATCAGAGACTAAAATCAACTAAAACACATCCCAGGGATTTAGTATTTTAACGTCATGAACAGTCAGAGAAGACATGACTTGTGCAATGCCAAAAATAAATGTATCGACAGGTAGTAGGATAGTGAGGAGCTACTTCTTAAGAGATAAAATTAACGTGTGTGTGTCTCTAAACATCCCGCCTCAAAAGAAGATACAACTTAGTTATGTTTTAATTTGCTAATGACAAAATCGATATTAGTGCCAATGTAAACAATATTCAGAGATCTAATTACAATATTGGTACGATAACCCTTACTTATAAGTTTGTTTAAAGGTTCGATGAGTTTACACGGATCACATAGTGATTTCTCGCTTTAAGTACAATATTACCGTAAAATTTAGGATGTGAAATACCATTTTAATAAGTTTTCTACAGGTACAGCCAAATTTACTAATCAAATCTTTGTATCTATGAAAGAATTTAGTAAAAGTTTTAAGTAATTTATGGTATCGAAATCCCTGACACAATAATTTCCCAGTGATGCATTGATTACGTTCGTTAAAATCTATATTAAAGCTAAAAAATAGCCAATGATAAGAAAACACAAAAGTTCTTGATCTCATGAATTTGTTTATTACTTTTAACATAATTTAAGAAATTTGTATTGCAACGGATGTCTCTTTATTTTTTCCAGGAAAAAATTTGAAACCTTGTGTTTTTGAACTATTAAAGACCAGTAGTGGTTTATTAGGAGCACGTCAAGCACGCTGTACATTTGATGGTGAATACGAAGAAATTCAATGTCATGTTAGAGAATGTTGGTGCGTTGACAAAAATGGAATTGAAAGAATGGGAACACGAGTATCCATGATAACCTGGAAGAATTCACTTGTTTGTGAAGGTATTATTTGGATTATTATTGATAGAAAGAAAATATTTCCTATGGCTATACTTCTTGTCCACTTTGGATATGAAAGTTTCTTACTCCTGGCTTTTTAAATAATAATAAGTTACAATCTGGCAGGGTACCAGTTTAATGTAGTTAAAGCATAAATACATTCATGCAATGAATTGGATCAGGAAGAAAATTGTCACGTCTAATCAAATTATTAAAACTTCTTAAAAATGAAAACAATGATGATACTTTCTCATGATTGGATGAAGAGGGGGCACGACAGCCTAGGTGTTGTGTGCAAAACTTTTCAGGTCATATGGTACGATTTCAGCTTCTGTTTGGCAATTTTAAATATTGTAAAAGATCAATTTGTTCATGTTTTAATATCAAATGTACTCTATTGAATTCATAGAAAATATAGCAAGTCTTCACATAGAAAGATTTATTAATATCCAAAATCTATTTTACATAGGATATTTAATGCAATTGTTACTTCTTTTTGGTAAGTTATATCATTAAAGATGATGTCCCATATTGGTGGGAATTTTATTCGATTTCTAAAATACAAGGCATGAATTTTTGTTAATCAGTCAGGGGAATTACTTAACTGAATGATTTCTAAATCACTGATTTAAGTAACATTTTGTCTAGAAATGTTGGATGTAAGAGTTGTCTTTCTTTAATAATCACCTATTTAAGTAGTACAAACAAATCACTGGACTAAGTGATTTAATTTTATTGTAGCTTTAAATATACAATACTAATGATCCAGGGACTAATTATGTTGCTAATATTATCAGAACCAACATCTGTGTTTATAGGATGACCGGTCATGTCAGGTGATGAAATTGTAATAAATCTGGGATAATGACATGAAAATCACTTGTTTAAGTATCATACCTCTATTTTCTTCAAAAAAATCACTTCTTCAAGTATCATTATTTAATTAACCCCACTAATTTCAACACCCTGAACAGTGAAATTTGATCAGGAACAGTAAAATTTTAATACATAATCTGTAAGATGAAACTGAATTTTACAGGAAAAATACTCCCACTGCTTGGAAAAATCTGTGAAGAAAGTATTAGTTCATTATGTAAAGCCTTCATAATAGCATTTTTTCAACAAATATAGAATTTACAGCTGAATGATTGCATCAAAGGCATAAACCTTGCTACTTAAAAGAAGCAAAAGATTCATTTTTTTTTTTTTCAATTTTACTAATAATAAAATATAATCTAAACCTGTATGTTCAAAATTTTGTTAAAACTACAAAATCACAGAATTTCTAATTTGCTACATAAATAAGTGATTTTATTAATCACTTATTTCAGTATTTCCCCTAACTGTTAATATTTCATTAGTTTGCAGGTTAAAGAATATTGTACATCATTTGTACATAGAGCCTAAAACATAAAAGATCTCCTTTTAAAAGTTTCCATCCGTTGCTGCATAGTAAGACACTAAATGACAACGATTTTAAAATAAGATTTTCAAACATATTTGTCAAATCTGTGAGTAAATACGAAAATAACATTCACAAAAACATTGTTTTGTGTGTTCTAATTATATTCAGAACAAAATGAAAATTTTCATCAGGAAAACAATGTAAAATAGATGTTTTTTTAACTGTGTATTATTTGTGTATTGGTTGGCTTGTGTTCTCTGATATGTTTTCTTGGGGTTTTTTTGTACTGATAAATGAAGAAAGAGTCCATATATATAATTTTGTAATTAATAAAGTTATGTTCAGAATTAAAAAATGAAAATGAATTCAATGAATTCAATAAATGAGTATTCAATTAATATCCATGCTATATGAAATAAGCCCTAGAACTAGCATCTAAATAAGGAGATACAGTGTTCCCGCCTGCCCTAAATAGAAGGGCGGCCCGCCCTTGGTGCTCTTACCCCCGCCCTTCTGCCCTCCAAAGCAAAAGAATGCACCCCTCTGCCTTTTCAAAACAATACAATTTCCAAATTTCATGCCTTTTGGCATTTCCGGTAAAATTGTTACCTGATTGTGTAACACTAATTAACTGACAATGGGATTAAGTTGAATACCTAATGCCTTTGGCAGTTTTATCACCTCTGTTACTGATTGTTTACTGCTAATTAGTGGATTTAAGATAATTGAACAAATACTAGATATTTAATACAGAATTAAAAGTCCACATGCTATCCATTTGCAATGTTTATGTACAGCATGTACACCTGAAAAAATTTAGTAGGCATAATATAAAAAATAAAATCTAAAACACTTTTAAAGGCATACATAGTTTTGACTAAATTGGTAAAAAATGTTTTGTTTTATAACCATGAGTATGAAATTTAAAGAAGAATCAAAGAAATTTGTACTTTGAACATAACTTCCTGTTTAACTTCTTGTATTTTATAATCCTCCTTTTATAGGAGCACTCAACAAATGCTTTTATTTTTAACAATGATGGAAAAATGTAACTGTTTATACCTCCTGTAACATATGCAATATATTATTGCATCAATATAATATGATCATCTCCTGTCTCACCTGGGGCCTCAGTGGCCGAGTGGTTTAAGTAGTTACTACTGTAATCACTAGCCAGTCAACACTGAGGTTGTGAGTTCGAACCCCGCTCGTGCCGCCACGAAATAGCCCAAAAGCGGTGCTTAAAAGTGGTGTTAAAACACCAAAAATCAAAAATCAAATCCTGTCTCACCTGTTATATTTATAAAACTCCTTAGGAGCACTTTGATGTGCACTTAAAAATAATTTTTTGTAACAATTGAAATGATAATAAATAACTTTAATAACAATATACTATATGTTTGATCAAGCAATTTAAATGCAGATAATCTAATTAGATTAAACATTCAATTTTGCATGTATAACTCCATCTTTCAAAACTACTTGTTTATTTTTATAGACTGGTATATAAACCATTGAAATTTCTGATGATTATTTTCCTTACCAAATGTACAAGATTGTTTAGATTAACATCAAAATGATATGCTTTGCTTCATGGTATGTTAGTTTGATAAAAAAATTCTTACTGAAACCAACATCAAGAACACATTAATTTCTGAATATGGTTTAAATACAACTAATGTTCTCCAGCTAAGCCTAGCAATATTCAAGGTTATTTATACACTGTCCAACAGTGCCCTTACAATCTAGGTTATTACGCTAAAGTGCCCTTTCAGACAACTAGCACCCTTCTGCCCTGAGATTCAAGCTGGAACACTGCAGATAAATATGTATATTCCTGGCAAATAATGACAATTACCAAATTCATTTTAATTATGTAAAGGTGTTCAAGTCATGTTCACACCACAAACTGCTTACAAGTTATAAATGACACATTATCACTGCGACCGATCGATAATATAAGACAAATCTGCGAGCTGTGTGCAGAATGTGGTCCCTCTAGATTGGATGCAAATTTTAAAATTCTGCATTTCTGAAAGACAAAACAAATTCAGTTTGTATTCAATTTTATACACCTGAAATATTTTTTATGCTGAGTTTCAATTTTAAAGGATAGTATATATTTTTTGGCCAAACAGATAAATTTTGATATGTTCTTGCAAATTCTTTGTCTGTTTAAAGTTTGTTAACAATGAAAATTGAATTTCTATTTTAGAACCTACAAAGGGAACAATGGCTCCACCATTACTTGAAGTTACAAAGGCTCCCGACACACCATTCTCATATTATCCAGAAACTACCAAAAAAGTACATCCTATTCATCATGAAAAAGACAAACCAAAATATGATCATGGTGACAAAAGTGATGAAACAGTAAGTATAACTTTGTAACTATTTCGTAAGTTATGAGACAATATAAAATGCTAGTACTGTAAACAAACAAATTTTCGCAAGCAATTTATTTTTTCAATCAGAAAAAAACACAAATAGAAAGTCGTCACAAATATGTCAAGCTTGGATCTTTCCTTCAAGAAAAACATAAGCAACAAGGTTATACAATATCATCTCTCAAGGGCTGAATGTGAAATAAATTATTCACAAAAAGGAATTGGTTTACGGAAAAGAAAGATGTAGTGTACTATTTGGAAAATCTGTCCAGTCACTGGATCAAGCCCAAAGGAAGGGAATAGGGCTTCCTATGCTGTTCTGTATCTCAAAGTCACAGTGGGGGCTTCAACAAGAAGCAAAAGCTCACCTCAACATAATTCAAGATAGCCCATCAAACCGCTGAACTCCTGTTGATCTGTCCATGTTTTAACAAAGATATGTTAAAAGTCTTTATATATCTTAGATAATATAAATCAAATGTCATTGTCAAACTTGCATCATATAATCATGTTCTCGTCCTAAATATGCATTAAATTTGCCACTAGACCTTAAACGGCCATTACCCATCAAACTTTCCTCATTGTTTTGAAAAGCACTGGAGAAGCTTTCAAAATGCAAATAAATTACATTCTCAAGACACTTTTAATATGCCAAAAACAATGAAATTTAATGAAATGGAATTTAATGATTTTTTTCTGGTTTTACTTCTCAAACTAGTAATAGGAAATCAGAATAGCTTTTTCTTGAGAAGAATTCCAAGTGCTTTTTTTATTTCATAATATCTGTTTTGCACTTATTATAGCTTTATATTGTCAGCTCATAATTTGTTTTTATAAATGATAACAAAAAATATTTCCAATTTGAAATCTTAATCAACTTGTGACTCCCATGAATAATTTCTTAATTTTGTTGTAGGATAATAATTTGCTTACCATCTTTTTCAGGATAATGATGACAGAACACCAACTTCTGTTGATGTTAATATTGGAGGTAGGTTGGATGTATTATGAAATTTTTGTCTGTGGTTCACAGGACAGGGGTTCAAATTAATTGGTCAGAGGTCCAGGACTGTCTTTTCTGGGAGAGAATTTTAATTTTTATATAACAAAGGTCAAGGACCTCCCATTCAGTACATAGATGCTTTGACCTGTGACTTTCTTATGGAGGACCTTTCACTTAAAATTAAAATGGTCCTGGACCTTTCATCATTTCAAGCAAATTGAACCCATGCATGATAGAAAAACAAAGGATATGGGATATCCATACATGACACAAAGTCAGTATATGTACAGCATGATACACAAAAAGCAAAGGAACAGCACTTTTATTGCTGGTCTTCGTCTCAAAGTCACGATGAGGCCTCTCACCTCATTGCAAGTTTAAGACGTCCCTAGCACCGGTTTGAGTGGAATTCTTTGTAAAATGATTCGGATGGACTTTGTAAGATGTATCACCACCTAATCGGGCCCATTCAAAAAGGAACATAATGGAAAGTAGTACATATTTAAAACAAAATAGTTCCTACACATAGGAAGAATCATTCCACAAAAAGTATATTGTTGGATTGTTTACCCCTTCTAAAATACCACACTTCTCCATCTCAAAGACCGGCAGAACAATTACCACAATTATGGTGGAAAATCCAGGTGACTGTTAAACAAATAAATAGAAATGACATGGGAAATTGGATAACCAACTTTGAGACAGGAATCCAACAACACTGCAAAACTAGGGAGTATATTACAAACTCTTAAACAGCTGCTACATAAATTTAACAGAATCTACCAAAGATCTACAACACCACTTTTTAGCTTACCTTGTCCAAAGTGCCAAGTGAGCTTTTTTCATCCCTTGTTTAGAGAAACAAACCGTTTAAAAGCAGACGTTCCCAATGTACCAAGGTGTGAGATAAGTCTGAAAATCATGCATGTATGCAACAAAAATTGTCCCCAAACCAAATTTATGATAAAAAAATGTCTGGACCTATATTTTGTTGCCAAAATCAAAATAAAAACCAGTTTGGAAGTAGATTTTGATTTCACCATTTATTGAATAAACGTAAGATATTGTATCTATTAGCTTTTTCTGTTAAAATTCCTGAATAATAATGAAACCTTTCCACAGAATCATTTTCTTTTTGTTAAGTTATTTAAGATGTTTGGAAGTTTAAATACAATAACTCCACAGAGAACAATAACTATTGTATTTATACAATGGGACATGTGGACTTGCAAAAATTTAGATACCTTGATAAAGAGGAAATGATTCTGTGGTAAGGTTTCATTTGGGTCGAAATAAGATACCTGATAAAGAATGAATATAGGAACCTTTTTCTGGGAAAACCTGTAATGTTTCCTTATTTTACCAAACTTTGCAGTCCAGCTAAATATGGTAGGGCAGATGAATCATTGCATTTTGTGTGATCAAATGTCTAACAATCCTTCGCGTATTTGTGGAAGTCTGAAAGAATATATAGACACCAAAATTGTTGAAATCTATTGCAGGTGGTAAATTTGATACTGATTCAGAGGACAACAGTAATATTGACAAATCAGAAAATATAAGGCCAGATAGACCAGAGGCACAGAAAACTACCTTTTTACAGATTATGGCTAGTCCAGGAATATTAGCAGGTATGAATTTCTTAGGACAAAAAAAAAATATCTGGGTTTTTGCTAACGTGCTTAGATAAAAAGTTGGTAGGTAAGCAAATATTTTTTTGTGCCATCGCTGTAGTGGAGGGGCATTAAGTTTTACCCTTGTCCGTCTGTACATCCGTCCGTACGTCCCGAAATTGGTTTCCATTCTCTTACTTTAGTTTGCCTCAACCAAATGTTATGAAACTTATACACAATGCTTATTACCGCAAAACACAGATCAAGTTTGAATTTTGGTGTCGTCACTTATACTGTTTTAGAGTTATGCCCCTTTACAAATGGAAAAATTGCTGAATTTTCGTTTCCATTCTCTAACTTAAGTTTACCTCAACCAAATGTTATGAAACTTATACACAATGCTTATTACCACAAAACACAGATCATGTTTGAATTTTGGTGGCATCACTTTTACCATTTTAGAGTTATGCTCCTTTACAAATGGAAAAATTGCTAAATTTTTCCTTTCCGTTCTATAACTTTAGTTTGCCTCAACTAAACATTATGAATCTTATACACAATGCTTATTACCACAAGACACAGATCAAGTTTGAATTTTTGTGGCGTCTCTTTTACTGTTCTAGAGTTATGCCCCTTTACAAATGGAAAAATTGCTGAATTTTTCGTTTCCGTTCTCTAACTTTTGGTTGCCCCAACCAAATGTTAGGAATCTTATACACAATGCTTATTACTACAAAACACAGATCAAATTGAATTTTGGTGGGGTCACTTTTACTGTTCTAGAGTTATGCCCCTTTACAAATGGGAAAATTTCTGAATTTTTCGTTTCAGTTATCTTATTCTCCAACTATAGTTTATAAGGTTTAATTGGGTGGAAGTGAAAAGAGAGATGAAACTATGGTCATCTTAATCTATAAAAATGAAAAGAGAGAGATGAAACTATGGTCATCTTAATCTATAAAAGAAGAATGAGAAGTGAATTTAAAATAGAATTGTTATCTTGTAACCTTAACAGATTTTAGTATTGTTATACATTATATAATATGTGACACTGTTTTCGATTGGATGAACTTGCTGCCATCTATTTCATGGTTGACGGTCAGAGTCATAGGCCACAACCTTGGGCAATCACAGGCAACTTTTCTTGGATATTTAAAATTTTGATTTTGAACATTTTACTAGTAGTGTATTAAACTAGGAATTACAATACTGTGTTTGGTCAATTTATGATTTAAACGGTCCCTTATATACTGTGGATTCATTTATTTTCGTGGGTATCAATTTCCGTGGATCAAGGAAAACTTACATGTTCGTGGATATTTGATTTCGTGGTTTTGCAAAAGTTTGCATACAAGCCCATGGAAAATTTGTCATTCATTTATTTCATTTCGAGGTTCACCTTTCTCCACGAAATCCACGAATAATGATGAATGCTCAGTATGTTAAAACGGCTAGGCTCTGCTTTGCCAGTAAAACTGCATTTGCAACATTCAAATCACTAATTGATGGTGCTAATTCTTCAAACACAGTACTGTTATTCCCTAATTCTTATCAATGAAAAATCCGTCCTTTAATGAAAATTCATTATTTCTATTACAGCTGTGATTGGTGGATCAGTGGTAGGATTATTATGTGCCATCTTATTGGTGATGTTCATAATCTACAGAATGAGAAAGAAGGACGAGGGAAGCTATCCATTAGAAGAACAAAGATACACGAACTATTCATATATGAAGGCTCCTGAGAAAGAATTTTATGCATAGACTGAACACACTCAACTTGGTGCACTTAAAGACAATATGTTAATAGATCTGTTTTACGGGAAAGGGGACATTATTCGTATAAAGGGAATAATGTAGCTAATGTGATCATTTGAGCTACAAATAGTTTGAATTAAAAACTAGTTATTTTTGAAAACTGAGTTTACGTACTAACAAAGAGAAAATTAGTGTCTAAAAACTAATGTAATATTTATATTGATACATTGTATATTCAGATGATGTAGCTGTGTGTACAAATATTAAATATATCTTCTGTTTTTCAATACATATAAATATATGTTATTCATTCTACAGTATTTCGTTTCTCAAAAGTAAAGTTGCTTAAGATGTGCAGCATAACAACTTTATTAAACAAACTGTATGTTGATGTAGAATGAACACTATAGTTGATGGACTTTTACAAGATTTTACACAAAGTAGTTAATCAAAATAGCAGTTACACTTCATTGTTCTGATGAACATGAAATGTTGTATTTAAGGGTTGAATTATAGGTCCTTTAATATTTTGAAAATATATGAATGATATGTATTGTTCTGTAATGCCATTATATTTGGTCACAATGTGTGTGTTTTGTATAGCAGTTTCAGGAGTAGGAACTATTTTAACTATCAGGGAGATTCTTCAGAAAAAAGATAAACCTTTATCCCATTTAGGATATGCTGTAAAGATATGCATGTATGTGCTAGTGATAATGCCCATATTAGATATATGTGTGATTTTAGTAGATTGGAAATACACAAGATTGAACAAAGTGAAACTTTTTAGAAAAATTCATGGAAAATGACGCATTCATCATCACGATGAAAGCTCAAGAAAAAAAAGTCGGTGCATTTGATTTTTTAGTTGTGGTACAAATGTATATCTCAATAGAAAGGCGATTTTACTTGAAAATTTGTAAATATGTAACAAGAGAGTAACATTTTAAATTGTATTTGTTTTAGTTTTATATTTATATGTTTTCATCATGTAGACATTGAAAATGTACAATATTGATCATATTTGTCATTGTTTGTAATGTATTATTTGAAAATTGAAATTCAATGCAATAAGTCAACGAGATAATTTTAACTTATGAAAGAAAACATTTCAGCATGTTACTCAAAATTAAAATTTGGTATTTAAAAAAAACAAAAGCCTCTGACAACAAATCAGCGTATAAGACAGAAAGACAAGATAGCTATTGAAACGGCTTATCAATCATGATGACAAAATAACTTTAATATGTGATATTATGCAATGAATTTCAATTTTTATTTTGTTATTATAATGTATGAATAACCTAGGAAATCCTATTTCCTCTGTCAAGGTGGTTCAGTTTTAACCCAAAAGTTTGATGAACAAAACTTTATAGCAATTTTAGAAATTTTCTTTTACAAACTTCTTTTATAAAACAATTGAATTTTATACAAATGTTCATATTTTTTACCAGACAACTTTTAACTTAGAATGTGAGGTTTTAATTTGGTTGTAAAAGTATGCAATATGGATTGCATCTTTAAAACATTTTTTTGTGGTTTACGGTTGTACCAAATTAGTGATATTTTATTGATTTATTTTTAAAATGAATGAAATTTTTACCATCACTTTCCTTTTTGACACACTAACTTTTTTTTTACATTGATGTAACATTATACAAGCATACAAAAAAAAAAAAAAACCCATAAATATGTAAGAATATGTATTTTAACATTTGTAGAATAAAATTTTAACTTGTTTTTTTTTCATTTTTAGCAACATTCCAAAAAGAAAACATTTTATTGGATTCATTTATTTCGGTTGGATACAAAGAAAAAAATATGATTTATTCATAGCTGACTATCTAAACATGTTCTTTATTCGGAATAGTTAAAAGAGCGTTTACAGATGTTTTAAATGCACTTAAAAATGTGTTTGTTATAAGTTATTTTGCGCCTGCTTTAAAAAATATCTCAGCTGTGATACTTTAAAGAAATAAAAGATGTTTTTCACCAAAGAGATAAGTAGAAAGTGTAAGATCACATGGCTCTTGAACCCCTAAAATTCATTTAAAGATATCACTTTTTTCCCGGATAAAGAATACACGTGAAAATTATTGCACTTCTATATAACATTGGTGATAATTATTTGTCATACAGCAATAAATGTAGGATGTATATGTACATGTATTTATGATATGACATTTGAACTTCCTTCGAGGTAAACCACAGGACTTTAATCTGCATGTTAGTCATATAGACAATTATGTCACTGTTTATGAAAACCTGTAAAAAAAAAGATCTCTTTTCTTATCTAAAAGATTTTAGGGGTTCAAATAGATACAGAATTACGAGACAAAATTTGTTCTGCAATACGAAAAAGACTGGTAGAGGTCTGAAGTGAGGCCAAACAAACAAAATTGTGGTATATGTTTTTATTTGTGATTTGACACAAGTTTTTTATGATAGTGCTTAAAATATTTGATACAAAACATATAAATAGTGTACCAATAGTTAGATCTATTTATAGAACAGGGAATAACTTTGTAATTTCGTTTGAATTATATGTTGACAGTTTTTCACTTGGATCAGAACGAAAATGATTTTATTAATATTGAAGCTTAGAAATGACCAAGCTATATTTTTTTCTTGCAGAATAGAAAAATCAGTAGTTTGACATTTTGTCCTTTGATCTAGTAACCTTTTGTCCAACAATTTAAGTTTTTGGAATCCAGATTGCAAGAAATTAATATGTAATGATGCTTTTTGATAACCATGATTGAGGATTTTTTGTGATAATTTAGAAATCTTTTAAAAAAATCCTGAAAAAATCTGAAAAATGTCAACATATAAATAACTTTAATTAGGGCAAATAATTTTTATGTGTTGTTGATTTGATTCTGATATATTTTACCAAATGAACCACTGTTCAACAATATTGCAAAATGAGTAAACTTAAAAGGTATATGTGTGTATATATATGGATAAACCCACCGATACTAGTTGGAGATATTTTGTTCTATAACCACAACATGTGAAGTACATGAAAATGATAATACTGTTTCTCGAGAAAAACATTTTCCCAAAGACATCAAGTACTTGGTTAATATAAATGGGAATTTACTTTAATTTAATTTAATTTTATACGACCGCAAAAAATTTTTGTGGTCGATATTGGTATGACGTTAGCGTCGTCGTGCGTCGTCCGTTGCTGTAAATCGTCGTCCGAAGACACATTGGTTTCGCACTCTAACTTTAGTTTAAGTAAATGGATCTCTAGGAAATTTTACCATAAGGTTCAATACCACAAAAGGAAGGTTGGGATTGATTTTGGGGTTATGGTACCAACAGTTAAGGAATTAGGGGCCAAAAGGGCCAAAATAAGCATTTTGTAACTTCCAGACAATAACTTGTGTGTAAGTGTATGGATCTCTCTGACATTGTACCACAAGGTTCCATATCACAAAGGAATGCTGGGATTGATTTTGGGGTAATTGCCTCAAAATTTTAGGAATTAGGGGCCAAAAGGGCAAAAATAAGCATTTTCTAGTTTCAGGACAATAACTTGTGTGTAAGTGTATGGATCTTTCTGAAATTGTACTACAAGGTTCCATATCACAAAGGAAAGCTGGAATTGAGTTTGGGGTAATTGCCCTAAATGTTTAGGAATTAGGGGCCAAAAGGGCCAAAAATAAGCATTTTCTAGTTTCCAGACAATAACTTGTGTTTAAGTGTATGGATCTCTGAAATTGTACTGCAAGGTACCATACCTCATTGAAGGCTGGGATTGAGTTTGGGGTGATGAATCATAAGGGGTTCAAAAATTGGGGGATTTTTTTCCCTTTTTCTTCCTTGTTTTTCCTTTTTTTTCTTTAAAATTTTCCATTTTAAGTTTGTTATTTCTGATTTATATTTAAAAGCAAATAATAATGATATGGCAGGAGATACACACCAAACAGGATGTGTAAATTATTATATAATAAGTATTGTGCAATAGCAAGAAATTTTCAATTGCACAGTATTGCGCAATAGCAAGAAATCTTCAATTGCACAGTATTGCGCAATAGCAAGAAATATCCAATAGCACAGTATTGCACAATAGGAAGAAATTGTCAATTGTACAGTATTGCACAATAGCAAGAAATATTCAATTGCACAGTATTGCGCAATTGCAAGAAATATTTAATTGCACAGTATTGTGCAAAAGAAGATACTTTGTATAAATTGCTTATTTCTTGACCAATTTCAATGGGGTTTTATTCTTGAATTCTTGGGGTTCTTTAATATGCTGAATCTAACCGTGTATTAAGTTTTTGAATTTTAGGCCCCGTTTTTAAATTGGTCCACATTGAGGTCCAAAGGGTCCAAAATTAAACTTTGTTTGATTTCATCAAAATTGAATTATTGGGGTTCTTTGATATGCCGAATCTAACCGTGTATTTAGATTCTTAATTTTGGTCCCATTTTCAAATTGGTCTACATTAAGGTCCAAAGGGTCCAAAATTAAACTTAGTTTGATTTTAACAAAATTGAATTCTTAGGGTTCTTTGATATGCTGAATCTAATCATGTATTTAGATTTTTGATTATGGGCCCAGTTTTCAAGTTGGTCCAAATTGGGGTCCAAAATTAAACTTTGTTTGATTTCAACAAAATTAAATATATGGGGTTCTTTGATATGCTGAATCTAACCATGTATTTAGATTCTTAATTTTGGTCCAGTTTTCAAATTGGTCTACATTAAGGTCCAAAGGGTCCAAAATTAAACTTAATTTGATTTTAACAAAAATTGAATTCTTAGGGTTCTTTGATATGCTGAATCTAAACATATCTTTAAATATTTGATTATGGGCCCAGTTTTCAAGTTGGTCCAAATCGGGGTCCAAAATTAAACTTTGTTTGATTTCAACAAAAATTGAATATATATTGGGTTCTTTGGTATGCTGAATCTAACCATGTATTTAGATTTTTGATTTTTGGGCCCCATTATCAACTTTGTCCACATTGAGGTCAAAAGGGTCCAAAATTAAACTTTGTTTGATTTCAACAAAAATTGAATATATGGGGTTCTTTGATATGCTGAATCTAACTGTATTAAGATTTTTAATTTTGGTCCTGTTTTCAAATTGGTATACATTAAGGTCCAAAGGGTCCAAAATTAAACTTAGTTTGATTTTAACAAAAATTGAATTCTTAGGGTTCTTTGATATGCTGAATCTAATCATGTATTTAGATTTTTGATTATGGGCCCAGTTTTCAAGTTGGTCCAAATTGGGGTCCAAAATTAAACTTTGTTTGATTTCAACAAAAATTGAATATATGGGGTTCTTTGATATGCTGAATCTAACCATGTATTTAGATTCTTAATTTTTGGTCCTGTTTTCAAATTGGTCTACATTAAGGTCCAAAGGGTCCGAAATTAAACTTAATTTGATTTTAACAAAAATTGAATTCTTAGGGTTCTTTGATATGCTGAGTCTAAACATGTCTGTAAATTTTTTATTATGGGCCCAGTTTTCAAGTTGGTCCAAATCGGGGTCCAAAATTAAACTTTGTTTGATTTCAACAAAAATTGAATATATGGGGTTCTTTGATATGCTGAATCTAACCATGTATTTAGATTTTTGATTTTTGGACCCCGTTATCAACTTTGTCCACATTGAGGTCAAAAGGGTCCAAAATTAAACTTTGTTTGATTTCATCAAAAATTGAACTCTTAGGGTTCTTTGATATGCTGAATCTAACCATGTATTTAGATTTTGGATATTGGACCATAATAGGTGAATGTCCAATTTAAAATTTTTAAGTTCTTAGACCACATTCATTCTGTGTCAGAAACCTATGCTGTGTCAAATAGTCAATCACAATCCAAATTCAGAGCTGTATCAAGCTTGAATGTTGTGTCCATACTTGCCCCAACTGTTCAGGGTTCGACCTCTGCGGTCGTATCAAGCTGCGCCCTGGAGCATTTTATTTATATAAGAATTCATCAACTGATGATTTTTTAATTGATAATACCGTTTTCCTGAAATTGTAAAATGTCTGTTTTTAATTTGTTAATATAAAGAGGGACTAGATTTTCATTAAAATAAAAAAAAAATCCTTAACTGGTTATAACATTCAAATCACTAATTGATGGTGCTAATTCTTCAAACACAGTACTGTTATTCCTAATTCTTATCAATGAAAAATCCGTCCTTTAATGAAAATTCATTATTTCTATTACAGCTGTGATTGGTGGATCAGTGGTAGGATTATTATGTGCCATCTTATTGGTGATGTTCATAATCTACAGAATGAGAAAGAAGGACGAGGAAGCTATCCATTAGAAGAACAAAGATACCGAACTATTCATATATGAAGGCTCCTGAGAAAGAATTTTATGCATAGACTGAACACACTCAACTTGGTGCACTTAAAGACAATATGTTAATAGATCTGTTTTACGGGAAAGGGGACATTATTCGTATAAGGGAATAATGTAGCTAATGTGATCATTTGAGCTACAAATAGTTTGAATTAAAAACTAGTTATCTTTGAAAACTGAGTTTACATACTAACAAAGAGAAAATTAGTGTTTAAAAACTAATGTAATATTTATATTGATACATTGTATATTCAGATGATGTAGCTGTGTGTACAAATATTAAATATATCTTCTGTTTTTTCGATACATATAAATATATGTTATTCATTCTACAGTATTTCGTTTCTCAAAAAGTAAAGTTGCTTAAGATGTGCAGCATAACAACTTTATTAAACAAACTGTATGTTGATGTAGAATGAACACTATAGTTGATGGACTTTTACAAGATTTTACACAAAGTAGTTAATCAAAATAGCAGTTACACTTCATTGTTCTGATGAACATGAAATGTTGTATTTAAGGGTTGAATTATAGGTCCTTTAATATTTTGAAAATATATGAATGATATGTATTGTTCTGTAATGCCATTATATTTGGTCACAATGTGTGTGTTTTGTATAGCAGTTTCAGGAGTAGGAACTATTTTAACTATCAGGGAGATTCTTCAGAAAAAAGATAAACCTTTATCCCATTTAGGATATGCTGTAAAGATATGCATGTATGTGCTAGTGATAATGCCCATATTAGATATATGTGTGATTTTAGTAGATTGGAAATACACAAGATTGAACAAAGTGAAACTTTTTAGAAAAATTCATGGAAAATGACGCATTCATCATCACGATGAAAGCTCAAGAAAAAAAAGTCGGTGCATTTGATTTTTTAGTTGTGGTACAAATGTATATCTCAATAGAAAGGCGATTTTTACTTGAAAAATTTGTAAATATGTAACAAGAGAGTAACATTTTTAAATTGTATTTGTTTTAGTTTTATATTTATATGTTTTTCATCATGTAGACATTGAAAATGTACAATATTGATCATATTTGTCATTGTTTGTAATGTATTATTTGAAAATTGAAATTCAATGCAATAAGTCAACGAGATAATTTTAACTTATGAAAGAAAACATTTCAGCATGTTACTCAAAATTAAAATTTGGTATTTAAAAAAAACAAAAGCCTCTGACAACAAATCAGCGTATAAGACAGAAAGACAAGATAGCTATTGAAACGGCTTATCAATCATGATGACAAAATAACTTTAATATGTGATATTATGCAATGAATTTCAATTTTTTATTTTGTTATTATAATGTATGAATAACCTAGGAAATCCTATTTCCTCTGTCAAGGTGGTTCAGTTTTAACCCAAAAGTTTGATGAACAAAACTTTATAGCAATTTTAGAAATTTTCTTTTACAAACTTCTTTTATAAAACAATTGAATTTTATACAAATGTTCATATTTTTTACCAGACAACTTTTAACTTAGAATGTGAGGTTTTAATTTGGTTGTAAAAGTATGCAATATGGATTGCATCTTTAAAACATTTTTTGTGGTTTACGGTTGTACCAAATTAGTGATATTTTATTGATTTATTTTTAAAATGAATGAAATTTTACCATCACTTTCCTTTTGACACTAACTTTTTTACATTGATGTAACATTATACAAGCATACAAAAAAAAAAAAAACCCATAAATATGTAAGAATATGTATTTTAACATTTGTAGAATAAAATTTTAACTTGTTTTTTTCATTTTAGCAACATTCCAAAAGAAAACATTTTATTGGATTCATTTATTTGGTTGGATACAAAGAAAAAATATGATTTATTCATAGCTGACTATCTAAACATGTTCTTTATTCGGAATAGTTAAAGAGCGTTTACAGATGTTTTAAATGCACTTAAAATGTGTTTGTTATAAGTTATTTTGCGCCTGCTTTAAAAATATCTCAGCTGTGATACTTTAAAGAAATAAAAGATGTTTTCACCAAAGAGATAAGTAGAAAGTGTAAGATCACATGGCTCTTGAACCCTAAAATTCATTTAAAGATATCACTTTTTCCCGGATAAAGAATACGTGAAAATTATTGCACTTCTATATAACATTGGTGATAATTATTTGTCATACAGCAATAAATGTAGGATGTATATGTACATGTATTTATGATATGACATTTGAACTTCCTTCGAGGTAAACCACAGGACTTTAATCTGCATGTTAGTCATATAGACAATTATGTCACTGTTTATGAAAACCTGTAAAAAAAAGATCTCTTTTCTTATCTAAAAGATTTTAGGGTTCAAATAGATACAGAATTAACGAGACTTAAAATTTGTTCTGGCAATTCGAAAAGACTGGTCAGAGGTCTGAAGTGAGGCCAAATAACTTTTATTAACAAAATTGATGGTATATGGTTTTATGTTGCTGAATCTGACCATGTATTTAGATTTTTGATTTTAGTGCCCATTAAAATACTTTGATCCAAAACATTGAGGTCAAATAGGTGTACCAATAGTTAAGACTCTATTTGATTTCAACAAAAATTGAATATAGGGTCTTTGATATGCTGAATCTAACGTTTGAAGATTTTTAATGTTTGGTCCGTTTTCAAATTGGTATACATTAAGGTCCAAAGGGTCAAAATTAAACTTAGTTTGATTTTAACTAAAATTGACATTCTTAGGGTTCTTTGATATGCTGAATCTAAAATCATGTATTTAGATTTTGTTTATGGCCCAGTTCAAGTTGGTCCAAATTGGGGTCCAAAATTAAACTTTGTTTGATTTCAATCAAAAATTGAATATAATGGGGTTCTTTGATATGCTGAATCTAACCATGTATTTAGATTCTTAATTTTTGGTCCTGTTTTCAAATTGGTCTACATTAAGGTCCAAAGGGTCTGAAATTAAACTTAATTTGATTTTAACAAAATTGAATTCTTAGGGTTCTTTGATATGCTGAGTCTAAACATGTCTGTAAATTTTTATTATGGGCCCAGTTTTCAAGTTGGTCCAAATCGGGTCCAAAATTAAACTTTGTTTGATTTCAAAAATTGAATATATGGTTCTTTGATATGCTGAATCTAACCATGTATTTAGATTTTTGATTTGGACCCGTTATCAACTTTGTCCACATTGAGGTCAAAGGTCCAAAATTAAACTTTGTTTGATTTCATCAAAATTGAACTCTTAGGGTTCTTTGATATGCTGAATCTAACCATGTATTTAGATTTTGGATATTGGACCATAATAGGTGAATGTCCAATTTAAAATTTTAAGTTCTTAGACCACATTCATTCTGTGTCAGAAACCTATGCTGTGTCAAATAGTCAATCACAATCCAAATTCAGAGCTGTAATCAAGCTTGAATGTTGTGTCCATATTCCCCAACTGTTCAGGGTTCACCTCTGCGGTAATTCCCTAACATTTTATTTATATAAGAATTCATCAACTGATGATTTTTTAATTGATAATACCGTTTTCCTGAAATTGTAAAATGTCTGTTTTTTTAATTTGTTAATATAAAGAGGGACTAGATTTTCATTAAAATAAAAAAAAAAATCCTTAACTGGTTATTTTTGATCACCTACAATATTTTCTTGAGCCTTTGATTTTGAACAAGTTTTTTTTCAAGGAATACATAGGTTTATAGAAAATATATCTCCGATGTTCATGTCATTTTTTCAAAACATGGAACAAAAGCACAATTTTTTAACAATAGGGTGGTTTTATAATCTCATTTCACACATCAACCATAACTTTCTGGTGAAAACCTATTGATAGATTGAGTTATAAGTATTTATTACATTGGTAGCAATGAATTAAATGATTTCCCAGTCAAATAAAACCATAATTTCACATGTGAAATAAACGTGGTTATTTCACTGTCTGACGCATACAACAATAGGCGTTGTCAAGACGTCGATAACGTCGGATCAAAACAAATTGTGAATGCATAGAAAAAGATATAGTTCTTACATTTTCTACATTAATTTCATTAAAAAAGCCCTTTGCCAATGTAATAAAGAATAACTAATCAAAGAATTCAAATATCGAAAAATATTCAACTCGTGACCGAACAACACTGATAATTAACTCATGCGCTACGCGCATTCGTGAATTAATGTGTTGTTCTGTCACTCGTTGAATGTTTTTCTCTATCTGAATTCTTCGATTAGTTATTCTATAAATATTTTCTAAATACCAATCTTTTTCTTTGTGATATTATTTGTGTTGTTGCATTATTTTTAGAACAAAGACAAAAACCTCCTTCAATGTTTTCATAATTTTCCATAGAGTTATTTTTAGAACAAAGACAAAAACCTCCTTCAATACTTTCATAACTTTCCATAGAGAATCAGGTCCAAAGAAGGTCAACATGGTCAAAGTTGATGTGTTTTTTTACAAGCCAGTCACATTTAATTTCCAGGACTTATGTCTTTTCAGTTAAATAACTTAATAGATGCTGTTTTAATGATAATATACATATGTTTTGTCAACTAGCTCTGTTGAGTATACTATTGTTTCTGTAAATTTTGTTTGCTACAATTTTTTTCTACGATACTTATATTCGCCATGATGTCACGGTTATTTTCTACGATACTTATATTCACCATGATGTCACATGTCTACATCAATGCATTAACTTAAAATGCCTACTTAAATTTATAATTAGTTCTCTAAGTCAAAAACACTACTGTTACTTAATTGGTTTTAAATTCTTTAAAAATTAGGATTAGTAAAACAAAACATATAAATAGTGTACCAATAGTTAGATCTATTTATAGAACAGGGAATAACTTTGTAATTTCGTTTGAATTATATGTTGACAGTTTTCACTTGGATCAGAACGAAAATGATTTTATTAATATTGAAGCTTAGAAATGACCAAGCTATATTTTTCTTGCAGAATAGAAAATCAGTAGTTTGACATTTTGTCCTTTGATCTAGTAACCTTTTGTCCAACAATTTAAGTTTTGGAATCCAGATTGCAAGAAATTAATATGTAATGATGCTTTTTGATAACCATGATTGAGGATTTTTTGTGATAATTTAGAAATCTTTTAAAAAATCCTGAAAAAATCTGAAAAATGTCAACATATAAATAACTTTAATTAGGGCAAATAATTTTTATGTGTTGTTGATTTGATTCTGATATATTTTACCAAATGAACCACTGTTCAACAATATTGCAAAATGAGTAAACTTAAAAGGTATATGTGTGTGTATATATATGGATAAACCCACCGATACTAGTTGGAGATATTTTGTTCTATAACCACAACATGTGAAGTACATGAAAATGATAATACTGTTTCCTCGAGAAAAAACATTTTCCCAAAGACATCAAGTACTTGGTTAATATAAATGGGAATTTACTTTAATTTAATTTAATTTTTTATATAAGAATTCATCAACTGATGATTTTTTTTAATTGATAATACCGTTTTCCTGAAATTGTAAAATGTCTGTTTTTTTAATTTGTTAATATAAAGAGGGACTAGATTTTCATTAAAATAAAAAAAAAAATCCTTAACTGGTTATTTTTGATCACCTACAATATTTTCTTGAGCCTTTGATTTTGAACAAGTTTTTTTTCAAGGAATACATAGGTTTATAGAGAAAATATATCTCCCGATGTTCATGTCATGTTTTTCAAAACATGGAACAAAAGCAGCAATTTTTTTAACAATAGGGTGGTTTTATAATCTCATTTCACACATCAACCATAACTTTCTGGTGAAAAACCTATTGATAGATTGAGTTATAAGTATTTATTACATTGGTAGCAATGAATTAAATGATTTCCCAGTCAAATAAAAACCAATAATTTCACATGTGAAATAAACGTGGTTATTTCACTGTCTGACGTCATACAACAATAGGCGTTGTCAAGACGTCGATAACGTCGGATCAAAACAAATTGTGAATGCATAGAAAAAAGATATAGTTCCTTACATTTTCTACATTAATTTCATTAAAAAAAAAAGCCCTTTGCCAATGTAATAAAAAGAATAACTAATCAAAGAATTCAAATATCGAAAAATATTCAACTCGTGACCGAACAACACTGATAATTAACTCATGCGCTACGGCGCATTCGTGAATAATGTGTTGTTCTGTCACTCGTTGAATGTTTTCTCTATCTAATTCTTCGATTAGTTATTCTATAAATATTTTCTAAATACCAATCTTTTCTTTGTGATATTATTTGTGTTGTTGCATTATTTTTAGAACAAAGACAAAAACCTCCTTCAATGTTTTCATAATTTTCCATAGAGTTATTTTTAGAACAAAGACAAAACCTCCTTCAATACTTTCATAACTTTCCATAGAGAATCAGGTCCAAGAAGGTCAACATGGTCAAAGTTGATGTGTTTTTACAAGCCAGTCACATTTAATTTCCAGGACTTATGTCTTTTCAGTTAAATAACTTAATAGATGCTGTTTTAATGATAATATACATATGTTTTGTCAACTAGCTCTGTTGAGTATACTATTGTTTCTGTAAATTTTGTTTGCTACAATTTTTGCTTGTTTACCAACGATGGTTATTTTCTACGATACTTATATTCGCCATGATGTCACGGTTATTTTCTACGATACTTATATTCACCATGATGTCACATGTCTACATCAATGCATTAACTTAAAATGCCTACTTAAATTTATAATTAGTTCTCTTAAGTCAAAAACACTACTGTTACTTAATTGGTTTTAAATTCTTTAAAAAATTAGGATTAGTAAAGGATGTCACAGAAACTTCTACTTAAGTAAAGAGTAAAAAGAACAACATTTGAAATATTGACAAAAATTTGAAGAATACAAATTTTGCCTAGGAATAAATTAAAGCATTATAATCTACCTCTTACCATCTGGGAATAACTATGTTGATCTTCAACTTCATCTGTTTATTTCTGTCGATCTGTTCTTCCAAATATAGTTACCTCATTTTCATAAACTGTACATAAATAACATGAAATAAATGTCTTATTTTCAAGAATGGCTTTTGTTTTACTTGTATAAATATACCAGGATGATATAAAAAATACAGAGATGTGGAATGATTGCCAATGAGTCAACTATCCACAAAAGTTCAAATGAAGCGGATCTAAGCAATTATAGGCAACTGTACGGCCTTCAACAATGAGAAAAACTCATACCATATAGTCAGCTATAAAAGGCTCGGACATGAAAAAAATATGAAACAATTCTATTGAAAAAACTAACGGCCTAATTTATAACAAAACAATTCGAGGAAAACAAATATGACAGACATGAACCACTGAACTACAGACTCCTGACTTGGGACAGACACACACAGATGCCTGCATAGAAGGAGACACTTACCCTGTTGACTCACTTGGTCATGCTCTTTTTGAAGTTCATGCAATTCAATCAGTTTCTGATTGTTGCCTTAGTTTGTCTCTTACTAATGGATTTATTGGGTTTGGGTAAACTACTGTCACCCTTTATTCAGCAGTGTCATCAAATTCACCATCATGATGTAGTCATTTCTTGCTGAGGTGCCTTTTGAAACCATCATCAATCAATCAATAATCATTTTCGAAGCATTCAAACAGTTTTGCCACCAGATATTTAGTTTCAGATCATTTTTCATTGTCCAGAAAATATGTCTAAATGGAACACTGAATTCTGTATTTGAAATATTGGTAATACTATATACTATAAGAGGATATCTATGAATAAAAATGAGGTTTGTATATCATTAAGACAGCAACCCAATGGCAAAAGTTCTAGTGACAGTCTTCAACAATAGAATAGTGTCTATAATATGTCAGGCTCAAAATCATTCGAGTCTTAAAATTGAAAATAATTGAGAAAAAAATTCTCTGTATAACAAAAACAAACAATTTGTGATCTCCTGATACTTCTTATACGTGTGTTGAATGTAACAGTAATATCACCTGAAGGAGAATGCACACTGGACCAGAACCTCATGAGGATGCACACTGGATCAAAACCGCATGAGAAGACCCACTGGATCAGAACCTCGTGAGAATGAACACTAGATCAGAACCACATGAGAATGCACACTGGATCAGAACCTCATGAGAATGCACACTGGATAAGAACCACATGAGAATGCACACAGGATCAGAATCTCATGAGAATGCACACTGCATCAGAACCACATGAGAATGCGCACTGGATCAGAACCTCATGAGAATGCACACTTGATCAGAACCTCATGAGAATACACACTGGATCAGAACCTCATGAGAATGCACACTGGATCAGAATCTCATGAGAATGCATACTGGATCAGAACCTCAGAATACACAGGTTCAGAACCACATGAGAATGCACACTGGATCAGAACCACATGAGAATCCACACTAAATCAGAATCTCATGAGAATGCATACTGGATCAGAACCACATGAGAATGCACACTTGATCAGAACCTCATGAGAATGCAAACTGGATCAGAACCACATGAAAATACACACAGGATCAGAACCTCATGAGAATGCACACTGGATCAGAACCACATGAGAATATCCACTGGATCAAAACCTCACGAGAATGCACATTGGATCGGAACCTCATGAGAATGAACACTGGCACAGAACCACATGAGAATACACACAGGATCAGAACCTCATGAGAATGCACACTGGATCAGAACCACATGAGAATGCACACTAAATCAGAATCCAATGAGAATGCACACTGGATCAGAACCACATGAGAATACACACAGGATCAGAACCTCATGAGAATGCACACTGGATCAGAACCACATGAGAATATCCACTGGATCAGAACCTAACGAGAATGCACATTGGATCAGAACCTCATGAGAATGAACACTGGCACAGAACCACATGAGAATACACACAGGATCAGAACCTCATGAGAATGCACACTGGATCAGAACCACATGAGAATACACACAGGATCAGAACCTCATGAGAATATACACTGGATCAGAATCACATGAGAATACACACAGGATCAGAACCTCATGAGAATGCACACTGGATCAGAACCTCATGAGAATGCACACTGGATCAGAACCACATGAGAAAACACACAGGATCAGAACTTCATGAGAATGGACACTGGATCAGAACCTCATGAGAATACACACATGATCAGATCCTTATGAGAATGTACACTGAATCAGAATCTCATGAGAAGGCAAACTGCATCGGAACCACATGAGAATGCACACTGGATCAGAATCTCATGAGAATGCACACTGGATCAGAACCACATGAGAATGCACCCTGGATCAGAATCTCATGAGGATGCACATTGGATGAGAACCACATGAGAATACACAATGGATCAGAACCTCATGAGAACGACACTGAATCAGAACCTGATGATAATGCACACTGGATCAGAACCTCATGAGAATGCACACTGGAACAGACCTCGTGAGTATGCACACTGGATCAGAACCTCGTTAGAATACACAGAGGATTAGAACCTCATGAGAAGGCACACTGAATCAGAACCTCATGAGAAGGCACACTGGATCAGAACCTCATGAGAATGCATACTAGATCAATACCTCATTAGATTGCACAGTGGATCAGAACCTCATAAGAGGCAAACTGGATCAGAACCTCATGAGAATGCACACTAGATCAGAACCATATGAGAATGTACACTGGATCAGAACCTCATGAGAAAGTACACTGGATCAGAACCTCATTAGTATACACACTGGATCAGAACCTCATGAGTATACACACTGGATCAGAACCTTATGAGAATGAACACTTGGTCAGAAACTCACGAGAATGTATACTGGATCAGAACCTCATGCGTATACACACTGGATCAGAACCTCATGAGTATAAACACTGGATCAAAACCTTATGAGAAGGCACACAGGATGAGAACCACATGAGAATGCACACTGAATCAGAACCTCATGAGAAGGCACACTTGATCAGAACCTCATGGGAAGGCACATTTGATCAGAACCTCATGGGAAGGCACACTGAGTCAGAACCTCATGACAAGGCACACTGGATTAGAACCTCATGAGAATGCATACTAAATCAGAACCTCATGAGAATGTATACTAGATCAAGACATCATTAGATTGCACAATGGATCAGAATCTCATGAGAATGCATACCAGATCATAAGCTCATTCGAATGCACACTGGATCAGAACCTCATGAGAATGCACATTTGATCAGAACCTCATGGGAAGGCACATTTGATCAGAACCTCATTGGAAGGCACACTGAGTCAGAACCTCATGAGAAGGCACACTGGATGAGAACCTCATGAGAATGCAAACTAAATCAGAACCTCATGAGAATGCATACTAGATCAGAACCTCATTATATTGCACAATGGATCAGAACCTCATGAGAGGCACACTGGATCAGAAGCTCATTAGAATGCATACCAGATCATAACCTCATTAGAATACACACTGGATCAGAACCTCATGAGAATGCACATTTGATCAGAACCTCATGAGAAGGCACACTGAATCAGAACCTCATGAGAAAGCATAATGGATCAGAACCTTATGAGAATGCATACTAGATCAGAACCTCATTAGATTGCACAGTGGATCAGAACCTCAAGTGGCACACTGGATCAGAACCTCATGAGAATGCACACTGAATCAGAACATCATGAGAAGGTACACTGAATCAGAACCTCATGAGAATACACACTGGATCAGAACCTCATGAGTTTGTTAAAGTTGTTGATGAACCATATGTCCCATGACGTTCAATGTAGCGTGTGCTTGTATTTGCTGTCCTTCTTTTTTCTTGGACCAAATTTAAGCATTTTTTCAGCACAATATCCTTCTTTGGTGCTGGTCATTAAAGTAACCCAGGATGAATCATCAGCGTATGTCCTTGACACTGACTTTTGAAAGTAAAAGTTCAATATTCTTAATGCTATTGTTATAAAATATAACATAACAATAGCATTAAGAATATTGAAAATAGTCACAAATATGTAGTATACATAATTAGTTTTTCTTGTCGGCTAAGCTATATATTTCTTAGTACATATAAATCATTAATCCCCTATATGATGATAATTTTAGTTATGTCATTCTCATTAAATGTAAACATGAATGTATATTTCCTCATCAGACATTTTGTTGAAAGTTGGAACTATACTCTCTACTTCCTGAAAAAGTCTGTGCCTATGTTTTTTTTTAGAGACATTTATATACATACGTGTATATATGTCTCTGTTTTTTCTAAAATTTGACATTTTAAAGCAAAATGATATTCATCTTCAACCCTCTATTTACAGAGGGAACGAAATCTTTTTTTCCAGTGGTAATTTACGGTGTTTACCCTGTTCAATATTAAGATTACTATAACTTAATCTTATTTTAATAAAACATGATGACAAATGTTTGGAATACTGTATATTTGACCATTAAAATTCCAACAGGAAGTGTTTATATTGAATAGAGAATAACTAATGAAAAGAGAAAAATGAGAAGAAAAAAAGATAATGGCCTGAGAACAATGATGTTCAAAAGTATAAAGAATAACTGTGGAACATTAAAGAATTAAGCAATACAATACTGAATATACAGAATAATGAAATCCTCTAGTTAGAGCAAAAATAAATAGTAATCATCATCGAGTCATTTTAATGAGAATTTTACAGAATAAGGGTAGTTTTTAATGATAACTTGAGACAGATATTTATATGTCTCTGCTTGAGATAAACGACCTCAAATTTAATAAAGAATACAAAAATTAAAGACCATCATCACCCTCATATAATATAGATTAATTACACATTAAAGTGACATGATTTCCATGTCATTCATTCATATGCAATCTGAATTTTCTATAAAGAAAAAAAAACAAACCAAACCAAAACTTTCTTTTTTCAAACGGCGTATATTTTTACTCTCATCTATATGTGTGAGTGTTTAGCTTTTTACATGTTTACCTATTCTGCAACTCCCATATTTGATTCTATATTAAAAAAAAAAAAACAATCATTGTTCACCAATCAAAGAAGATAAATTGAATAAATCGCACCCATAAAAACTCGACATATTTCGGAACCAAACCGTCATTGGTAAAGAATTACAATGCAGCATTAACTTCCGTGTTATTAAAAGTAAAAGCAGAGTAAATACTCCGAAGACCGCTGGCACAGGCTAGAAAAAAATTTAATATCACCAACACTTATCAACAACTAAAAGTGAAAAAAAACACACAAAAACTTCCAACAAATACTGTATATAAAGTTGACCGTGGAATGCTGTGAACTCATTTTATTTATAAGGTTCATGTGAACCCCTAAATTGCTAAAATGGCTTTTGTTTTCACCTCAAAATATATTCTGAATACAGACAAACGTGTGTATCTGGAAAAGTCTTAAGGCATAACATGCCAAAGATAAATAAAATTCAAATGCATTTTATGTTTTAGAAAGTTAAAAACTAAAGCCTTTAAGGTTCATCATAACAAATGGAGAAAAATGGCTGTATTTACACCTCAAAATTAAAACTACTCTGAGTACATACTTACCTGTGCAGTTTGAAAAGTTTTTAGGCCTGGCATCCACTAGATATATAAAATTTAAGAGCATTTTGTGATTCAAAAAGATAAAATCTTTTTTGGATTTTGATTGGCATTTTTTTTCATTCCTGCTGTTGGTGTAAAAATAAACAAACACCTGAATTACATTTGATACTGTCCACTCAGTTACACCCTTTACTCACCTATTGTTGTGTAGATATCTATTATCCTTCTGTTGTCCAATTCAATCAAGGTCAATCAATACAATAACGTTGTTACCTGAGAGTGAGAGGGAGCATCTTGAGGAATAAGGTTCATCATAACCTTTTGGCTAATATAACTAATATGACCCTATTTACATCACATATTTTACTCTGAGTACAGACAAACATGTGCACATGGAAAAGCTTTAACATGTTTAAGGCATATGAGGATCTATAATCCATTCATTTAATTATAATTTATTTTTCTCTGTTCTGTAAACCTCATTCAGACTATGGTACAGGTGATAGGCTTTGGATGTTATATCACTTTATCAGAAGATAAACTAAGTTGATAATTTCCATTAGCATCTGAAGATGTTTTTTTCCCTAATTCGTATTTAATTCAAATTTACTCAACCATTTATGAATTACCAAAAATCAATGCTATGAATAGGCATCCTTATAAATCTAAAGAAAGTTAAGTTTTAACAGATGAAATTGATGAAATGACATCATGTACATGTCATGAATGTATATAAAAAGAAAAAAAACTTGGTATACCACAAATAGTGCTGTGGCATACTTTAAGATGCTACTGGATCCCTGTTATTTGGCACTGGTTTTTTTAAATTAATTTATATTTATTCATTTCAGGTAGAATGTAAGTCTCTTACAAGTGAATCCAATTATCTTTGATAATGTCCAGAATAAATATACAAGTAGGTGGACATAGAGATACAGTTTTAATAACACTACACTCCTTCCAACAGAAAGAAACTCTTTGTGATGTCAATATTCAAACAAAAGATGGACAGGTTAAAGGGCACTCAGTAATTCTGGCATCTTGTGCAAGTGCAGTATTATGCAATCAAGTATTCACTCAAAGAAACAATGGTATAAATTCTATCATCTATATTAATTGCCCTGAGTTCACAAGACGTGACGTAGATTCTGTATTACAATTTCTTTACCTTGGTGTAATTAACATCGATACAGAACATGTTGAAGGCTTTCTAGCTTTATGTTCAGCATGGCAACTTCAGTTGGCTGCTTCAATGATAGAATATTATTTGAAGCAAAACTGCAAGAATATAAACAAAGCTGTCAATTGTATGAATCTATCTATGCCATATGATTCAGCCAATCAGCCATCTACAAACAGCCAATCAGGAGTCAATTGTAATGTTTCTGCATCACTAGGTGTAAAACCAAATTTGACTGACCCAAGACTAGTAGGATCAACAAATGGAACTACACAGCTGCTGACCACAAACAGTCATTTTCAACATTTAACTTCCAATGAAACAATGGTGGACAAAGGATCATTCACATATATAAAACCAAATGTCTCTTCCTTTACAAACCAAGTGTCTTATGATGGACCTTTGTCAACACAGATTTCTCAGGAATGGCACCTTCGACTGAAGGATAGTTTACCGTCAGTTAACGCAAATCATGAGACTATGGATCAGTATGGTAAACCTTCAGGTAATCTTCTGTTACAATCAGTACTGGAGAAAGATGGTACCCGTCTCAGTACAGACAATCATTCTCAAGTACAGTACAGTCACAGTGATACAAATTTATTTACAGATGTTTCTCAGATACAGACAGTTTGTCGCGATCGGGAACAATGTAATATACTTTCAGATACAAAAATTCCTCTTGTAGAACCAATTTGTACAAAACAATTAAGCTCTATATCAACTTTAGATTCACCAAATGAACCCCTGTTACAACTACAATGTGAAGAAGACGAACCATTTGTGAAAACGGAGCAAGCATATTGTTCAGGGTACTCTTCAAATGTACCATTAGTACACACAAAAGGAGATAACTGCCTAATGGGAGATAACTGCTTAGTAAATGATTTTGCTATGAATGCAATTATGCTACAGAAAAATGAAATTCAAAAACAGGCACAATCTATTCTTAATCAGACTAATTCTAGTCTTATTGATGAACAATTTCAGATTGTTGAAAACCAGTTTATATCAAATCAGAAAGAGCAAATGACAGTTAACGTTACAGACAACTGGTATGAATCGAGTCACATCCTGGACCAGATACCAGTCAATGAAGCTTTAAATACTTCAAATTCTAATCAGGATCAAGCCCAGATTATTGAAAATCCATATAGTTCAAATCATAAAGAGGAGGCTCAAGTTATTGAAAATCAAAACATGTATATTGTTGATGGTGATTTAGCTTCTGTGTCAAACAATAACATAAGTGTTATGAGCCAAAAAGATGGAAAAAATTACACAAAACTCGAAGAGTACAGTAAAAAATTAAAAGATGGAGAAAATATACAGAAAAACTTCATAAGAAAAAGAAAAAATACCAGAAAGACCCCTCATGGTAAAAAAGACGAATCTGTAAGGAGAAGAAAAACTAAAACCAAAGTAGAAAAAGCTCTCTGTAACCCTACTAAATCAGCTATGAAAATGGATGATACAAGTAAGATCTCCCTGGAGTTATCAGATCATTCTGAAAACATTGATAATATAGAGCTAGCACGTCAGATAAAGATAAGAAATCAGAAATGTAGAAAATGTGACTTTCGTTACACTTCGGGAGACCAATCTTATAAACAACACTGGCTGGAAAACCACTTAAACCAATATCAGTGTGAAGTTTGTGATTGGGTTGGACCATGGAAAAGGGATCTGGCTAAACACATGTACAGAAAACATGATGAAACCGTAGCATGTCCTGAGAGATATCCATTGAAGAAATGTACATTTCAGGTATAATGTGTTAAGTTTTCATATGAAGAAAATAACCATATATGTCCATGTTTTTTTTCGAGGATCTGACAACACATGGTTCTATTTTCTGTTTAGCTACTGCAAATTCAAAAATTATTGCAAATATTGAGAAAAAATCCTGTTTAATTCATATAAAAAATTTCAAAATGCGAGTTTAATTTATTGCAATTATAACCCTGTCGCATTTTTCGCAGTAATAAAAATTGCTATAATTTTTGAATTTACAGTAATCATTAAGTTGGTGGCAGAGTGGTCTAAGTAGTCATACTACTGTATGACTAGCCTTTCAACACTGAGGTTGTGAGTTCGACATATTGTCAGGTGTGATTGACTCCAATCTTATTTGACTAGGATTGTTAGTTTTCCACCCAAATGTCAGGTTGATATGAAAAAAAGGAGATGTGGTTTGATTGCCAATGAGACAACTATCCACCAAAGTTCAAATGAAGTGTATGTAAGCAATTATAGGCAACTAAACAGCCTTCAACAAGAAAAAACCATACCATATAGTCGTCTGTAAAGGTCTCTGACATGAAAAATATGAAACAAATCAATTGAGAAAACTAGCGGCCAAATTTATAACAAAACAATTTACGAAAAAAAATATGACAGACATGAAACAACGACAACCACTAAACTACAGGCTACTGACTTGGGACAGGCACATATAGAACATGTAGAAAGTGGCTGGGTTTGAAGGCACCAACCCTTCCCTTAACCATTTTGCCCATTTTCTAACAATTGCAATAATAAATGCACACAATAATTCTGAATTTATAGTATATATCTTTACTGTCAGGGCTGTTCCAGAAAATACTATGTCCCCCCCTCAGGGAAGGCATTTTTAAAAATTTTATGTGGGTGGTTGGACATTTATTTGTAATACCAAAATGCAAAGCATGCAAAGGGAGTGTTGTTCTAATTTATTTTTATTTCTGTGGGTGGTGGGGGTTAAAAAATGCCATCCCTGGGGGACATAGTATTTTCTGGAACAGCCCTCATTATCCTGAGTGTTGACAACAGTTATGTTTTTTTTCATTATTACAATGTATAAACAGTACATGAATATTATGTAAATTAGATTTTTGTGTGAAAATTATTTTGTTTTTTTAACAGGGCTGCAATTATACAACTCTTTCATTATTTATGCATATTCATGTCAAAGGACATGTTAAAAGAAACAGACAAAAAGAATGTGTGAAATTTGTGCAGCAACGTTGGGCTGCGAGGCTTCATTACAAAGACACATCAAATTACAACATTCAGGTTCTAAAGTCAAAGCATGCATCATTTGTAGTAAGAAATTTGAATGCAAAATGGATTTAAAGGTAAGTGCATCTTATGTTACCATGGAAATATCCTATTGTAGACTAAATATAAATAAGATGTGGTATGAGTGCCAATGAGACAACTCTCCATCCAAGTCACAATGTATAAAAAGTTAACAATTATAGGTCAAAGTACGGCCTTCAACACAGAGCCTAATGGCTCACACCAAACAGCAAGCTATAAAGGACCCCAAAATGATTAGTGTAAAACAATCAAATAGGAAAATCAATGGTCTAATGCATGAAATACAGAATTAGAAATTGTTTCAGTCAGGGGAACTACTTATTTTTAGTCCGATTCCAAATGATCTTCAATAATTATTTTGGATTACCTTCCTGTTAAATTCTTTTCATTGGTTAAAATAATTTTAATGTGAAAATCAGCTAGTTGAGGCCATCTTGATAGTTTTTCAGACTTTATCACTACTATTGAGATAATGTAAACAAAACATAAGGCATTGTTCATTTGCATCTGGCATGCATCATTAAAAGCCTGGTATCTTTGATACATTTTTTTTTTCACAGTTTAGACCATACTTTACATCCTGTCAATGAGATTTTTCAATGAAATACTGTAAACCAACTTATTTTCGCTAGCGATTTATTTTCCCGACTTTCGCGAGTTGAAAAATAACGCGAATATAAATCTTCGCGAATTTGTTAAACTTTTATCTTCCTTTATAAAAACATAAATACGTCGAAATAATTTAAAAATCGCGAAAATAAATCGCCGCAAAGTTGGCTACAAAGAGAAAAACGCGAAATAAAGTATCCGCCAAAATAAGTTTGTTTACAATATACAGTACCATTTAAACGAATCGATTCGATATCATTTTTTCCGATTTCCGTGTTTTCGAGCCACACCGAGTACCGTGGATTTCACTCCCAAATTCCTCCAAAGATTCTCTCCCAACACCGCGTGGCTGTTAATTGATTTATTGCCCATCGGATGTACTAAAAATTAACGACGTGACAACATAATCGGATTAGCCAGATAATTTACCTATGTACATTTAATCGATTTTGATTGCATAGGTGTGCTTTAAAATCACGGTATTAAAATTTTAACAAATCTTTGACAGATAAAGATGTGAAATTATCATTTATATCTTTTATGTTTTTGTCCCATGCCATTATCTTTGAAATAATTTTACAAACAAAAAAATATGAAGGAAAAACTTGTTATTTTGTGTTTCTATTACAGTCCGGTCAGGTCATACATTGTGTTCTTTCAACAAAGACGATTTTGCCACCATTAGAATCTTTTATGACTTACTCAATAAGCAATATCTGTGCATTAATTGTTCATTATATAAAAATCGAAAATGTAGTTTTACGGTAACTAGATCGTCCAATCTATTAATCGGATCAACAAAGTAAACTCAATTTATTGAGCAATGTAAAATATTATGTTTCACCACCTCGGTACATTTATACAGAATTGAATAATTTAAATTACGAAAAGAAACTGTAAAGTGACAACTCTGTTGAACAAAGGATAACTTCAAGTGATTTTGCTAGCGCTCGTCATTTTCGTATTTTATGAACGGTTTTCAAATTGACGAAAGTATTTTATATCAATTTCGTCATTTAAATTTGGAAAGTGTAAAAATATTTTCGCATTAAATTACTATAATTCTACCTGTCTACATGTTTTTGACAAGTTTATAAAGTTGTGATGATAAGTAATCCGCTTATCGCCATCCGATAGGTCACTAATCCTTTAATTATTATTGAACCTCAATTGCCCATCATAATATTCTATTCCAGTTAAATCAGTCAGAATTTCATTTTCAAAATTTCTCAACTGCCCACAATTGGCAGTTCTTTATCGTATTTTGTCATTTGAACACAATTGATCCCCGAACAATTTCCATCATAATTTCAATATTTCACCAACCATAAATTTATATTATTGACCATGGACGTATAACTAATGTTCAGGTCTCGTCCTGTTTTGACTGATAAAACATAAAAATCAAATAGCTAAAGAAGATGTGTTTTCATTTATTCGGAAAAAATTATATTTTAGATTCCGGTTAATCAATTGTAAAGGACCTTCTAGAGCCTCAATAAATACGCACAAAATTTCGTTCTGCATCTTTAAAACGTGAATGAATTTTCCCACAGTCGTCCAGAAAGGTCACCTGAGTTTACTGGTGCCTGATATTATTTCCTGCCCTTTAAAAATCTCGTGCTGTGGATAAAATTAATGTTAACTATTTTTAGCATTTAACATTGTTAAGTAAGTCAAGTTCAAGTTCAACCCAAACTGTTGATAACTGACATGTGTATCGTGGAATTGTCTTCATACGGCAAATAATTTTTAAAATCTTTTAAGATCACTGTTCAAAATACACAAATTTACATTCATTGTGCGAAAATAAGTATTATACAAAGACGAGTTAATGCAGCTGTGGAAGTATTCCTGTTGTAACGAAATGTATTATTATCCTAAAGTAATGCCAACAAATCATAAAACGAAAATGCCGTAAATATTAAGCATAACGAATGGTGAATAATATTTTCTTTTTACTTGCATATACAAAACTTTGTGACACGTAATTTTTATGATTTTCTTTAAACTGCTCTCATTAATTTAGCGGAAGTTTCGGTTATTTTACACAAGTATGTCCATTTCGTAAATAAAATATTAATTTACTGGTGAAAACATCGAGGTCAAAATTAAGTACAGTTTTATTTTTATAAAATTTTAATGCAATTGAAAGAATTAACAACAACATTTTGCTTTTAAATCTTTTATTCATTCAAGCAATGAGATAATCGTAAAAGAAAATGATGTAGACTTACATAATTATTATGCCTAACGAATGGTGAATAAATTTTCCTTTTACTTTCATATACAAAACTTTGAGACACATAATTTTCAAATAAAGACTTTAACTTTGAAGTAGAATATTGTGTTTTTTCACGTTTTCCACTATATTTTATAATCCTTTTTTTTTTAAAGCAAGTACATTTAAGTAAAGATATTTTAGATTGGCAAGCAAGAAATACGAAAATATTTTAACTCTTTATTACCACAAAATTAAACTTAACCAGTAGAAAAGACATTTAAAATTACACACCTGTTTTGACACTTAAACTGGTACAGTAGACCGGAAATATAATTCTTTATTCGTCAACCTTTACCTGTCAGGTAATCCAATTATCCTATCAGTCGTGTGCGGTAGAGATCAAAGTAGGATAAGGGCAATTAATTCCTCGGTGTAGGGAGTGAGCTCGCTATCACAATAAACATTCTGTGATTTTGGGAGAGATTACTCTAAATTCCTCCAAACATTTTGGGAGGAATATCAGAGTTTTCGGAGTGACTCCGACATTTTCCTTGGTGTAGGGTGTTGGAGAGTTGGTCCTCTTGAATGGTACTGTACATGTATAACCAGATATTCAAGTTACAAAATGATGTGTATAACCATACATTGCATTAATTGTGCATGGTGTATGAAGCTAGGATCTGTTCTAAAACATCACTGTTGTTTAGACACCTGTCTGTTAGTGAAAACTGGTTGTTGATTCTTGATGTCTTTTAGGTATTTTTGTTTGTTTGAGATTGAAGACACATATGATAATGTCCTGATTTGGCATAGAAACCCACATGTTTAGCATTTAAATCCATACAAATTTATTTCAGGAGAATGATGTTCATTATTATAAAAATAAGAAGATGTGGTATGATTGCCAATGAGACAACTCTCCAAAAGAGACCAATGACACAGTAATTAACAACTATAGGTTAAATGTATGGCCTTCAGCAATGAGCAAAGCCAATACGGCAAAGTGAGCTATAAAAGGCCTTGAAATGACAAATGTAAAACAATTCAAATGAAAAAAGTAATTGCCTAATTTATGTTTATCACTAATTATATCCATGGAAATTCATTTCAGAAGCATATGATATCTACACATGGAAGTCCTTTTGTTTGCCACTTATGTCCATACAAAGCAACTGCATCTTATAATTTGGATTTACATCTACACAAGAAACATGGAATTGAAATGAAACATAAAAAGTAAGTCTAGTTTTTAAAAATAACAGAAAAATACTTGAAGAAATATTGTGAATTTTGACATGAGAGTGCCTCTGTGTCGTGCAAAACTTTCTCCAGTAACTGTAAAATGTCTCTGTGGTTTCGTTAAGCATGCAGCATTTTGGAGAAAAACTGTTCTGCTAGGGGTCAGAATAATGTGTCCGGATAGGGTGACATGTTTTCATGTGCACTGTTACCTTGTGAACTAGCACATTAAAAATCTGGCTCAGCATGCCAGTCTAGTAGAAAGCAGAAATCCCAATTCATTTTATGTTATCATATTTTTGTCTTGAATATGCATTTAGCTTGCCACTGGATGTTAAGGGGTACCATACACTTCGACTAAAATTAATTAGGCTTGTTCAATTTTCATAAAATTTTGACAAAATATTTACTTTGACCCTTTGACAAAATTTAAAATTAAAAAAACTTGAACTTCACACTTATCAGAAAATTTCATTGGATTATATATAGCAGTTTGCCAAACACTAAGTTTGATCATTGAGAAGCTTAATATTTCCTTAACAATATAATGTGATTATAAGGTTCAGATGATTATACGCCCGTTTACTTGAGTGAATTGTTTATATCTATTGACGTGAGCTCCCTTTCTTTTTTTATAAATTTTAGATTTTACGTTTCCGAGTTATGGGGTTTTATTCATTAAAAAAAGGGGGATTTTCCAGTTTTCGGACAATAACTCAAGAATGCTTTCACCAACTTGCAAAAATTGTGGTGAATTGTTTATATCTATTGACATGAGCTCCCTTTCGATTTTTATATATTTTAGATTTTACGTTTTCCGAGTTAAAGGGTTTTATTCATTAAAAAAGGGGAATTTTCCAGTTTTCAGACAAAAAATCAAAAATGCTTTCAGCAGTTCTTATGAAACTTTGGTGAATTGTTTATTTTTATAGAGTTATCTCCCTGTAGTGTTATGTACCACCTTAAAGTATGATTTGCAATTTGTACATTTTTCCTTTGATCCTACTGCCTAATATTTGTTTAGATCATGAACAGGACTTGATGCTCGAAAATGTTAGGCAATGATGTCATGTATCAGTGTAGGAACGTCGTGTGTTCAGGTTTATTTGCATCAAATTATCAATGAAATGCACACGACTTCATTAGGGGAGTCAGTTAAAATTGATAGCATGTTGTTAAATTGCTATTATGTTGTTTGTTTTAGTAGAGCCAGTTTAAATTGATATTATGTTGTTTGTTTTAGTAGAGCCAGTTTAAATTGATATTATGTTGTTTGTTTAAGTTGAGTCAGTTTAAATTGATATTATGTTGTCTGTTTAAGTAAAGTCCGTTTAAATTGATATTATGTTGTCTGTTTAAGTAAAGTCCGTTTAAATTGATATTATGTTGTCTGTTTAAGTAAAGTCCATTTAAATTGATATTATGTTGTTTGTTTAAGTTGAGTCAGTCTAAATTGATATTATGTTGTCTGTTTAAGTAAAGTCAGTTTTAATTGATATTATGTTGTTTGTTTTAGTAGAGTCAGTTTAAATTGATATTATGTTGTCTGTTTAAGTAAAGTCAGTTTTAATTGATATTATGTTGTTTGTTTTAGTAGAGTCAGTTTAAATTGATATTATGTTGTTTGTTTAAGTTGAGTCAGTTTTAATTGATATTATGTTGTTTGTTTAAGTTGAGTCAGTTTTAATTGATATTATGTTGTTTGTTTTAGAAGAGTCAGTTTAAATTGATATTATGTTGTTTGTTTAAGTTGAGTCAGTTTAAATTGATATAATCCTGTCTGTTTTAGTAGAGTCAGTTTAAATTGATATTATGTTGTTTGTTTTAGAAGAGTCAGTTTAAATTGATATTATGTTGTTTGTTTTAGAAGAGTCAGTTTAAATTGATATTATACTGTCTGTTTTAGTTAAGTAAGTTTAAATTGATATTATGTTGTTTGTTTAAGTTGAGTCAGTTTAAATTGATATTATGTATGTTGTTGGTTTTAGTAGAGCCAGTTTAAATTGATATTATGTTGTTTGTTTTAGTAGAGTCAGTTTAAATTGATATTATGTTGTCTGTTTAAGTAAAGTCCGTTTAAATTGATATTATGTTGTCTGTTTTAGTAGAGTCAGTTTAAATTGATATTATGTTGTCTGTTTAAGTAAAGTCCGTTTAAATTGATATTATGTTGTCTGTTTTAGTAGAGCCAGTTTAAATTGATATTATGTTGTTTGTTTAAGTTGAGTCAGTTTTAATTGATATTATGTTGTCTGTTTTAGTAGAGCCAGTTTAAATTGATATTATGTTGTTTGTTTTAGTAGAGTCAGTTTAAATTGATATTATGTTGTCTGTTTTAGTAGAGCCAGTTTAAATTGATATTATGTTGTTTGTTTTAGTAGAGCCAGTTTAAATTGATATTATGGTGTATGTTTTAGTAGAGTCAGTTTAAATTGATATTATGTTGTCTGTTTAAGTAAAGTCCGTTTAAATTGATATTATGTTGTCTGTTTAAGTAAAGTCAGTTTAAATTGATATTATGTTGTCTGTTTAAGTAAAGTCAGTTTAAATTGATATTATGTTGTTTGTTTTAGTAGAGTCAGTTTAAATTGATATTATGTTGTCTGTTTTAGTAAAGTCAGTTTAAATTGATATAATCCTGTCTGTTTTAGTAGAGTCAGTTTAAATTGATATTATGTTGTTTGTTTTAGTAGAGCCAGTTTAAATTGATATTATGTTGTATGTTTTAGTAGAGCCAGTTTAAATTGATATTATGTTGTTTGTTTTAGTAGAGTCAGTTTAAATTGATATTATGTTGTTGGTTTTAGTAGAGTCAGTTTAAATTGATATTATGTTGTTTGTTTTAGTAGAGTCAGTTTAAATTGATATTATGTTGTTTGTTTTAGTAGAGTCAGTTTAAATTGATATTATGTTGTCTGTTTTAGTAAAGTCAGTTTAAATTGATATAATCCTGTCTGTTTTAGTAGAGTCAGTTTAAATTGATATTATGTTGTTTGTTTTAGTAGAGTCAGTTTAAATTGATATTATGTTGTTTGTTTTAGTAGAGTCAGTTTAAATTGATATTATGTTGTTTGTTTTAGTAGAGCCAGTTTAAATTGATATTATGTTGTTTGTTTTAGTAGAGCCAGTTTAAATTGATATTATGTTGTTTGTTTTAGTAGAGCCAGTTTAAATTGATATTATGGTGTATGTTTTAGTAGAGCCAGTTTAAATTGATATTATGTTGTCTGTTTAAGTAAAGTCCGTTTAAATTGATATTATGTTGTCTGTTTAAGTAAAGTCCGTTTAAATTGATATTATGTTGTCTGTTTAAGTAAAGTCAGTTTAAATTGATATTATGTTGTTTGTTTTAGTAGAGTCAGTTTAAATTGATATTATGTTGTCTGTTTTAGTAAAGTCAGTTTAAATTGATATAATCCTGTCTGTTTTAGTAAAGTCAGTTTAAATTGATATTATGTTGTTTGTTTTAGTAGAGCCAGTTTAAATTGATATTATGTTGTATGTTTTAGTAGAGCCAGTTTAAATTGATATTATGTTGTTTGTTTTAGTAGAGTCAGTTTAAATTGATATTATGTTGTTTGTTTTAGTAGAGTCAGTTTAAATTGATATTATGTTGTCTGTTTAAGTAAAGTCCGTTTAAATTGATATTATGTTGTCTGTTTTAGTAGAGTCAGTTTAAATTGATATTATGTTGTCTGTTTAAGTAAAGTCCGTTTAAATTGATATTATGTTGTCTGTTTTAGTAGAGCCAGTTTAAATTGATATTATGTTGTTTGTTTAAGTTGAGTCAGTTTTAATTGATATTATGTTGTTTGTTTTAGTAGAGTCAGTTTAAATTGATATTATGTTGTTTGTTTAAGTTGAGTCAGTTTAAATTGATATTATGTTGTTTGTTTTAGTAGAGCCAGTTTAAATTGATATTATGTTGTTTGTTTTAGTAGAGCCAGTTTAAATTGATATTATGGTGTATGTTTTAGTAGAGTCAGTTTAAATTGATATTATGTTGTCTGTTTAAGTAAAGTCCGTTTAAATTGATATTATGTTGTCTGTTTAAGTAAAGTCAGTTTAAATTGATATTATGTTGTCTGTTTAAGTAAAGTCAGTTTAAATTGATATTATGTTGTTTGTTTTAGTAGAGTCAGTTTAAATTGATATTATGTTGTCTGTTTTAGTAAAGTCAGTTTAAATTGATATAATCCTGTCTGTTTTAGTAGAGTCAGTTTAAATTGATATTATGTTGTTTGTTTTAGTAGAGCCAGTTTAAATTGATATTATGTTGTATGTTTTAGTAGAGCCAGTTTAAATTGATATTATGTTGTTTGTTTTAGTAGAGTCAGTTTAAATTGATATTATGTTGTTGGTTTTAGTAGAGTCAGTTTAAATTGATATTATGTTGTTTGTTTTAGTAGAGTCAGTTTAAATTGATATTATGTTGTTTGTTTTAGTAGAGTCAGTTTAAATTGATATTATGTTGTCTGTTTTAGTAAAGTCAGTTTAAATTGATATAATCCTGTCTGTTTTAGTAGAGTCAGTTTAAATTGATATTATGTTGTTTGTTTTAGTAGAGTCAGTTTAAATTGATATTATGTTGTTTGTTTTAGTAGAGTCAGTTTAAATTGATATTATGTTGTTTGTTTTAGTAGAGTCAGTTTAAATTGATATTATGTTGTCTGTTTTAGTAGAGTCAGTTTAAATTGATATTATGTTGTTTGTTTTAGTAGAGCCAGTTTAAATTGATATTATGGTGTATGTTTTAGTAGAGTCAGTTTAAATTGATATTATGTTGTCTGTTTAAGTAAAGTCCGTTTAAATTGATATTATGTTGTCTGTTTAAGTAAAGTCAGTTTAAATTGATATTATGTTGTCTGTTTAAGTAAAGTCAGTTTAAATTGATATTATGTTGTTTGTTTTAGTAGAGTCAGTTTAAATTGATATTATGTTGTCTGTTTTAGTAAAGTCAGTTTAAATTGATATAATCCTGTCTGTTTTAGTAAAGTCAGTTTAAATTGATATTATGTTGTTTGTTTTAGTAGAGCCAGTTTAAATTGATATTATGGTGTATGTTTTAGTAGAGCCAGTTTAAATTGATATTATGTTGTTTGTTTTAGTAGAGTCAGTTTAAATTGATATTATGTTGTTGGTTTTAGTTAAGTCAGTTTAAATTGATATTATGTTGTTTGTTTTAGTAGAGTCAGTTTAAATTGATATTATGTTGTTTGTTTTAGTAGAGTCAGTTTAAATTGATATTATGTTGTTTGTTTTAGTAGAGTCAGTTTAAATTGATATTATGTTGTTTGTTTTAGTAGAGTCAGTTTAAATTGATATTATGTTGTTTGTTTTAGTAGAGCCAGTTTAAATTGATATTATGTTGTTTGTTTTAGTAGAGTCAGTTTAAATTGATATTATGTTGTTTGTTTTAGTAGAGTCAGTTTAAATTGATATTATGTTGTTTGTTTTAGTAAAGTCAGTTTAAATTGATATTATGTTGTTGGTTTTAGTAAAGTCAGTTTAAATTGATATAATGTCGTCTGTTTTAGTTTAGTCCTTTTAAATTTATATAATGTCGTCTGTTTTAGTTGATATAATGTTGTCTGTTTTAGTTTTGTCAGTTTTAAGGTAGCACAATACAAAGATTTTTTCACCAATCAGACAACTTTAAACTGATGTAATTTCTTTCATCCAGCTCTAAAAGTTATAAATGAGGAACCAAAAGAAGGAAGACAGATTTATCTTTCAAATGGTGATAATTTCATTATTACATAATTATTACATAATTGATTGTCATGTAATTTGTTGCTAGACTCTGATGTCCACATTTGAATGAAATAATTAGCTTCTTTGTTATTTATAGCATCCCAAAGTTTTTGATAGATTCTTGTGCAACACAGTTTGACCTCCAAAACCATGTCCCAGATTTTTCCTATTGTATTTCATTCTCTTATAACCCTTCAATTTAGTTTTCAACATTATTTCATAAGAAACCACTCAATTTAATTGGGTATAAAATTTGTTCTATTTAGGTTTTTGGAAATCTGATATACCTTTTTGAAGATAACTGGTCAAGGAACAACATGTGGTAAAATCAGGCATATAGGGCACCTGTCTAGCAGCTAATTTCATTTGAAACTACATTTTCATGAGAAATTTTTTTTTGTGTCACAATTGAATAAATAAGGATTTTCCTATTTGAACCCCATTAACTTCATTATCATTCACACATGTACCATGCTGATATGTCAGGATTGGCCTTTAATCATAAATCAATTAGGTTTTTGACCAGTAAGAAAGCATTCCATTTCAGCAATTTTAAATATATAAAAGAAAATGCACACCCTATGCTTGAAAAACCAGATCTGGCAGGAGAAGTTATATCATTATTGACCTTGCTGTAAGTCAGTTGCTACTGATATGGTCAAAACTCCGCCCACCTCAAACATCAATCATTAATGATCTCAATTTGCTTTTTACGGCAGACAAAGTTGTCGGGGCCATATAGTTTTACCCTTTTCCGTCATTCTGTCATTCCATCATTCTGTCATTCCGTCATTCCGTCATTCCGTCATTCTGTCATTTCATCATTCTGTCATTCCACAACAAACCATTATACGCAATATTTATAAATTGTTGAAAATCACAGTTATATGGACGTTTTTTCTAAACGCCTTCAGATATTGGGCTGATTTTTAGTATGTGAGTTAAACACGATGAGTTACAGATCAAGTTAAAGTTTCCTTCCACTCTGCTAATTTTTGCCGAAATTATGGACTTTAGACTTTGATAAATTGTTGAAAATCACAGTTATACAGACTTTTTTTCTAAATGCCTTCAGATATTGGGCTGAATTTTGGTATGTGAGTTAACCATGATGAGTTACAGATCAAGTTTAAGTTTCGTTCCGCTTTGCTAATTTTTGCCGAAATTAAAGACTTTAGACTTTGATAAATTGTTGAAAATCACAGTTATGCGGACTTTTTTTCTAAACGCCTTCAGATATTGGGCTAATTTTTGGTATGTGAGTTAACCATGATAAGTTACAGATTGAATTTAAGTTTCGTTCGGCTCTGCTAATTTTTGCCGAAAATTATGGGTTTTGGACTTGAAAATTGTTGAAAGCACAGTTATACGGACTTTTTTCTATACGCCTTCAGATTTTGCGCTGATTTTTTATATGTAAGTCTACCTTGATGAGTTACAGATCAAGTTTATGTTTCGTTCCGCTATGCTGATTTTCATGTGGTTACAACACATCTTGTTAGATCTTGTTAGAACTGCAGTACATCCACTTTCTGTTTGCTGATAGTTTGAAATATAACTACTCATTGATCAAGGAAATTTTTCATCAAACTAGTATTGGTCTTGAGAGCTGGATACTATCCATTCATGTTTGTGTCCACATGTGTTGTTGAAATTGCAGATTTTTCAACTTTATGAGACGGGGCCATTTTATTCAATTAGTACACGAGACAATATATTTTGTTTTTAACATTTTCCCAAAAAGTAATTTATGCATGTTTACATAATATTTTCAGTTGGTCAGTCTAGAGGATTCTTATGGGTGATTTCTAGAAATATAATTGTATACAATGAAAATATGGTGTTTTACACAAAGTAGAATGTTCTTATATTTGTAGTTTGAAAAAAATATTTAATTTTGTTTTCTTTTAAAAGAATTCATATTTACACATTATCCTCAAGAAAATTTGATATAACCATCAGCATTAACATAAGAAACATTAATTGTTGTACAATTAAATTTGTTTAATATCTATAAATTTATATTTGATTCCTCTGTAGCTCCCAATTATTTTTAGTTTTTTCTCCTAGCAGCTCCAATATAGAAACATATTTTTTTTTATTTGATTATCTTCTTTTTTCTATAAACCCTGAATTCAACCTATTTTCTATGACTGTTGTTTTATAGCTGGTTAGTGTTCATAAAGCTATCAAATGATTCTATTGATTAACCAGGAAGTACTGCCCACATGTTCTTATTTGTATCAGTCAGACATGTGCATTTATTTATCAAACTAATTATCATCAAAACTCATTAACAGTGCAAGATATGGAAACTTATTTTTCCTCAGTGATTTTTGTTGAGCCTGTGACTTTTTTCATAGAAAGCTCGACATAGGGATAGTGATCCGGCGGTGACATTAGCTAACTTCTTAAAAGCTTAATATTTCAGAGGGTAGAAGACCTGGATGCTTCATACTTTGTATATAGATGCCTTTTGATGTGAAGTTTCTGTCTGTCATATGTCCATTGTCCTTGACCTCATTTTCATGGTTCAGGGACTACTTGAACAAAAAGTTAAGATTTTTTGTAATGTTAATTACTCTCTTATTATGAGTAATATGATAACTATATTTGGTATGTGCGTACCTTGCAAGGTCCTCATGCCTGTCAGACAGTTTTCACTTGACCTCAACCTCATTTCATGGATCAGTGAACAAGGTTAAGTTTTCGTGGGCAAGTCCATATCTCAGATACTATAAGCAATAGGTCTACTATATTTATTGTATGTAATGGTTGTAAGGTGTACATGTCCAACTGGCAGATGTCATCTGACCTTGACCTCAATTTCATGGTTCAGTGGTAATAGTTAAGTTTTTGTGTTTTGGTCTGTTTTTCTAATACTGTATGCAATAGGTTAACTATATTTGGTGTATGGAAATATTTTAGGATGTACATGTCAGTCTGGCAGGTTTTATTTGACCTTGACCTCATTTTCACGGTTCATTGCTCAATGTTAAGTTTTTGTTTTTTGGTCTGTTTTTCTAATAATGTATGCAGTAGGTCAACTATATTTGGTGTATGGAAATATTTTAGGATGTACATGTCAGTCTGGCAGGTCTTATTTGACCTTGACCTCATTTTCATGGTTCATTGCATATGCTAAGTTTTTATGTTTTGGTCTGTTTTTATACGACCGCAAAAAAATTTTGCGGTCGTATATTGGTATGACGTTGGCGTCGTCGTCGTCTGGCGTCGTCGTCCGAAGACACATTGGTTTTCGCACTCTAACTTTAGTTTAAGTGAATGGATCTCTTTGAAATTTTACCACAACGTTCAATACCACAAAAGGAAGGTTGGGAATGATTTTGGGGGTTATGGTATTAACAGTTAAGGAATTAGGGGCCAAAAAGGGGCCAAAAATAAGCATTTTTGTAACTTCCAGACATAACTTGTGTGTTAGTGTATGGATCTCTCTGACATTGTACTACAAGGTTCCATATCACAAAGGGAATGCTGGGATTGATTTTGGGGTAATTACTTCCAAATTTTAGGAATTAGGGGCCAAAAGGGCAAAAACTAGCATTTTCTAGTTTCATGACTATAACTTGTGTGTAAGTGTATGGATCTTTCTGAAATTGTACTACAAGGTTCCATATCACAAAGGGAAAGCTGGAATTGAGTTTGGGGTAATTGCCCAAAACGTTTAGGAATAAGGGGCCCAAAAAGGGGCCAAAAATAAGCATTTTCTAGTTTCCAGACAATAACTTGTGTTCAAGTGTATGGATCTCTGAAATTGTACTGCAAGGTACCATACCACAAAGGGAAGGCTGGGATTGAGTTTGGGGTGATGAATCATAAGGGGTTCAAAAATTTGGGGATTTTTTTTTTCCTTTGTTTTTCTTTTAAAATTTTCCATTTGGTTATTTCTGATTTATATTTAAAAGCAAATAATAATGATATGGTAGGAGATACACACCAAACAGGATGTGTAAATTATTATATAATAAGTATTGTGCAATAGCAAGAAATTTTCAATTGCACAGTATTGCACAATAGCAAGAAATCTTCAATTGCACAGTATTGTGCAATAGCAAGAAATCTTCAATTGCACAGTATAGCGCAATAGCAAGAAATATCCAATAGCACATTATTGCGCAATAGCAAGAAATTGTCAATTGTACAGTATTGCGCAATAGCAAGAAATATTCAATTGCACAGTATTGTGCAAAAGAAGATACTAGTATAAATTGCTTATTTCTTGACCAATTTCAATGGGGTTTTATTCTTGAATTCTTGGGGTTCTTTAATATGCTGAATCTAACTGTGTATTAAGTTTTGGATTTTGGGCCCCGTTTTAAATTGGTCCACATTGAGGTCCAAAGGGTCCAAAATTAAACTTTGTTTGATTTCATCAAAATTGAATTATTGGGGTTCTTTGATATGCGAATCTAACCATGTATTTAGATTCTTAATTTTGGTTCCGTTTTCAAATTGGTCTACATTAAGGTCCAAAGAGTCCAAAATTAAACTTAGTTTGATTTTAACAAAATTGAATTCTTAGGGTTCTTTGATATGCTGAATCTAAACATGTATTTAGACTTTTGTCTCGCCTTGACGAAGTCAAAAGCGAGACTTAGGTATCTGTTTCCGGCGTCGGCGGCGGCGGTGGCGACGGCGACGGCAGTGTCAACAATGTATTAGTTTGTGATTAGGTCTAGTTCATGGTGAACCACTAGTGGTAGGTCAATGATATTTGGTATGCAGTTGTACTAGCATTGGCACATCTCATTACCATGGAGATTATTTGGCCCGCCCCTCAGTCAAGGTCTATTGACTTTGAAACTTTCCATAGTTTACATGTATTAGTTTGTGATTAGGTCAATTTATGGGGAACCACTAGTGGTAGGTCAATGATATTTAGTATGCAGTTGTATAAGCATTGGCATATCTCATTTCCATGGAGATAATTTGGCTCCGCCCCTTAGTCATGGTCTATAGACTTTGAAAATTTTGCTAAGTTAACATGTATTAGTTTGTGATTAGGTCAGTTCAAGGGAACCATTAGTGGTAGGCCAATGTTAATTGGTGTTAAGTTGTATAAGCATTAGCACATCTCATTTCCATGGAGAATATTTGGCCCGCCCCTCAGTCATGGTCTATTGACTTTGAAACTTTTGCTTAGTTTACATGTATTAGTTTGTGATTAGATCAGTTTAAGATGAACTGCTAATGTTAAGTCAATGATATTTGGTATGCAAATGTATCGGCATTTGCAAGTATCGTTCCATGGAGATTATATAGCCCCACCCTGATCATGGTTCATTGACTTTGAAACTTTTACATAGTTTACAAGTTAATGTTTGTGTTTAGGTTTGTTTAAAGGGCGACTTATAATAAGTCAATGGTATTTGGTATGCAGTTGTATTAGCATTGGCACATCTCATTCCATGGAGATTGTTTAGCCATATACCTTCAGTCATGGTTCATCGACTTTGAATATTTGCATAACTTACATGTTAAAGTATTGCTGTTTTAATTTCAATATTTGCATTATCAAAATTACAAGAAGGCGAGACATATCTCTGTGATAAAAGTTTATTGATTATGGGCCCAGTTTTCAAGTTGGTCCAAATCGGGGTCCAAAATTAAACTTTGTTTGATTTCAACAAAATTGAATATATGGGGTTCTTTGATATGCTGAATCAAACCATGTATTTGGATTTTTATTTTGGGTCCTGTTATCAACTTTGTCCACATTGAGGTCAAAGGGTCCAAAATTAAACTTCGTTTGATTTCATCAAAAATTGAATTCTTGGGGTTCTTTGATATGCTGAATCTAATCATGTATTTAGATTTTGGATATTGGACCATAATAGGTGAATGTCCAATTTAAAATTTTTAAGTTCTTAGACCACATTCATTCTGTGTCAGAAATCTATGCTGTGTCAAATATTAATCACAATCCAAATTCAGTACTGTATCAAGCTTGAATGTTGTGTCCATACTTGCCCCAACTGTTCAGGGTTCGACCTCTGCGGTCGAATCAAGCTGCGCCCAGTGGAGCATTTTATTGATTATGGGCCCAGTTTTCAAGTTGGTCCAAATCGGGGTCCAAAATTAAACTTTGTTTGATTTCAACTAAAAATGAATATATGGGGTTCTTTGATATGCTGAATCTAACCATGTATTTAGATTTTTGATTTTTGGGCCCCGTTATCAACTTTGTCCACATTGAGGTCAAAAGGGTCCAAAATTAAACTTTATTTAATTTCATCAAAAATTGAATTATTGGGGTTATTTGATATGCCGAATCTAACCTAGTATTTAGATTCATAATTATTGGTCCCCTTTTCAAATTGGTCTACATTAAGGTCCAAAGGGTTCAAAATTAAACTTAGTTTGATTTTAACAAAAATTGAATTCTTAGGGTTCTTTGATATGCTGAATCTAACCATGTATTTAGATTTTGGATATTGGACCATTATAGGTGAATGTCCAATTTAAAATTTTTAAGGTCTTAGACCACATTCATTCTGTGTCAGAAACCTATGCTGTGTCAAATATTTAATCACAATCAAAATTCAGAGCTGTATCAAGCTTGAATGTTGTGTCCATACTTGCCCCAACTATTCAGGGTTCGACCTCTGCGGTCGTATCAAGCTGCGCTCTGCGGAGCATTTTATTCTTTAACTTTAAAGCAATAGGTCAACTAAATTTGGTGTATGGAATGATTGTAAGGTGTATATGTCTGTCTGGCAGGTATCATCTGACCTTCACCTCATTTTCATGATTCATTTATCAATGTTCAGTTTTCCTGGTTAACTTTGTTTCTGAGATACTATAAGCAATAGGTCAACTGTATTTGATGGTCTGTTTTCCTAATACTGTATGCAAAAGATCAACTATATTTGGTGTATAGAAATATTTTACGAAGTACATGTACATGTCAGTCTGGCAGGTTTTATTTGACCTTGACCTCATTTTCATGGTTCATTGCTTATGTTAAGTTTTTGTGTTTTGGTCTGTTTTCTTTAACTTTAAAGCAATAGGTCAACTAAATTTGGTGTATGGAATGATTGTAAGGTGTATATGTCTGTCTGGCAGGTATCATCTGACCTTCACCTCATTTTCATGATTCATTTATCAATGTTCAGTTTTCCTGGTTAACTTTGTTTCTTAGATACTATAAGCAATAGGTCAACTGTATTTGATGGTCTGTTTTCCTAATACTGTATGCAAAAGATCAACTATATTTGGTGTATAGAAATATTTTACGAAGTACATGTCAGTCTGGCAGGTTTTATTTGACCTTGACCTCATTTTCATGGTTCATTGCTTATGTTAAGTTTTTGTGTTTTGGTCTGTTTTTCTTAAACTTTAAAGCAATAGGTCAACTATATTTGGTGTATGGAATGATTGTAAGGTGTATATGTCTGTCTGGCAGGTGTCATCTGACCTTCACCTCATTTTCATGATTCGTTGATCAATGTTCAGTTTTCCTGGTTAACTTTGTTTCTTATATACTATAAGCAATAGGTCAACTATATTTGATGGTCTGTTTTCCTAATACTGTATGCAAAAGGACGACTATATTTGGTGTATGAAAATATTTTACGATGTACATGTCAGTCTGGCAGGTTTTATTTGACCTTGACCTCATTTTCATGGTTCATTGCTTTTGTTAAGTTTTTGTGTTTTGGTCTGTTTTTCTTAAACTTTAAAGCAATAGGTCAACTATATTTGGTGTATGGAATGATTGTAAGGTGTATATTTCTGTCTGGCAGGTATCATCTGACCTTCACCTCATTTTCATATTTCATTGATCAATGTTCAGTTTTCCTGGTTAACTTTGTTTCTTATATACTATAAGCAATAGGTCAACCATATTTGATGGTCTGTTTTCCTAATACTGTATGCAAAAGGTCAACTATATTTGGTGTATGGAAATATTTTAGGATGTACATGTCAGTCTGGCAGGTTTTATTTGACCTTGACCTCATTTTCATGGTTCATTGCTTATGTTAAGTTTTTGTGTTTTGGTCTGTTTTTCTTAAACTTTAAAGCAATAGGTCAACTATATTTGGTGTATGGAAAGATTGTAAGGTGGATATGTCTGTCTGGCAGGTATCATCTGACCTTCACCTCATTTTCATGGTTCATTGGTCAATGTTCAGTTTTCCTGGTTAACTTTGTTTCTTAGATACTATAAGCAATAGGTCAACTATATTTGATGCATGGAATGATTTTAAGGTGTACATGTCTGTCTGGCAGGGTTCATCTGACCTTGACTTCATTTTCATGGTTCATTGGTCAATATAGAATTTCCATGGTTTGGTCTGTTTCTTTTATACTATTAGCACTAGGTCATCTATATTCTGTGTATGGAATGATTGTGTTAAAGGTGTACATGTATTTCCTGCTTGGTTTATCTGACCTTGACCTCATTTTCTTGGATCATAAATGTTAATGTGATACTTGTAGTAAAACTTTATATGTAGGACTATCAACATGAAATCAATGGTCAGTATAGTAGGCGAGACATTTCAGCGTGTGCTCTCTTGTGTAATATTAAAAAGTAACAAAAACAGCTGAAAATGAAATTTTGATAAAATTAAGTGGCTTTTGTATTGTGCTACCTTAATTGATACCATGTTGTCTGTTTTAGTTTAGTCCTTTTTTAATTGATATAATGTTGTGTGATTTAGTTTAGTCCATTTAAAACAATATCATATTGTTGTTTGTTTTAATTTAGTCAGTTTAAATTTATATCATGTTGTCTGTTTTAGTTTAGTCCATTTCTATTGATATCATATTGTCGTCTATTTTAGTGTAGTCCATTTAAATCGATAAATTTTGTCTGTTTTAGTTAAGCCAGTTTAAATTGATATCATGTTTTCTTTTTTAGGTTTGTTTGTGACCAATGTGATTTTTATTGCTTCAGAATAATTCAGCTAAATCAACACAAATTGATCCACAATACCAGTACATTAACATGTATGTAACTGATACACACTACAAGTTCTTTTACATGTATGTAATTAATACATACTAACAGTACATAAACATGTGTGTAGTTATACCCCCGCTTTAAAAAAGTGGGGGTATACTGTTTTACCTCTGTCTGTCCGTCCATCCATCTGTCAGTCTGTCCGTCCCATGGATATTTTTCATTGCATCTTTCTCAGGAACTACATAACAGGGATATCTGAAATTTGGCTTCAGGGTTTATATGGGTCAGCTATACCCTGTGATGCGTTTTCAGATTCATCACTAAACAACTTCCTGTTTACCAAACACTTACATCCTTTTACACATGTGACATGACATCTAAGTTGAAAATTTTCGTCACATTTTTCTCAGGAACTACATTACAAGGATTTCAGAAATTTGGTTTCAGGCTTTATATAAGTCAGCTCTACCCTGTGATTCGTTTTCAGATTCATCACTCAACAACTTCCTGTTTACCGTCAAGTATTTGGACGGGGGTATCATCAGTGAGCAGTAGCTCGCAGTTTCACTTGTTTAATTATTTATCCACACAACTAGTACATTAACATGTATTTATTTGATCCACACTACCAGTATATTAACATGTATATTGATCAACACACACAGTACACTAACACGTGTAATTGATCAACACAACTAGTATATTAACATATATATTATTGATCAACACACATAATACACTAACATGTGTAATTGATCAACACTACCAGTACATTAATATGTATGTAATTTATCCACACAACTAGTACATTAACATGTATGTAATTGATCCACATCCACAGTACATTAACATGCATGTAAGTGATCCACACTACAAGTACAGGCCATAATCTTGCCAGCGAAATGACAATTTAAGTCGCCAAAGAATTTTGAAAATCGCTAAAACTCACCAGCCGGCTGACATCTTAGCGAAGTCAATTTGCTATCAAAATTGGTATGAGGGAGATAACTTGTGATTAACAAGTCGCACAGGTAAACAAAAATGGCGACTGACAAGGAAAATCAAGATTTTCGAAACAATCAAGGACTAATACTGTCGAGGATTAAATTAAATAAATACAACGGCGATCTGAACATCATCGGTTTAACATTCAAAACTATTATTAAAACGGGAAGCTGAGCCTCTGTTTCAGTTATCAAATTAAATGATTTTCATCTGAGGATGTTGGGTAATCACTCAACTGATTTGTCTTATTTTTATTTATTATGAGTCGATCGGTAGTTTAAGTATGGGAATTAACGGGTGATTTTTTTATATTCATTGAATACAAATTGAAATATAAAAGGTAGAAAGACAGCTGATGGATAATGTGATTGAATAGTATGACACATGGCCAGCTTGTGATCAGCAGTTGGGTTTTTTCACGACCAATTCGTTAATAAGGGAGATATCTTTTATGAAAAAAAAAATGATAAGAAATAGCTCTTTATCGGTTAATAAACATGTGATTGACATATATCTTCATTAATAGGCTTACAATCTTTCAAGAGAATCTGAATTTACAACTGACATGATGTCCTGGATATTCAATAAATAATGTTTTACAAACTTATGGCAAGTGGTGATATACATTAAATTGCCCAGTCAATTAAAAGTCATCAGAAAAACTTGGAGTCATATTTTTCTGGACCTTTAAAAATAAATAGAGGCAGATGCACGTGAGATTAATGCATGCCAATATTACTAGGCTAGCAACCAATTTTAGTTAAACTTAAATTCAAGTTGAGAGTACAAATGGTATACTAATAAATAACAACTAATATTGTCCAAACATTTTTATTTAGAATTTATACATTTTGTACAATATCATATAAAAACATGTACTGCAAGTATATTTTTTATTCCATATATAAACAAATTTCCTCAGTGATAAGCATGAAAACACTATGCAACTTAAACGGTAATGGAATTTCACTTCTCCCTACTCTCTCATGGAAGGAGAAGTCACTTCTCCTCTCCAAAATCCTAGATTAGGCCCTGCTGTACATTAACATGTACATAATTGATCCACACACACAGTACATTAACATGTATGTAATTGATCCACACACACAAACAGTACATTAACACATATGTTTTTGATCTACACTAAAAGTACATTAACATGTATATTATTGGAAATTTTACTTTTTATGGCCCCACAACAAATTTGTTGGGGCCATATAGTTTTACCCTTGTCCGTCATTCCGTCATTCTGTCATTCCCTCATTCCGCAACAAACCATTAAGGTACGCTGATTTTTGGTATGTAAGTTAACCATGATGAGTTACAGATCAAGTTTAAGTTTCGTTCCGCTCTGCTAATTTTTGCTGAAATTACGGGCTTTGGACTTTGATAAATTGTTGAAAATCACAGTTGTACGAACTATTTTTCTATACGCCTTCAGATATTGGGCTGATTTTTGGTATGTAAGTTAACCATGATGAGTTACATATCAAGTTTAAATTTCCTTCCTCTCTGCTAATTTTTGCCGAAATTACAGGCTTTGGACTTTGATAAATTGTTGAAAATCACAGTTATATGGATTATTTTTCTATACGCCTTCAGATATTGGGCTGATTTTTTGGTATGTGAGTAAACCATGATGAGTTACAGATCAAGTTTAACTTTTGTTCCGCTCTGCTAATTTGTGCCGAAATTGATTTTGGACTTTGATAAAAACAGTTATCCGGACTTTTTTTCTAAACGCCTTCAGATATTGGGCTGATTTTTTGGTATGTGAGTTACCATTATGTGTTACAGATCGAGTTTAAGTTTCGTTCTGCTCTGCTGATTTGTGCATAAATTAGGGGTTTTGGACTTTGAAAATTGTTGAATATCACAGTTATACGGATTTTTTTCTATACGCCTTCAGATTTCGCTGATTTTTGACATGTGAGTCTACCATGATGAGTTACAGATCTAGTTTATGTTTCGTTCTGCTATGCTGATTTTCATGTCGTTTCAACACATCTTGTTAGATCTGCAGTACATCCACTTCCTGTTTGCTGATAGTTTGAAATTTAACTATTCATTGATCAAGGAAATTTTTCATCAAACTAGTATTGGTCTTGAGAGCTGGATACTATCCATGCATGTTTGTGTCCACATGTGTTGTTGAAACTGCAGATTTTTCAACTTTTTGAGACGGGGCCATTCGTGTTGTTCCGACACATCTAGTTTATGTTAAATTTTCTTCATAAATTATGCTATCAAAGTTTCAAAAAATAAAAAATATTTTTTTTCAACATCATACATGTCATACTTGCTGAAGATGAAACCAGAATCTTTTTTTTAGCAACTGAAAAGGCCAGATTATTTCTTTTGGTCAAAATAAGCCAGATTATTTAAAAAAAAAAAAACCCAGGCCCCCTCCAGAAAGTCAAATGGTCCATGCCTTAGCATATAAAAATGTTTTAAATTGTTCAGCACAATACTTAAGCAATGTTTATTATGAAACCATTGGCAAACAAACACATGTATAAGGGATCAATTTTATTTGGTCAATACATGAAAATGTCCCTTGCTTTAATTTGATATTTTAGATAGAAATAAAAAAAATGCTGAATGCAATTCGGTGAATGAATATGGCTGGAAATTATATAAGACAAATTAAATCAACATGTGGTTTATCAAACTGGTCAGGACCAGTAATAACACAGACAGAATGAGAGCAAGATATTTATTTATTTTGACAACATTAATCATGTTAATTTGACAAATCATTGAAACTTCATCCTTTCTGATGGCCTGGATAAAATAGAACATTAAACCGGAATGTCAAGTTGCATGAAAAAGTTTTAAACTCTTCTGAATTATACATATTCTTTTAGGGAATTGATTACTAGAAATTCATTGCACCTTTTTTTTTTTTTTACAGTGGAACAGTATAAATGCTCAAAATGTAAGAAAACATGTAAAAGTAGTGTAAGTTTGCGTCAACACATGCTTAATGTGCATTCATGTGAGTATTAAGATTGTATGACTTTAAGTAAGATAAAGTATTGAAAGTATTGACAATTCACAATTTTTATGTATGGATATAAAAAGAAGAGGGTATATGTCAATGAAACAGCAAACCAACAACACTAAAAAGTAACCAGAGGTCTTTCAACAATAGACCGATATCTTCAGTACTTTCACTTGCAACAAAGACTGATCTCCATCAATAGACAGATGTCTTCATGGCTTTCACTTGCCACAAAAACTAATCTACAACAATAGACAAATGTCTTCATGGCTTTCATTTGCCACAAAAACTAATCTACAACAATAGACAAATGTCTTCTTGGCTTTCATTTGCCACAAAAATGTATCTTCAACAATAGACATGTCTTCATGACTTTCACTTGCCACAAAATGTATCTTCAATAATAGACATGTCTTCATGACTTTCACTTGCCACAAAAACTAATTGTCATCAATAGACATAAGTAATCATGACCTTCACTTGCCACACAAACTTGAAATATTGTAAAGTGCTTATTTTTTTTTATTTTAACAGCCAAACATGTTTCCAAGGTTTTATTTACACATTTCTTGTCCTTGTTTCTGGAAAAACAAATTTAAGCAAGGGATATTTTTGTGATTTCACTTTAATCATGAGATTCCCTTGATAAAATGTCCTACTTTACAGTATTAAAGATCTGTCATCAACAATCCATTCCCTAAATGACAAAAAAAAACCCAACAACTGATCAGGTTCCAGACAAGGGACAGACAAGTGTGTGATGATGTTTTTTTAACGACCTTGACTACCCTTGAGGATTTTGCACGGTCGATCACTTGTGTGCAATTTTTTAGTGTGATTGTTAGTCAATGTACAAAAAAACCCCAGATAATGCAAATCAAATAGTGCTTAATAAAAATAATGTGATCAGGACCTAAAATTTAATGTTCTAATGAATGTGATGTACATCCATCATTTATTTTGTGGGTACCAATTATCGTGGATTAATAGAACATTGTATTTTTCATGGACATTTGTTTTTGTATAAGTCTGTATGCACATAAAGAAAATGTGTACGTCTTTGAGCTTTTGAATTCGTGGTTCACCTATAACCACGAAATCCACGAAAATTGGTATCCAACAAATAATAATGAATACACAGTACTCACTGATGATATTCACTGGATGTTAAGCAACCAACAATCAATCAATCAATGATTATATTGGAATTGATAGTATTTTTAGGACAAAATTTGTCATCCTAGGCCATGCCAAGTTGGTTAATTGTTCTTTTAATTTTCCTACAAGGAGATTGCAGTGTACCTTAATGAGACAGCAATGACAAAAAAAATGGAGAATGTGTCCATGGGTCATAGGTGATGCCCCTGCTTGCATATTAAGTTATAAAAGAACATAAATTAAGAACGGTAAAAGTTATGCAATCCAAATTCAAACTTGATCTGTGTTTTGTGGTAATAAGCATTGTGGATAAGTTTCATAATATTAGGTTAGATAATTGAAACTAATTTTGGGACATACTGAAGTATGTTTTTACAGACGGACAAGGGTAACACTTAAAGCCCCCTCCGATAAGGTGGGGGCATAAAAAGGCATCTAGAGAGCAGCATACAGTCTTCAACAATAAACCAGTACTTTATGCTGAATTCTTTTTCAGCAGAGAAAATTAATAGTTCTAAATTAGCATTGAGTTGTGAGCTTTTGCTCTTTGTTGAAGGCCTATTCATTGGTTGTCATTTGTTGGTGTATATCATATTTGTTTTTCTTTCATTATTTTGTACTAAATCAGGCCATTAGTTTTCTTGTTTGAATTGTTTTACCTTTGTCATTGTTTGGGCCTTTTATAGCTGACGATGCTGTATGGGTTTAACTCATTGTTGAAGGCCTAACAGTGACCTATAATTGTTAATTTTTTTGTCATTTGGTCTCTTGTGAAGGGTTGTGAATCATACCACAACTTCTTATTTTTATAGTCACTGATATTAAGATGAAGAACAGCAATAAATGCACTTTTGAGTTTGATTTTGTCAAGTTTGTGTTGAGATTTGTATCATACTGTGGATCATTATTATTCGTGGATTTCGTGGGTCAAGTTAAACCACAAATCTAAATGCTCAATGAGGAGTTAATTTCTATAGGCTAATATCTAGACAAGGCAAAACCACAAAATCAAATATCCACAGAAATACAATTTTATCTAAATCCACGAAAATTAGTATCCATGAATATAAATGAATCCACACCAAATAGAAATGTTGAAATTTTACTTTAACATGTTTTGAACACAGAATGGTTTTTATTTGTTTGCAGCCGAAAGATATAAATGCACACTTTGTGACTATGAAGCAAAAACCAAGATAGCTTTAAAAAGACACATGACCTCCAGACATTCTGTAAGTATCATCTGCATGTCAGCTTAACTTTGACAACTGAACCATGAAAATGAGGTAAAGTTTATATGACACCTGCCAGTTGGACATGTACACCTTACAATCATTCCATACACTAAATATAGTAGACATATTGCTAATAGTATCTGATATATGGACTTGACAACGAAAGCTTAACCTTGACCACCGATCCATGAAATGAGGTCGAGGTCAAATGAAAACTGTCTGTCAGGCATGAGGACCTTGCAAGGTACGTCCATACTAAATACCATATTTAGCCGTGTATAGTACGCAGTTGTGTATAACACACACCCCTTTTCATCCCACCAAAATCGTGAAAAAAGTGGAAAAAAAGGTAGAAAAAAAATAAAAAAATAAAAATAGAAAGTTAATATAGAAATAAGAAAGTAAATAAAATATTTTATTCATTTTTTTTAAAGTGTATTTCACTATAAAAACCTTTAATAGGGAACAATTAAACCATGTATTTAATATTCATTTAAGTCTATTGAAAGATAAAAATAAATAAAAAATAAAAAACATGCACCTGAGTACCTGTGTAATCTTGTCCCCCCATGTATACAAAGTACAACCAACTATCCGTTGCGAAACGGTCAAAATATCATTGTTCCATTTTGTAGACTTTCCTTACCACTGAATCTTTTATTCCATCCACAATACGAGAATGGAATAAGCTTGACTTAAAATTGAAACACCGACTCTATATCTAAATTTAAGAGAGAATTGAAAATGAAAGTGTTCAGAGCAGAGTTGCGCCGTATTATATGTACGGTCCGAGAAAACTGAATATTATTTTAACTCAATTGCGATGTTCCGCTTCATTTTAAACTTTGACCTTTTCAAAGCTAACATTATACTGGATCCTTCGTGTCAGTGTGGGTCTGATATTGAGGATGTTCATCATTTTCTTTTAGTTTGCCCAAAATACACTACATATAGAGAATTTTACTTAACAATCTTAATTGGCTTACTGAAAACTTTATTATTGATACTAAACTATTAACTTGCAGAGACCTTGAACTTTCGAATGAACAAAATCTCCTAATTTTCAAACATGTTCAAGATTTTATTAAAAGGTCTAACAGATTTCTAGTACCTTCATAAAATATTATTGCTACCGCACGGATGATCATCACCATCAAACCTAAGTCATCATCACAGAAAATATGATTTGCTTCTTTTTCTTTTCCTCCTTTTCCATTCTTCTTGTTCTTTTCTTCTTTTTATTTATAGTTCGTATAATATTTAATGAATTTGTTCGCCTTACATGCATGCTCATAATGTTATTATTGTATATATACTTGTATTGTAATATGGAGAGGACTTCATAAGTATGATTTACTTGTGTCTCATCCATTTTGCTGATATTTAGCAAATAAAATATGTTTAAACTAAAGATAAAAATAATCAGATTGATTGTTCAATCAAATAATTTTAAAGTCACAAACAATGAAAATGGTAGAACTTTTATCATGTAATTAACATTTATTAATTTTATAAAAGTAAAGATATTAATTAAAGATCCCTTTTGAAATCAATGTTTGTCTAAGCTTTTCCAAGCTGATGCCCTGTTCAAATATTATAAAAGAAATAATTAGAAAGTTATGAAACAAAGACGGTATAGTTATCCTATTACTCATAATAAGAAAGAAATAAACATCACAAAAAATATTACTTTTTATCAAGTAGTCACTGAACCTTGAAACTGAGGAAAAGGACAATGGACATATGACAGACAAAACCTCACTATTTGTAAATCCAAGCTGCAGCCATAATCTTATGGTGAGCACTGCCCAACACCCACCCGTCTTTGATAAAAGTATACCCATGTATAAGAAAATTAATGTGTTAACCTCATATATCTCAGAAACTGTACTAGGAGGGTCAAACTTATTTTGCATCTATGCAATTCAAGTAAAAACTAGAGGCTCCAAGGACCCTGTGTCGCTCACCTGATATTTTTATTTACAATTGATGCATGATAAATGCAACTGTTGTACTGTCGTTTAGTTTCAGAGATATAAGACTAAAAAGTGCGTTTTATTTCAGCCATGTGGCAGGCAGGGTCATCATACACAGTGGTCCCTGGATATCCTAGTGGTGATTTAAACCAAGTTTGGTTTAATTTGACAGTAGTTTCAGGGAGAATTTTGTAAAATTTATCTAACGAGAAATGCTGAAGTGATGAGAAAGTTTGTTGTGAAGTTTTGTTGTTGCGCAACCCCCCCAAAAAAAAAAAAAAAACAAAAGGTAATAAAAATTATCATTTAAGGGCAATCTTTCCTATTAATGATTTCTGCAAAATTCAGTTGATTGTGCAAGGGTTGTATAGCCAGCTGAGGTCGTTAAAACTCTCATTTGTTGTTGCAAAATTCAAGTGGTTTTGAATTGCTTTGTTGATCTTTTTGTATTCAACTTTTAAACAACAAAGTACAACAAATATGATGACTGATACTCATGACACTGAAAATATGGTCTTCATTCTTGTGAAGAAAATGGTAAGGTTTGAAATATTTCTTAAATATTAATTCAATACCAATACTTTAATTTGTATTGGATTTATCCCAGGAAATGAGAACAAAGGACACAATTAAATTCAATTTTTTCCCTAAATTTCTGATAAAATATAAAATGAAGAACTATATTTTTTAATGAGAATTTTTTTTTAATAGTTAATTGATAATTTGAACAATATTAATTAAGTTTTAGATCTTGCATGGTTGATTAATTTTCTCTCAAAATTTCTGATATTCTATTAAAGTTTTAAATATAATATGAGGCAGGCATTACCTGTGAAAGGGGATGAAGTCTGTATAAATTAGTGTAGGAATTCAAGCATCATTTGCACTTGAATCTGTAGAAAATAAAGCCAAAGTACTGAAACATATCTGACATTCGACCTATTGTTCGGGATTATAGTTGTGACATCATTTTCAATGTAAAGAAAGAAACACCATCATCAGGTATTAATTTTGTTTTTACGACCGCAAAAATTTTTGTGGTCGATATTGCATGACGTGCGCCGTCGTCGTCGCTAAATAAATGCCGTCGTCCGTCGTCGTTGCCGTCGTCCGAAGACACATTGGTTTTCGCACTCTAACTTTAGTTTAAGTAAATGGATCTCTAGGAAATTTTACCATAAGGTTCAATACCACAAAAGGAAGGTTGGGATTGATTTTGGGGTTATGGTACCAACAGTTAAGGAATTAGGGGCCAAAAGGGCCAAAATAAGCATTTTGTAACTTCCAGACAATAACTTGTGTGTAAGTGTATGGATCTCTCTGACATTGTACCACAAGGTTCCATATCACAAAGGGAATGCTGGGATTGATTTTGGGGTAATTGCCTCAAAATTTTAGGAATTAGGGCCAAAAAGGGCAAAAATAAGCATTTTTCTAGTTTCAGGACAATAACTTGTGTGTAAGTGTATGGATCTTTCTGAAATTGTACTACAAGGTTCCATATCACAAAGGAAAGCTGAAATGGAGTTTGGGGTAATTGCCTAAACGTTTAGGAATTAGGGGCCAAAAGGGGCCAAAAATAAGCATTTTCTAGTTTCCAGACAATAACTTGTGTTTAAGTGTATGGATCTCTGAAATTGTACTGTAAGGTAACATACCTCATTGAAGGCTGGGATTGAGTTTGGGGTGATGAATCATAAGGGGTTCAAAAATTGGGGGATTTTTTCCCCTTTTCTTCCTTTTTTCCTTTTTTTTTCTTTAAAATTTTCCATTTTAAGTTGGTTATTTCTGATTTATATTTAAAAGCAAATAATAATGATATGGCAGGAGATACACACCAAACAGGATGTGTAAATTATTATATAATAAGTATTGTGCAATAGCAAGAAATTTTCAATTGCACAGTATTGCGCAATAGCAAGAAATCTTCAATTGCACAGTATTGCGCAATAGCAAGAAATATCCAATAACACAATATTGCACAATAAGAAGAAATTGTCAATTGTACAGTATTGCACAATAGCAAGAAATATTCAATTGCACAGTATTGCGCAATTGCAAGAAATATTTAATTGCACAGTATTGTGCAAAAGAAGATACTTTGTATAAATTGCTTATTTCTTGACCAATTTCAATGGGGTTTTATTCTTGAATTCTTGGGGTTCTTTAATATGCTGAATCTAACCGTGTATTAAGTTTTTGGATTTTGGGCCCCGTTATTAAATTGGTCCACATTGAGGTCCAAAGGGTCCAAAATTAAACTTTGTTTGATTTCATCAAAAATTGAATTATTGGGGTTCTTTGATATGCCGAATCTAACCGTGTATTTAGATTCTTAATTTTTGGTCCTGTTTTCAAATTGGTCTACATTAAGGTCCAAAGGGTCCAAAATTAAACTTAGTTTGATTTTAACAAAATTGAATTCTTAGGGTTCTTTGATATGCTGAATCTAAACATGTCTTTAAATGTTTGATTATGGGCCCAGTTTTCAAGTTGGTCCAAATCGGGTCCAAAATTAAACTTTGTTTGATTTCAACAAAACTTGAATATATTGGGTTCTTTGATATGCTGAATCTAACCATGTATTTAGATTTTTGATTTTGGGCCCCATTATCAACTTTGTCCACATTGAGGTCAAAAGGGTCCAAAATTAAACTTTGTTTGATTTCAACAAAATTGAATATATGGGGTTCTTTGATATGCTGAATCTAACCGTGTATTTAGATTCTTAATTTTGGTCCCGTTTTCAAATTGGTATACATTAAGGTCCAAAGGGTCCAAAATTAAACTTAGTTTGATTTTAACAAAATTGAATTCTTAGGGTTCTTTGATATGCTGAATCTAATCATGTATTTAGATTTTTGATTATGGGCCCAGTTTTCAAGTTGGTCCAAATTGGGGTCCAAAATTAAACTTTGTTTGATTTCAACAAAAATTGAATATATGGGGTTCTTTGATATGCTGAATCTAACCATGTATTTAGATTCTTAATTTTTGTAATGTTTTCAAATTGGTCTACATTAAGGTCCAAAGGGTCCAAAATTAAACTTAATTTGATTTTAACAAAATTGAATTCTTAGGGTTCTTTGATATGCTGAATCTAAACATGTATTTAGATTTTTGATTATGGGCCCAGTTTTCAAGTTGGTCCAAATTGGGGTCCAAAATTAAACTTTGTTTGATTTCATCAAAAATTGAATTATTGGGGTTCTTTGATATGCCGAATCTAACCGTGTATTTAGATTCTTAATTTTTGGTCCCGTTTTCAAATTGGTCTACATTAAGGTCCAAAGGGTCCAAAATTAAACTTAGTTTGATTTTAACAAAAATTGAATTCTTAGGGTTCTTTGATATGCTGAATCTAAACATGTCTTTAAATGTTTGATTATGGGCCCAGTTTTCAAGTTGGTCCAAATCGGGGTCCAAAATTAAACTTTGTTTGATTTCAACAAAACTTGAATATATTGGGTTCTTTGATATGCTGAATCTAACCATGTATTTAGATTTTTGATTTTTGGGCCCCATTATCAACTTTGTCCACATTGAGGTCAAAAGGGTCCAAAATTAAACTTTGTTTGATTTCAACAAAAATTGAATATATGGGGTTCTTTGATATGCTGAATCTAACCGTGTATTTAGATTCTTAATTTTGGTCCTGCTTTCAAATTGGTATACATTAAGGTCCAAAGGGTCCAAAATTAAACTTAGTTTGATTTTAACAAAATTGAATTCTTAGGGTTCTTTGATATGCTGAATCTAATCATGTATTTAGATTTTGATTATGGGCCCAGTTTTCAAGTTGGTCCAAATTGGGGTCCAAAATTAAACTTTGTTTGATTTCAACAAAATTGAATATATGGGGTTCTTTGATATGCTGAATCTAACCATGTATTTAGATTCTTAATTTTGGTAATGTTTTCAAATTGGTCTACATTAAGGTCCAAAGGGTCCAAAATTAAACTTAATTTGATTTTAACAAAATTGAATTCTTAGGGTTCTTTGATATGCTGAATCTAAACATGTATTTAGATTTTTGATTATGGGCCCAGTTTTCAAGTTGGTCCAAATTGGGGTCCAAAATTAAACTTTGTTTGATTTCATCAAAAATTGAATTATTGGGGTTCTTTGATATGCCGAATCTAACCGTGTATTTAGATTCTTAATTTTTGGTCCCGTTTTCAAATTGGTCTACATTAAGGTCCAAAGGGTCCAAAATTAAACTTAGTTTGATTTTAACAAAATTGAATTCTTAGGGTTCTTTGATATGCTGAATCTAAACATGTCTTTAAATGTTTGATTATGGGCCCAGTTTTCAAGTTGGTCCAAATCGGGGTCCAAAATTAAACTTTGTTTGATTTCAACAAAACTTGAATATATTGGGTTCTTTGATATGCTGAATCTAACCATGTATTTAGATTTTTGATTTTTGGGCCCCATTATCAACTTTGTCCACATTGAGGTCAAAAGGGTCCAAAATTAAACTTTGTTTGATTTCAACAAAATTGAATATATGGGGTTCTTTGATATGCTGAATCTAACCGTGTATTTAGATTCTTAATTTTTGGTCCTGTTTTCAAATTGGTATACATTAAGGTCCAAAGGGTCCAAAATTAAACTTAGTTTGATTTTAACAAAATTGAATTCTTAGGGTTCTTTGATATGCTGAATCTAATCATGTATTTAGATTTTTGATTATGGGCCCAGTTTTCAAGTTGGTCCAAATTGGGGTCCAAAATTAAACTTTGTTTGATTTCAACAAAATTGAATATATGGGGTTCTTTGATATGCTGAATCTAACCATGTATTTAGATTCTTAATTTTTGGTCCTGTTTTCAAATTGGTCTACATTAAGGTCCAAAGGGTCCAAAATTAAACTTAATTTGATTTTAACAAAATTGAATTCTTAGGGTTCTTTGATATGCTGAATCTAAACATGTATTTAGATTTTTGATTATGGGCCCAGTTTTCAAGTTGGTCCAAATCGGGTCCAAAATTAAACTTTGTTTGATTTCAACAAAAATTGAATATATGGGGTTCTTTGATATGCTGAATCTAAACATGTCTTTAAATTTTGATTATGGGCCCAGTTTTCAAGTTGGTCCAAATTGGGGTCCAAAATTAAACTTTGTTTGATTTCAACAAAATTGAATATATTGGGTTCTTTGATATGCTGAATCTAACCATGTATTTAGATTTTTGATTTTTGGGCCCTGTTATCAACTTTGTCCACATTGAGGTCAAAAGGGTCCAAAATTAAACTTTGTTTGATTTCAACAAAATTGAATATATGGGGTTCTTTGATATGCTGAATCTAACCATGTATTTAGATTTTTGATTTTTGGGCCCTGTTATCAACTTTGTCCACATTGAGGTCAAAAGGGTCCAAAATTAAACTTTGTTTGATTTCATCAAAATTGAACTCTTAGGGTTCTTTGATATGCTGAATCTAACCATGTATTTAGATTTTGGATATTGGACCATAATAGGTGAATGTCCAATTTAAAATTTTAAGTTCTTAGACCACATTCATTCTGTGTCAGAAACCTATGCTGTGTCAAATAGTCAATCACAATCCAAATTCAGAGCTGTATCAAGCTTGAATGTTGTGTCCATACTTGCCCCAACTGTTCAGGGTTCGACCTTTGCGGTCGTATCAAGCTGCACCCTCATGGAGCATTTTATTCTAGTTTCCAGACAATAACTTGTGTTTAAGTGTATGGATCTCTCTGAAATTGTACTGCAAGGTACCATACCTCATTGAAGGCTGGGATTGAGTTTGGGGTGATAAATCATAAGGGGTTCAAAAATTGGGGGATTTTTTTCCCTTTTCTTCCTTTTTTCCTTTTTTTTTTCTTTAAAATTTTCCATTTTAAGTTGGTTATTTCTGATTTATATTTAAAAGCAAATAATAATGATATGGCAGGAGATACACACCAAACAGGATGTGTAAATTATTATATAATAAGTATTGTGCAAAAGCAAGAAATTTTCAATTGCACAGTATTGCGCAATAGCAAGAAATCTTCAATTGCACAGTATTGCGCAATAGCAAGAAATATCCAATAGCACAATATTGCACAATAGGAAGAAATTGTCAATTGTACAGTATTGCACAATAGCAAGAAATATTCAATTGCACAGTATTGCGCAATTGCAAGAAATATTTAATTGCACAGTATTGTGCAAAAGAAGATACTTTGTATAAATTGCTTATTTCTTGACCAATTTCAATGGGGTTTTATTCTTGAATTCTTGGGGTTCTTTAATATGCTGAATCTAACCGTGTATTAAGTTTTTGGATTTTGGGCCCCGTTTTTAAATTGGTCCACATTGAGGTCCAAAGGGTCCAAAATTAAACTTTGTTTGATTTCATCAAAAATGAATTATTGGGGTTCTTTGATATGCCGAATCTAACCGTGTATTTAGATTCTTAATTTTTGGTCCTGTTTTCAAATTGGTCTACATTAAGGTCCAAAGGGTCCAAAATTAAACTTAGTTTGATTTTAACAAAAATGAATTCTTAGGGTTCTTTGATATGCTGAATCTAAACATGTATTTAGATTTTTGATTATGGGCCCAGTTTTCAAGTTGGTCCAAATCGGGGTCCAAAATTAAACTTTGTTTGATTTCAACAAAAATTGAATATATGGGGTTCTTTGATATGCTGAATCTAACCATGTATTTAGATTCTTAATTTTGGTCCCGTTTTCAAATTGGTCTACATTAAGGTCCAAAGGGTCCAAAATTAAACTTAATTTGATTTTAACAAAAATTGAATTCTTAGGGTTCTTTGATATGCTGAATCTAAACATGTCTTTAAATTTTTGATTATGGGCCCAGTTTTCAAGTTGGTCCAAATCGGGGTCCAAAATTAAACTTTGTTTGATTTCAACAAAATTGAATATATTGGGTTCTTTGATATGCTGAATCTAGCCATGTATTTAGATTTTTGATTTTTGGGCCCCATTATCAACTTTGTCCACATTGAGGTCAAAAGGGTCCAAAATTAAACTTTGTTTGATTTCAACAAAAATTGAATATATGGGGTTCTTTGATATGCTGAATCTAACCGTGTATTTAGATTCTTAATTTTTGGTCCTGTTTTCAAATTGGTATACATTAAGGTCCAAAGGGTCCAAAATTAAACTTAATTTGATTTTAACAAAAATTGAATTCTTAGGGTTCTTTGATATGCTGAATCTAATCATGTATTTAGATTTTTGATTATGGGTCCAGTTTTCAAGTTGGTCCAAATTGGGGTCCAAAATTAAACTTTGTTTGATTTCAACAAAAATTGAATATATGGGGTTCTTTGATATGCTGAATCTAACCATGTATTTAGATTCTTAATTTTGGTCCTGTTTTCAAATTGGTCTACATTAAGGTCCAAAGGGTCCAAAATTAAACTTAATTTGATTTTAACAAAATTGAATTCTTAGGGTTCTTTGATATGCCGAGTCTAAACATGTCTTTAAATTTTTGATTATGGGCCCAGTTTTCAAGTTGGTTCAAATCGGGTCCAAAATTAAACTTTGTTTGATTTCAACAAAATTGAATATATGGGGTTCTTTGATATGCTGAATCTAACCATGTATTTAGATTTTTGATTTTGGGCCCTGTTATCAACTTTGTCCACATTGAGGTCAAAAGGGTCCAAAATTAAACTTTGTTTGATTTCATCAAAATTGAACTCTTAGGGTTCTTTGATATGCTGAATCTGACCATGTATTTAGATTTTGGATATTGGACCATAATAGGTGAATGTCCAATTTAAAATTTTTAAGTTCTTAGACCACATTCATTCTGTGTCAGAAACCTATGCTGTGTCAAATATTTAATCACAATCCAAATTCAGAGCTGTATCAAGCTTGAATGTTGTGTCCATACTTGCCCCAACTGTTCAGGGTTCGACCTCTGCGGTCGTATCAAGCTGCGCCCTGCGGAGCATTTTATTTTTCATGTTATAGAATTATCAATTATTTTTATTGCCAGTTCATTAGTAGATTGTTTTCTATATTGATTTTCTACTGCAGTTTCAGAAAAGAAGATTACAAAAGGAAAACATTTTGTAAAAACTTACCAAAATTTACCAAATTAATGAAAATTGTTAAAAATTGACTATAAAGGGCAATAACTCCTTAAGGGGTCAACTGACCATTTTGGTCATGTTGACTTATTTGAAGATCTTACTTTGCTGAACATTATTGCTGTTTACAGTTTATCTCTATCTGTAATAATTTTCAAGATAATAACCAAAAACGGCAAAATTTCCTTAAAAATTACCAATTCAGGGGCAGCAACCCAACAACCAGTTGTCCAATTCATCTGAAAATTTGAGGGCAGATAGATATTTACTTGATAAACAAGTTAATCCCTGTAAGATTTGCTTTAAATGCTTTGGTTTCAGAGTTACAAGCCAAAATCTACATTTTACCCTATGTTCTATTTTTAGCCATGGCAGCCATCTTGGTTGGTTGGCTGGGTCACCGCACACATTTTTTAAACTAAATACCCTAATAATGATTGTGGCTAAGTTTGGTTGAATTTGGTCCAGTAGTTTCAGAGGAGAAGATTTTTGTAAAAGATTACAAAAATTTTAAAAAAATTGGTAAAAAATTACTTTAAAGGGCAATAACTCCTTAAGGGGTCAACTGACCATTTTGATCATGTTGACTTATTTGTAGATCTTACTTTGCTGAACATTATTGCTGTTTACAGTTTATCTCTATCTATAATAATTTTCAAGATAATAACCGAAACGGAAAAAATCCTTAAAATTACTAATTCAGGGGCAGCAACCCAACAACCCATTGTCCGATTCATCTGAAAATTTCAGGGCAGATAGATCTTGACTTGATCAACAATTTTACCCTATGTCAGATTTGCTCTAAATGCTTTGGTTTCAGAGATATAAGCCAAAATCTACATTTTACCCCTATGTTCTATTTTTAGCCATGGTGGCCATCTTGGTTGGTTGGCCGGGTCACCGGACACAATTTTTAAACTAGATACCCCAATGATGATTGTGGGCAAGTTTGGTTAAATTTGGCCAAGTAGTTTCAGAGGAGAAGATTTTTGTAAAAGTTAACGGACGACGACGGACGACGACGGAAGCCAAGTGATGAGAAAAGCTCACTTGGCCCTTTGGGCCAGGTGAGCTAATAACCTTTATTTCATGGTAGAGTGAAATAAATGTTGCTGTTATTTTTTATTTTACAGGAGGAAAGACCATTTGGTTGTCATTTATGTTCCTACAGTTGCAAAATAAGAGAGAATGTGCATTCCCACTTGAAGCATGCTCACAAACTGAAAGTTGTGACTAGAGCGTCAATGTTTTATAACATGATCAAAACTGGCAAAGGTTTTGATCAGGTTAAGGAAATAGACAAAAATGGAGCACCTCTGTTGATTATGGAACCTGAAGGAAATAGCATGGAAGCACTAGAAACTAAGGGTAACTAGGATAACTTGGACACAGAAGGTACACAGAGTATACATTGACAGGGATACAGTCAAAAACAATTGTTACCATGGGAAAAAGTGACATGGAAAGTGAAACCAGTTTAAAACTATCAATGTAGAGTAGAACACAAAAATTGAGCACCTCTGTTGATAAAGGATTCTGAAGGAAATAGCATGGAAGCACTAGAAACTTAGGGTAATCAGGATAATATGGACACAGAAGGAACACATAATATACATTGACAGGGATACAGTAAAAAAATTAGTGTTACCATGGGAAAGTAAATGCAGTTGGTAATCAGAACATCAAAAATTATTCAAGTGACATGGAAAGTGAAACCAGTTTTAAAATTGACAATATAGAGATATTTCAGAAGTAAAGACATTGACAAGGGAACAATTGTAACTATGGAGATGTCGATTCCATTGGTAACCAGAATATCAAAAATGATTCTAGCGCCAAGGGAGAGCGAAACCAGTTTTTCAAATTAGAATAAAGAAATACTTTAATATAATGCTTAAAATAGCTTACTGTACACTTTCAATATGTGTGGTATTTTGCAATGAGACAACTATCCAACAGAGACCAAATGATATGTATGTAAGCACCTATCAACTTACAGCCTTTAACAATACATATAATACATGTATTATAAAACAGGAACCTCTGTGGCTGTGGCTATGTAGTCTTAAATAGTTGAACTACTGTATCACTAGCCTGTCAACCTAAGGTGAGTTCGAATCCCACAAGTGGCAGGTGCATTTGACTCAATCGTTATTGACTAGGATTGTCAGTTTTCCTGCTGAAGCTCATAGTTCTGTCCTGGCATTCCGGCTTCCTCCACCAATAAAAACTGCCTGCTGCGAAATAGCCAATAGTGCTTAAAATAGTGTTAAACACTAATCAATCAATCAATCAATGTATTTAAAAACAGACACACAATAAATCTCCTTCCCTCTACACAATAACTATTTCTATACCACAAAATGGTTACTATTGGCATATAAAACACTTGGAATATAAAAATAGAAGAAAAAAGTTTATTCAAATTTTATTTTATTTTAAATCTGTTTTTGCATAGTTTCATTTTTAAAATCTATATCATGCTTACAAAAATAAACTACATAAAGGAATAAACTAAATTAAACAACCATAGTATTCAATAATAGCAATTAATGAAACATAAATTTGTACACAGTGGTAATCATTTTTTACTGTTAATTGTTACAATGTTTATATGATTCCTTAAAATTGCAATGGAATAGTTGCAAAATCACATTTTGAATATTGAAAGCATTATTTTCTGTCCCTTGTTCATCATTACACACAACAATTTTCTGAATTTACTCTTAGTTGACTAGTGTTTCCTGAAATAAACATAGCCATCAATTAACATAACTTGAGTCGAGAGTTATTTCCCTTGGTTGCCATGTTTGAGAGCAAACTGGTTTATTTTCCCATTTGACTAGTCAAATTAAATATGTGTTACAAGCAAGTTTGATAAAAGATCCTTACTAGATTGTAGTGATGAATTATATACGTCTTAAAACAAATAAAATTAATCCAGAAAGTATTTGTTGTCTAAAATGGAGAAGGGAAATAACTCTTTTTCAAATTAAGTCAATTGAAAACTATCTAGAAGCACCATACCACCAGAAAATTATATCTCAAACCTGAGCTCAGAACTGACAGATAAAAAAAAAATGGACTAATGAAATATACTTTGATGAAGTAAGAACATTTTGACCCTGCTTTCCAAGTTATGTGTCATCTTGTTTTTCCTTAATAAAATAAGTGGTCATCTTGTTGGCAATTGGACTGAGCAGGTAATCTATTGTGTGTTTTATTTTACTTCTAGAAAGGCAAAGGGGAAGGTTTAACCCCATCACTTGTGTCTGTACCAAGGCAGGTTATCTGAACCATGCCTTGTTCTTTGTTGTTGTTCTTTGTCATTTTGTCATGTAAAAATAAGAAGATGTGGTATGATTGCCAATGAAACACCTCTCCATAAGAGGCCAAATGAAACAGAAATTAACAACTATAGGTCACCGTACGGCCTTCAACAATGAATAAAACACATACAGCATAGTCAGCTATAAAAGGCCCCGAAATGACAAATGTAAAACAATTCAAACGAGAAAACTAACAAACTTATTTATGTAGAAAATATTGAATGAAAAACAAATATGATGTTTGTACTTCTTTTTTCCCCAAAATTTGTGTTAATGAGACATCACCTCAACAACAATAATAACCAAACGATATATATAGGGCAACACAGCAGGGGCAGATCCAGCCATTTTTAAAAGGGGGTTCCAATCATATGTCCCAATTCAAAAGCATTGATCGTCAAAAAAAAGGGGGTTCCAACTCCCTTGATCCGCCACTGCATAGTCTTCAACAATAGACACGTCTATACAATATGCAAACTGTAAATTGCCAAGAGTCTATAAGAGTTTTCAATGAATTTAACAGAAACAAAGATCTGCCATTAAAACTCAATTCTCCAAATTTTGGTCTGTTATTTTTTTATGTATTATTTTATTCATTGGTGATATAGTTTTCATTTCTGACAGAAGAAACAGCTGTCAAACATTTCCTAGAAGTACCACTGATTCATTTTTTTCATGTATACCAGTATGTGAATACTGAAAATTCAGAAATTATTGTGTGCATTTATTATTGCGATTTATGGAGTATTAACACAAATGAGAGATTAAGGATGTTCGCTACACTGTTTCAAAATAACAAACTTTTTAAAAAACTATTATAAATTGATAGTATATAAATAAAGGAACTAAAAAAGAAGAAAAAAAATGAAGGGTCAGTGTGCTTGTTTTCAAGATATAAGCCATTGAAAATTTGGGGGAAACTGATTCTCTCTAGATTTTTTCATATATTTAACATTGGCACCTTTTTTCTTCCAAAAACTGATAAAATAACAAGGATTATATAAGATTTTCAAAAATTGCTTTTTAAACAATATGTTATAAGATTATAAAAAGAAAAGTAGGGGTTAGCTGGCAAAATTTTTATAGGCACTACATGGATAAAACTAGAGGATTCCGAAAATCTGACAAAAAGTCAAAAGCAAGAGTAGCGAAAACATTAATTATTAATTAAATCCTTAATTATTGCAATTTCAGAAAAAGCTGCATACAGATATATAAATGTGAGCTCTTATTGCGATAATCACTCGATTGCATTATTCGCATTAATTAAAACCTTGCAATAATTTCTGAATTTACAGTATTTAATTTTCATTGTTTTGATGAAAAACTTGGGTACAAGCAACTAAGAAGTTTGATGAAAAACTTGGGTACAAGCAACTAACAAGTTTGATGAAAAACTCGGGTACAAGCAACTAAGAAGTTTGATGAATACTTTAATTTAGTGTTATCAAGGAAATCTACAAAATCCCCATCAATGATAATGAATCCACAGTTTAAATAAAATGATATGTGACAAAAATACATGTAGACTGAGGAAAAAAAGACATACAACTAAAACTAACATATATCATTAGACAAGTAACAATAATAATGACAAAGCATTAAATATATTGCATAAATACAGTTACCTACCAATTCAGTTTTTCTGAACAGTAAGTAATCACCACTATTGTAAATCACAATACATTTCACATATTTACAAACCATATTTTTTCCCCAAAAAATATTTTTGCTTCTTCCATTTTCATAAACACACCCTATTACCAGGTATTGGTTACGACATGTGTAAAGGGTAATAAAGATCAAAATGTGTTATACATGATTGCAAAAATGGCAATCAGGAAAAGCCTACAAAAATAAGCAGTGCACAATAGCAAAAACAATTGTTCTGAATGGCATTTGGTAACATAGGTCCTATTGTATCTGCCATAGTGCCAGCTGATTATAGGGCATGATAAAATGATCATCAGTAAAAACAACAATTAACATATTTTGGTTCAAATTGTCCTGAAATTAACATTATATAACAGAACTCACTTGGAAAAAATGATTGCACTGCAGACCAGAAGAAAGTTTTGAATCTGATTTTAGAAAGTTGATTGGACTTCATTCTAAAACTACTTTGTTGATTGATGGTTGCTAATGTCTACTAGTGTCTAGATGCTTTTTGAATCTGTTTTAGAAAAAATTCTACTGTTTTGTTGATTGATTGTTGCAGTGTCTATAAACATATACATGATTACAATATTCATTAAATCCATCTACTTATTGTTTCATATGTTTGTAAATAGAAGACTTAAATAACAGAAAATGGGTAGTAACTAGCACTTTTACATGAAACTAAAATAAAATAATAATCCACAAGAAACTAAAATAAAATAATAATCCACAAGTTTTAAAAAAAACTTACAACCAATACAATATAAAACTAATGTAAAGTTTAAGAAAACAGACCAAAACACAAAACTTAACACTGTATATTTGTATGTCTGATCAAGAATTTGAAAATATATACCACTGAACCATGTATACAGACTTGGACATATATTCCATGTAGTAATAACTCAGAAGAAAATGAAAGAAAAGACTTTAATAACAGAAAATGGGTCAAGGTAAAATTCACATTTAGACATGAATAAATAAAATGTCTATCTATAAATAAATAAAATAATTATCCTTAAATTCTAAAAAATAAAACAACCAAAAATAGGTCGATATAAAACTAACTTGAAATGAAAAGCTTTTAAGAAGTGTGTTTGATGGAGATTATCTTCCTGAAAATATATACATTGTACTGTAAATTCAGAAATGACAATTTGAAATTCAAATGTTCGCGATGTTTTTATCATTGCAAAATTGTGATGAGATAGGTGTATACAGTATACAGACTTAGACATATATAGTTAACATTTAGAAGAAAAGAGAAGTCTTCAATAACAGAAAATGGGTAATAATTTGCATTTATATATTTAAATAATAATACTTAAATTCTAAATAAAATGACAACCATTAAAATATAAAACTAACATAAAATGAAATAGTGTGTTTGATGGAGATTATCTTCCTGAAAATATATATACAGACTTACACATACAGTAAATACTTAGCACCATATGTAAAATAATGGCACAAATAATGAACAAAATTTAAGTAAAATTTCATGCAAGTAAAAACTTGATATGCATATAATTTCACAATAATGCTTTTAGAAAGCTCAAATCTCATTGCATATTATGCATTAATTATTGCTTCAAAATTCACTCTGTAATATAGAAATACAGATTGTAAACATAATAAAACATTTTGAGGTAGCACTTTACCATAATGTAGGTACACAACTAAACTAATATTATTGATATGATGAAATTCTTTTATCGATAGGTAGAGATGTATCAGCTTATGATACAAAATTACTTTGCCCACATGGAAAAAAAGAAGAAAAGACAGCACTTTTATTGCTGTTAAAAAAGTTCAAATTATGCATTAATTATAGACAATACTTTTCCATACATAATATCTAAAACATTTATTCAATATGATTCTACACAGCTTATATCAGACATAATTTTGGTAGTGATATAATAAGAGCACTATCTACTTCCATCAGGAATACTTAAGCAGCTAATCTTGAATTTCATACTTTTGTATTAATCCATTTACAATAAAAATCCGAACATTTTGTTTGGATTATCACATTACTATTTTATTTACACTATTATCTGAACTATCTAAAATTAACATTTTTAATGCATTGCTAAAAAAATAAGCTTATACAAAAGTCCTTCTTGTAATGATTTTGAGGTAAAATCTTTTACAATTTGCAACCCCTTTAATGAGTTAAGAAATACAAAAATCTCATGATATACAAAATATCAAACTTGTAAAAATTGATAAAAATCGATACAACTTCAACAAATAAAGAATGAAAAAATGTTTTGTATTTTTCATGACCAAAAAAACTCTTATGGAAGACTTTTAAAAATAATACAAATATTCAAGCACATGAAAAATATCAGCACTTCATCATACAGCATTATACAATACAAAATACCCAACAATATTTATACAGCTAAACAATAATGTGTAATGTCTGCATTAAAATTAATAGAAAACAAAATGCCCCTACTATTGTAGGCAGGATAAAAATAAATGAGATTCTTACATCAATTATGCTTTATAAAAAATCCGACTTAATATCATATAACAGATTTTAAAAAAATCATGTAGGTAAAATGCAATCTTAACTGGATATTTAAAACAATTCTCTACAGAAAACTAGGACGACTATGCATACAAATGAAGCCTGTTGAGGATGTATAAAAAAATTATGTAGATTTATGAACCATATCTCACTGGTTATATTATGAAGTAAGTACATGTATGTAAAAATTGTTAAGTTATTTTCTGACTTATTTTAAATTTGTAAGTTTAGAAAGTACTCATTTAGTTATCAATTTTTAATCTGCCTAACATATTAAGCATTAAAATATTTGTGTAGTAGGCAATACAAAACCCCGTTTAGTTTTTCAGATTTTTTTAGACAGAAATCAGGTTTAGAGATCCATAATTAAAAATCTATTTCTTTCCTGAAAAGGATTTAAAAAGAGCATACCATACACTCTATAGCTTGATGGTTTTCAATAATTTACTGGCACAAAATGTATTAATTCCATATTAACAAGTTTTCCCCTATATTTGCTCTATTAGATGTGTATATAAAAATAAGAAGACATGGTATAATTGCCAATGAGACAACTCTCCACCAGAGACTAAATGACATAGAAGTTAACAACTGTAGGTCAACGTATGGCCTTCGACAATGAGCAATACATTATGTTTGTAAATCATTAACTATATTAATTGTTAAATTCAGATAAGTTACATCAAAGACAGTTTAACAAAATTTACAATTTTCAAGAGAAAAAAGTCCCAAAACGGCTTTTTTATAACTGAAATGTTCAGTGGCGGATCCAGAACTTTTTATAAGGGGGGCCCACTGACTGCCATAGAGGTGGCCAGCTACAGTCATGCTTCAGTGATTCCCTATATAATCAACCAAATTTTTCCCACGAAAGGGGGAGGCCCGCCCTGGATTCGCCTATGATGTGGACTATATATCCTAAAAGGTTCACATCATGATGAACATCTGATGAACACTTGTACTAAAGTACCATTTTTCGGTATGTATAGTGCGCACATTTATACCCTGGGTCATGTTTCTTTTAAGAGGGTGCGTTATACATGCCTACAGACATTTTCTTCATCTTTTTCAGGTCCAAACTCCGACAAAGAAATTTCCAGGAGTGAAGAGTACGGAATATTTTTGCTAAAACCTCGATTGTTATTATGTTTTACATGTTATATTTGTAATATGTATCTTATTGTTCTGGATTTGTCATGTTTTATTCAAATAAAATACATTTTATATCTCTGTAGTTACGTTTATCCTGTAAATTTGTCCATCGGCATCTGTTTGCAATCCGGAAATTTGCCATGTCGTAAAGATACAATAAAGCTTTTGTTGTCGGTTAAATTAGTCTCTGTGTTCCTTGTTGTCATAACTTACTGTTTTTGTATGTGTTCATCATGGAGAGTAGAAGAAAAGTGTATGAAAATTGAATAAACCACGCTGCGTTTGAAAAGATAAACCGCCATTTTTCTAATGTATTAGGTGATTGCCAGTCATGTGGGTCAGTCATGTGACTTGATATTGTAAAGTGATGATTTAGTCTGAGAAGTTTATTTTATAAATACGTTTCTACTTTGTAACTTTTATTTAAACAACTGTTTAAAACCGTTCAAGAAATTATGATTGAAAACATGATAATCCCATAAATATAACCTAAAAGAATTTAATTAGGAACAAGGTGAACCTGTCACAGATTTGTTTTGACATCGATTAGACCCGTTGATTGAGGTGTGATAATCCGGATTAACAGCTAGAATCAACAAACAAAATTAAAAATAATGAGATTTTAACAATTTCTTACAACACTAATGATGTTAATGATAATCATTTGACTGATTCGTAATTATGTTATTGTTTCAATCAGAACATTAATATGGATATCTAATCTTGTCCTTGATACTCAAACAATTTATTAAATTTGGTTTTAAAAACAAACTTAAATGTAGATTTATCTCAATCTAATAAAATTCTTATTCATTTGTCAGAATATTTACAATTTCATATTAATTACGTATTCTGTACGGAATTCTCTGACATCGGTGTCCATTTAAAAACTTCCTGTTTACCGATAGACTTCCTGTTTGTCGATTTTAGAGCTGTAGGAACTTTTCCGAAAATGTCTATGAGTCTTATACGATCAATAAACTTTTTCTCACGTTTCCTGGACCATAAAGTGGGTGCGCACTATACACAAATGCGCACTATACACCCCAAAAACGGTAAGTTTCAAGTTGAGGTGACCAAAAGTTCATAGTAAACTACCATAACCCAAATCTTTAACCTGATACAGAATGAATTGACTAAATGACAAATAAACACACATTTTGGAAAAAAGAAATGCCCCTACTATCATAGGCAGGGCATAAAATTTCCTAACGTCAATCAGTGTTGACTTAACATTTAATCTAATGACCCTTGAGAAATGTAATCTTCATCTATCTGAACCACAGTTGTTTCCCCTGGCAGCTGTCTGTTGGCTGACAAGTTGGATCGATTTGATGTAGCAGATGACTGTCTGGTGCCTCTGCTTGAACGACTACTTGCAGAATTTGCTTTTCTGTTTGTCCTTGGGTCTTTCATTTCAAATGTGTTATTCATATGACGAGAACTTGACGCGCTGCCTTGACGTTGATTCCTGTTCATTTCTAATGACACATCTCTTTGTCTGAAACTAGAAGCACTCGCATGTCTTGAATTAATGGAACGCATATCAATGGCAGGGTTTCTACGCTGCATGCTAGAAGCACTGCCCTGCCTAGAATTCATGCTATTACTGTGGACTCTTTTTCTCCCGCCTGCTTGCACAGATCCACTATTATTTCTAGTCCGTCTGCTACTGCTATGGTTTCTCATACTGCCATTATGTCGGACTGAATTATTATCACTATCATCATTAATCTTTGTTTTTAATTCTCCAGCATAAGCACTAGCAGTAAAAATAGCAAAATTTGTGGTGAGACTTTTTGGAGGTAAAGGCATGGTTGCATTGTCACAGCTCTCTTGGTGAGAATAAGATGCTATGGAAACGGCCTCCATGCTGTTTTTCTCCAGGTTTATATCAACACCTTGAGCAGAAGCACGACTCCCAAGCGAACTTTTACTACTCCGCCTCTTTCCACGTCTCCTCCCACCATAAGCGGCTGCAGCCATTTCCCTAGTAACAGGTGCTAAAACAGGTAGAACTCTATTTTTGTGACTTTTACGTTTCTTCTTCCGCTTTCTTCTCCGCTTACCCCTGCCATCACCAACTCCAGCCCCACCACCACCACCGATCATGTTTGGTAGATCTACGTACTCCTGATCAGCATCCTCATCATCACTGTACTGGAACTGTCCTTGTGCTTCACTCAGTTGTGAATCTAAGGACTGACGTCTAGAGGCCATCTTTGAAGCAATAGACCCAACATCTACAATAAGTCAATAGTATCATAGATTAGTAGTGACCTATAGTTGTTACTTTACTTGTCATTTGATCTATTGTGTAGAGTTGTCTCATTGGCTATCATACAACATCTTCTTTTTATAATAGTTGGTAAAATCATTAGGAACTGGATTCCAGTGTTACCTGTGATATTTGTTTTGGTAAATTCTTATTTTAGAACTGGATAAATTTATTTCGATGGCAGCATCTAACATTTGTTTAGCAAAGGATGCAAAGCCAATCAAACGATTGCATATGTCAAATTTGTACAATCTTTTATATTTTCATTAAATTAAATTTTTTTGAATTTCAAGAATAATATCTCATTAAAATGACAAAACCATAGGAACACTGATTTTTTTTTTGTAGGACCATAAAAAATTGCATTCTGTTGTGAACTCTGTGTTAAGTCAAGGTTTTTATAAAACTTGTATTGTTCTTATGCCCACGCCATAGCAGTGGGGGCATTAAGTGTTACCCGTGTCCGTCGGCATGTCTGTACATCCATACATCTCATAGTTGGTTTCCGTTCTCTTACTTTTGTTTGCCTCAACTAAATGTTATGAAACTTATACAAAATGCTAATTACCACAAAACACAGATCAAGTTTGAATTTTGGTGGCGTCACTTTAACCGTTCTAGATTCATGCCCCTTTACAAATGAAAAAATTGCTGAATTTTTCGTTTCCAATCTCTAACTTTAGTTTGCCTCAACCAAATGTTATGAAACTTATGCATAATGCTTATTACCACATAACACAGATCAATTTAGAATTTTGGTAGCATCACTCTAACCATTTTAGAGTTATGCCCCTTTACAAATGGAAAAATTGCTTAAATTTTCGTTACCACTCTCTAACTTAAGTTAGCCTTCACCAAATGTTATGAAACTTATATACAATGCTTATTACCACAAAATACAGATCAAGTTTGAATTTTGGTAATGTCACTTTTACTATTCTAGAGTTATGCCCCTTTGCAAATGGAAAGGTTGCTGAATTTTTCGTTTCCGTTCTCTAACTTGAGTTTGCCGCAACCAAATGTTATGAAACTTATACACAATGCTTATTACCGCATAACACAGATCAAGTTGAATTTGGGTAGGGTCCATTTTACTGTTCTTGAGTTATGTCCCTTTATAATGTTATATGCAAAGGGGGCATCATCTGTGTCCCATGGACACATTCTCCATTTATTTCTGTCTCTAAGAAATAAGGAACCAATACCCGAGTCTGAATATCTATGATTAGTTCCTGCTGTTAGAGCAAACATGCCTCCTCTCCTAACCAACTTACCCGAGTCTGAATATCTACAATTAGTTGCTGCTGTTGGGGCAAACATGCCTCATCTCCTTCTAACCAACTTACCTGAGTCTGAATATCTACGACTAGTTCCTGCTAGTGGGGTAAACATGCCTCCTCTCCTTCTAACCAACTTACCTGAGTCTGAATATCTACGGTTAGTTCCTGCTGTTGGGGCAAACATGCCTCCTCTCCTTCTAACCAACTTACCTGAGTCTGAATATCTACGGTTAGTTCCTGCTGTTGGAGCAAACATGCCTCCTCTCCTTCTAACCAACTTAGGCATGGCATTAGCAAATGTTGAGGACATCTCATGTGAACTTACACTGTTCAAATCAAACTTCATACCTAGAAAAATATCAAAAGTTAAACACATGATACAGTTAGGGAAAAGGCATTAATACCGATTTTGATTAGAATTATGGGGATTTCCATGCGTACCAATTTTTGTGGACTGAGAGAAATTTGTTATTTCTTGAATACCAGATTTGAACAATTTTCTACATGCATTCCTTCCACAATTCAAATAATGTTAATTATTTAAATTCTTAGTCAACATATACCCACAAAAGCCATGATAATTTTGACTCTGTGAATAGAAATGACTCCACTGTAACCTTTACCTAAAGGATCATCATGTGTACTGCCAAAACTTATAGACAGTCGACCATTGTTAATGTCCTTTCTCCTTTCAAAAGCCCTCGCTATCATCTTGTGTTTCTTTAATTTTACTGGCTTGCTGGAAGGTCTGTTGAAAATTCTGGAAAAAGATAATTAAAATTGTAATACATCAAATTCAAATAATTGTACTTACTGCCAGGCAACTCAGTATTTATACTAAAACTTCACCAGTTAATATATTTATTTATTATTCATAACTTTACCTGATATCACCAAATATCATCAATTGTATATTTTCCCTTTGATCTGACTGCCTAATATTTTCAAAATCATGGACAGGACTTGATATTTGAAAATGTTAGACAATGACAACATGTATCAGTGCACCAAAGGCATGTGCTCAAGTCCATCCACCTCAATTTATCAATGAAATACATGTGACTTCATTCATACAAACAAACAACTATTCCAACATTTTGTATGTGGAAAAGTAGTTTTACTAACTATTTCATTTTCCTTATTCTCAAACAAAAAAACCTACAGTTAAGACAAATTGTCGATAAAAAAAAAAACAAAAATGCCATTATTCTATATTTATATCAACACAATCAAGCAATACCTCTGATGTAGATGCTGTCATCTATTTTATTTTTACTAAGAATTATGATAAAAAAATAACAATCAATATAAGGAAAATAGAAAAATCTCATTCATCAAAGAATTATATGTTACATCTCACATGCCTGGTAAACAGTTCCCCGAAAATGCCTGGGATTTTTGTAACTTGCACTAATAGTAGTGGTATTTAATTTTTTCATCAAAGTCGCTTTAGAATTCAAATCAATTCATACCACTGATTGTAGTCTATGTTTCTGATTTACTACCTGTCACCTTTAACTTTCAGTAAAATTTAAATTAAGGCATCAGATTCTTTTATGGTTTTCCTAAATCATCCCTAATAATTACAGCTTCAAAAGCACTTTCCTTTAAAATTAGTTTTTGATAATCTTTTATGTAATTTTAATCAACACTTTTCTTGGGATGTACATCAGAGTTTGTTGAAAGGTAGTTACTCTTTATTGATGTTAAAATGACAGCAAAGATATTAAAGGATCTAATTTCTTACAATATATGCCTAGTCCATTAGTCAGAGAGTATCTTCAAATTTGTTTAATTATCCCATTCTTTCATGTTTTATTATAACAGACTTCATTTAGAACTAGTCCATATCCTTCAACTGAGTTAAAATATGTTTCACATACAATATAACAGTTAATAACCATTATCCTTTCGGGGTAAACTTTGTTTAAACTCAATCTTTTCAAATTTAAACTTACTTCCTGACAAACCGTTCCCATGACAACAGAGAAGCTTTGGTCCATGACCAACTACTCATCAATATACCAGCCCCAAAAAATGCCAAGATGTGGAAATTAACAGCAGCCACACTGGGTCTGTCTCCTAAGGAACATACTCTATTGGATGTATTGTATACACTGGTGGTCACGGTAACATTAGCTTGGCAACTGAAATAAAAACAATGTCTTTCTTCTAGCACTGAGAGGTTTATAATCAGAATGAACCTAAACTTATTGTCTCAGCAGTCTGCACTGTTAGTCACTAGACACTAGTCTTATGCTCCAGACTAGAAAAAATTATTCGAACTAGTAAGTATTTGCAAAATTTTAATTGTACCCATAAAATGTCTGACTATAAGTGTTTGGACTGGTAATTGAAAAGATTTTGGTGCAGACTGCAATAGAAGAATTTCAGTTTCATTTCAGTATATACCTTCATAAACAGCTACTTCAAGCAACATCTGTACAGTAATAAATTACTTATCACAGAGTACTCTCCCTTTTAAATGTAGAATTTTTCAATACATAAGAGGTAGTCCTAAACTTCAAAAGCATCACTATCAATAACGCAGTGTATGCATGTTATTCATTAGAATTAAAAATAAATGCCTATATCACTGGTGGAAGTATCGAATTTAGACGTGCATTGTCTGCATTTTTTCTTCTTTAAAATTAAGATTGTCAGGCAGGGATTTTAGAGTACTATACTTACAATATGTAGTCTTTTAAATGCTTTTCCCATTCAGTCTCGTTTGTGAAGGTATATAGATGTACACTAAATGTTATCACCACAAACACACATGCTAATGCTGTGAAGATGGCTGCAAATAAAAATTCAAATTAAATTATTATGTATGTCTTTCAATATCTTTACTTTGACAAATGTTTGAATACCATAGCTTCAATATGAAGACAGTGTATAACAGGACAATTTCATGTGATGTTTAAATCTGTCATAAAATACTAGTACCATTTGAACTTACAGAAACATTTTTCTTAGTGAATCATTCATATGAAATTTACCAGTATTCACTGTGAAAAGTCCATAGGACATATTAATCTACCCTGACAAGTTATTCTGAATCAAAGCTGACTACTCTTTGCTTTTACTTCTTTATGCCAGGTGCTAAGTACAGAAGCAGTAAACCCCAATTTCAAAGTATTTGGATTGACCTGGCCAGGGATAGCCCCATGGCCTATCACATTCAATGCAAGCTTGCTACCATGAGACCACTGAGGCTTCCAACAATAGAGAAAGGAGTTTTTTTTCTTCTTTATTCTAATAATACATTCAATCAAGATATCATAACAAAACCAACACCAATAGCAATTTGTTTTAAGAGGGTTTATACACAGTTAGCTATATAGTTAATCTTAAACAAACCCAAACAAAAATCAGAGGGTCACCACAGGTGTTCCAGAAGGATTAGCAAAACCTGTCACACATGTGACACTAGTACTTTTAATGACACTATATGACACTGATATATATTCTGATGGTATTTACAAGCATTTTTGCACCTGTCCCAAGACAGGAGCATCTGGCCTTTGTTAGTCTTGTATGTTTTTTTAATTTAAGTAAATTTATATGTTTTGGAGTTTTGTGTGATGTCCATTTACATTGAACTAATACACATTTTGTTGACGGGCTAGATGAAACCCGGCTCCAAGTGCGGGATTTTCTCGCTGTGTTGAAGACCAATTGGTGGCAATGGCTGTTTTCTGCTCTTAGGTCGAGTTGTTGTCTCTTTGACACATTCCCCATTTCCATTCTCAATTTTATATCATCTGCATATTTACTCACCTAATCTGATGATAGTCTCCTTAATTTTGGCCTTGGCTTTGTCACTAATAAAGTCTGGTGTATCGACCTTCAGTGCCCATAATGTCTTAAATGCTGAAATAATAAACAATCTATCGCAATCAAACATTTCTACTGAGGTCTCCTTAATTTATATAAACTTATATAGAAGCATAGAGGCAACACTTCTTAATAATATAGATTGATTAATTTCAAAGGGTACCGATTTTAGTGAATTGAAAAAAGCCTATATTTTCAGGTTTTAACCAATTTTGTACATGAGCAGATTGGACATTTTTATTTTGTTGAACACATAAATTTAAGGTTCACAAATAACCACAACAATCTTGAAAATAAGTACATCATTAATGATAATGAGCACACATTATTTTTAATATTAAAAATCATCTTTATAATAATAATAATAATAATAATAAATTCTTTATTTAAAGAGGGTAAACACAGTTAGTTACAATTACTAATCTTCCTGAGGCCCTCATATACAATACAAGTACAAAAAAATAATATAAGAGAAAAAAGCAAACATACAACATATTAACACAATTCAGTATAGACATAATAGTTCAATGTACATGTACCATAATTAAAACATATAAAACAGTTACAGATTGCATGTAGTAAATATATATAATATACAAATCAAAATCATACATTCTAAAAAGAGTAATAGTTGCAATAATTTCAAGAATGAATATTGGGACTGTCTCAAGTATTGTTTTATAATTTGTTTAAAAGAATAAGTGTTTTGCACTTTACGCATTTCATATGGTAGTCCGTTCCATAAAACTGATCCAGAATAAGCAAAAGATTTTTAAACAGTTCAGTTTTCGGCTCGAACTATCAAATTACCATGAGTAACACCCTTAAAGCATAAGGATTATTAACAGATATAAGTTGAAACTTTTGAAGTAGGTACTGTGGTGCTTCTTTCCGCATACATTTAAATAGCAATAAATATTTGTGGTATTTGATTCTGTTTTCTACTGTCATCCATCAAAGTTTTTAAATAAGGGGCTGATGGGGATAATGGGTCTGCATCAAGAATTAATCTTGCTGCTCTTTTTGAAGTTTTAATATTCTTACTATCCCTTCATTTTACAATCTCCCAAACAATACAGCAGTGATCGATGAGAGGCAGAATATACCCATTATAATATGCTTTCCTGGCATTAATATCTAAAAATTTCTTTAATTTAGAAAGAAGGTATATTCTTGATGAAATGCTAGCACAAATTTGATCGATTTGATTTGTCCAGCTAAGTGTGCTGTCAATTTTAACACCTAATAATTTCTCACATGATGAATTTTGTAGTGTTTCTGAATTTATTACTAAATTTGGTTGAAAAGATTGAGTTGATAACTTCTTACTTGTTCCAGTAACCAAACATTTTGTTTTTTGGTATTGATGAACATATTATTCATTTTGCACCATTCTTCAACTCTGCATAAATCTTCTTGAACTCATCATGTAAATTTTCTATGCTTTTCCCGGATTTATGAAGAGTAGTATCATCCGCATACAAGTCTGTTTTACAATTTTTAATGCAAAGGGAAGGTCATTTATAAATAAGACAAATAATAGAGGGCCTAGTATAGATCCTTGGGGACACCAAATTTCACATCTTTTATCAGAATTAACATTGCAAATGTTTACTTGCTGTGTTCTATTACTTAGGTTTGACCTGAAAAACCTACTACAGACTCACTGAATCCATAAATAGCAAGCTTTAAGCAAAGAATGTCATGATCCTCCTCATTCCAATTAGAAGTGACCTTAAAAATGGAATAGCCCAGTCCATTTCTACATTTAGACAGACCACAATGAATTCAGACTGGTCCCTTACCTATCCATTGTGTATTATATATACATTTAAAGCAGGTAAAATAATGTCTTACCTTTAACAAGAAATATCATGCCTAATATCAGAACCAGTATAATAGGAACTAACAGGAAACCAGCTCTATATCCTTTATTGTGATAACCAATCATACAAATACCACTGACTGAATCACCATCAATCTGAAGAAAATAAAAAAAAAAATGAAATTTAGAGGTAGGAATTAATTGTTTTCATCATTAAGTGACAATGGATAAGTGTGAGAATATATTTACAACTCCTTGCCCAATCAAATTTCTTGAATTTCCCCTCTAAGGTTCATAGTACATACTTTTTCCATATACTACAGACTGTGTAATGTAAAAAGAATGATTACCAAATCATGTGCTAACGATAAATGTACGAACACAAACAAAATGCTGCCCGAAATTTTATGAATGCTAAACGAACCATGTACATACAACAGTATATACAATACATCATATGATAAATGATGCCATAAACGCTCATTTCGTGTACATTGTTTTGTTAAGCATTTGTTGTATCATTTATATCAGCATTTTGAAAAACATTCTAAAAAGCATTTCAAATAGGTTATTTCTATCAATTACAGTTTTAAAGACAGAAGGCAAACACATTTTAATGTGTCAAACTAGAGGCTCCAAGGACCCTGTGTCGCTCACCTGATATTTTTATTTACAATTGATGCATGATAAATGCAACTGTTGTACTGTCGTTTAGCTTCAGAGATATAAGACTAAAAGTGCATTTTATTTCAGCCATGTGTGCCATGTTGGCAGGAGGGTCATCATACACAGTGGTCCCTGGATATCCTAGTGGTGATTTAAACCAAGTTTGGTTTAATTTGACAGTAGTTTCAGGGAGAATTTTGTAAAATTTATCTAACGAAATGCAGTGATGAGAAAGTTTGTTGTGAAGTTTTGTTGTTGCGCAACCCCCAAAAACAAAAAGGTAATAAAAATTATCATTTAAGGGCAATCTTTCCTATTAATAATTTCTGCAAAATTCAGTTGATTGTGCAAGGGTTGTATAGCCACCTGAGGTCGTTAAAACTCTCATTTGTTGTTGCAAAATTCAAGTGGTTTTGAATTGCTTTGTTGATCTTTTTGTATTCAACTTTTAAACAACAAAGTACAACAAATATGATGACTGATACTCATGACACTGAAAATATGGTCTTCATTCTTGTGAAGAAAATGGTAAGGTTTGAAATATTTCTTAATTATTAATTCAATACCAATACTTTAATTTGTATTGGATTTATCCCAGGAAATGAGAACAAGGGACACAATTAAATTCATTTTTTCCCTAAATTTCTGATAAAATATAAAATGAAAAACTATATTTTTTAATGAGAATTTTTTTAATAGTTAATTGATAATTTGAACAATATTAATTAAGTTTTAGATCTTGCATCGTTGATTAATTTTCTCTCAAAATTTCTGATATTCTATTAAAGTTTTAAATATAATATGAGGCAGGCATTACCTGTGAAAGGGATGAAGTCTGTATAAATTAGTGTAGGAATTCAAGCATCATTTGCACTTGAATCTGTAGAAAATGAAGCCAAAGTACTGAAACATATCTGACATTCGACCTATTGTTCGGGATTATAGTTGTGACATCATTTTCAATGTAAAGAAAGAAACACCATCATCAGGTATTAATGTGGTTTTTTTTCATGTTATAGAATTATCAATTATTTTATTGCCAGTACATTAGTAGATTGTTTTCTATATTGATTTTCTACTGCAGTTTCAGAAAAGAAGATTACAAAAGGAAAACATTTTGTAAAACTTACCAAAATTTACGAAATTAATGAAAATTGTTAAAATTGATTATAAAGGGCAATAACTCCTTAAGGGGTCAACTGACCATTTTGGTCTTGTTGACTTATTTGAAGATCTTACTTTGCTGAACATTATTGCTGTTTACAGTTTATCTCTATCTGTAATAATTTTCAAGATAATAACCAAAACGGCAAAATTTCCTTAAAATTACCAATTCAGGGCAGCAACCCAACAACCAGTTGTCCAATTCATCTGAAAATTTGAGGGCAGATAGATATTTACTTGATAAACAAGTTAATCCCTGTAAGATTTGCTTTAAATGCTTTGGTTTCAGAGTTACAAGCCAAAATCTACATTTTACCCTATGTTCTATTTTTAGCCATGGCAGCCATCTTGGTTGGTTGGCTGGGTCACCGCACACATTTTTAAACTAAATACCCTAATAATGATTGTGGCTAAGTTTGGTTGAATTTGGTCCAGTAGTTTCAGAGGAGAAGATTTTGTAAAAGATTACAAAAATTTACAAAAATTGGGAAAAATTACTTTAAAGGGCAATAACTCCTTAAGGGGTCAACTGACCATTTTGATCATGTTGACTTATTTGAAGATCTTACTTTGCTGAACATTATTGCTGTTTACAGTTTATCTCTATCTGTAATAATTTTCAAGATAATAACCAAAAACGGCAAAATTTCCTTAAAATTACCAATTCAGGGCAGCAACCCAACAACCAGTTGTCCAATTCATCTGAAAATTTGAGGGCAGATAGATATTTACTTGATAAACAAGTTAATACCTGTAAGATTTGCTTTAAATGCTTTGGTTTCAGAGTTACAAGCCAAAATCTACATTTTACCCTATGTTCTATTTTTAGCCATGGCAGCCATCTTGGTTGGTTGGCTGGGTCACCGCATACACATTTTTAAACTAAATACCCTAATAATGATTGTGGCTAAGTTTGGTTGAATTTGGTCCAGTAGTTTCAGAGGAGAAGATTTTGTAAAGATTACAAAATTTACAAAAATTGGTAAAAATTACTTTAAAGGGCAATAACTCCTTAAGGGTCAACTGACCATTTTGATCATGTTGACTTATTTGAAGATCTTACTTTGCTGAACATTATTGCTGTTTACAGTTTATCTCTATCTGTAATAATTTTCAAGATAATAACCAAAAACAGCAAAATTTCCTTAAAAATTACCAATTCAGGGGCAGCAACCCAACAACCAGTTGTCCAATTCATCTGAAAATTTGAGGGCAGATAGATATTTATTTGATAAACAAGTTAATCCCTGTAAGATTTGCTTTAAATGCTTTGGTTTCAGAGTTACAAGCCAAAATCTACATTTTACCCCTATGTTCTATTTTTAGCCATGGCAGCCATCTTGGTTGGTTGGCTGGGTCACCGCACACATTTTTTAAACAAAATACCCTAATAATGATTGTGGCTAAGTTTGGTTGAATTTGGTCCAGTAGTTTCAGAGGAGAAGATTTTGTAAAGATTACAAAATTTACAAAAATTGGTAAAAAATTACTTTAAAGGGCAATAACTCCTTAAGGGGTCAACTGACCATTTTGATCATGTTGACTTATTTGTAGATCTTACTTTGCTGAACATTATTGCTGTTTACAGTTTATCTCTATCTATAATAATTTTCAAGATAATAACCAAAACGGAAAAAATCCTTAAAATTACTAATTCAGGGCAGCAACCCAACAACCCATTGTCCGATTCATCTGAAAATTTCAGGGCAGATAGATCTTGACTTGATCAACAATTTTACCCAATGTCAGATTTGCTCTAAATGCTTTGGTTTCAGAGATATAAGCCAAAATCTACATTTTACCCTATGTTCTATTTTTAGCCATGGCGGCCATCTTGGTTGGTTGACCGGTCACCGGACACAATTTTAAACTAGATACCCCAATTATGATTGTGGCCAAGTTTGGTTAAATTTGGCCAAGTAGTTTCAGAGGAGAAGATTTTGTAAAGTTAACGGACGACGGATGACGACGGACTGACGACGGACGACGGACGCCAAGTGATGAGAAAGCTCACTTGGCCCTTTGGGCCAGGTGAGCTAAAAAATAATTTAAGGGCAGTTACTCCTTCAAGAAGTTAATAAACGTTTTCAATCATATTGATCTTTTGGTGGAAGTTATATTGCTGATTATTTTTGCTGATAGTTTCAGTCTATTTATTAAACTATCATTACAAGAAATGCTCAAATTTATCAAAATTTTTTATTTGAGGGCAATAAATCTGATAAGGTGTCATTTTATAAAATCAGTAATATTGGCCTTTTGGTAGATTTTGCATGCTAATCACTCTTTTGTTTACAGTTTCTATCTAGTATAGTTTTCAAGATTATATCTAAAAATGCAAGAGTTTTGTAAAAGAGAGGCCAAAGATACCAAAAGGCCATTCAAACTCATAAGTCGAAAAAAAACTGACAATGCCATGGCAAAAACGAAAAAAGACTAAAAGACAAACGACAGCATACAAAACACAACATAGAAAACCAGAGACTGAGCAACATGAACCCCATCTTTGTGTAAAAATTGCTATCTAAGGAATATAAAAATGAATAAAACTGGGTTTCATTTGAATTTTCAGCATTTAATCAAAAAAATAAATAAGAGAAAGACTTTCCAATCGAAAATAAATATTCTATTTGATTGAAAGCTATGTTTTGTCTTATAGATACAGATTAATTAATTTGTCCTTTGATACAAAATTTTACATAAACTTGTCAACAGACACAGGGGCGGATCCAGCCATTTTTAAAAGGGGGGGTTCCCAACCCAGGATAAAGGGGGGTTCAAACTATATGTCCCCATTCAAATGCATTGATTGTCAAAAAAAAGGGGGGTTCCAACCCCCTGGATCCGCCACTGAGACACAAGAATGCACATGTTGTCGTGCTAAGCATACCCTCACTTGCAATTTAAGGTATCAAAAAATAGGAAGTAGGTGTTTGATATATCCCAAAAATGCACACCCAAAACAACTTACCAATAGTTTCTGAGAGAAGTGCAACAATAGTTTTTTAAGTTCATTCAATATATTGAAAAATTCAAAGTATCAGCAACAGGAAGTATGTATCTTACAGATCCTAAAAGCATACACACGTTACAACTCATCACTGTCAAGCTGCTGAACAAATATGAAGTCATTCTGTTTAGTATTTTCTCATAAATATGTGATGAAAATATTTGTTGGTTGGACGGACAGACTGATGGAAATCTAAGGTAATTGCAATATAGTCTCCACTTTTAGAGTGGGATATACCATATTGCTTAATGAGGTTTTTATTCTATAGATACATGTCAGACTGTTAAAAACGTTTTTAATATTAATATTGCACGAGGTATCAATCATTCAGATTTTGACTCTTTAAGGGCATACAATAGTTTCGATCCCACAGTGATTTTTTTACAAAAATTTGCATACAAGCTATTTTTCACCTGGTCAATTCAAATATGTAATACAAAATATACCTTCATGTGCTAAATTTTGATATAAATGGGGTCGAAATTTTAGACATTTACCTAAAATTTCGGTTTCTTAGACATTTCTACCCTTTGGATAGACATATTAAACTATTCTGTTTCAAAAGATAAACACATGCAGATTTTTGTAAAACGATTTGGAATATCTTCTTTACAAAAGTATCCTCTTAATTTGTGTAACAATTCTTTGGAAATAATTCATTTTTATTAAAATTTCAAGATTTTAGAAAAAAAGGCATTTTTTGCTGTATATTTATCTAATTTAATCAGTGATTTCTTCATAAAAATTGGAATAAATAATCTTCATACAGTATCAACTCAAATGTCATTTTAAAAAAGAGGGGTCCATGTCCTCGTTTTCAAGCCATTGATTAAAATCAATCGAAAAATGCATCTTTTCCTGATATATGTCGCAGTTTGACGTCATGAAAAATAACATTTTACGTTAGCAACGTCATTACCTCCCCTGTAACTGTATCGTATGCCTGTAAATGACACATATACAAGGGAAGTATGACCTCTTTGTGAAAGCAAATGTAGGTAATTTTTTTGGGGGAAAAACCATCAATCAATTTTCCACTTATACTTAAGTGACTCAAGTTTTAAGGAATGCTTGTTTTAAATGAACCATAAAAAAACAGATTATTATACATTAACGAATGTCTTGCTTCCTAAATCACTTCAATAAATAAATTCTATATTGTACCGGTGAATTGTTTTCTTGGTACCACTACTTGTGGTTACTAAACCACACTTAGCTGTTCATGTCTTTGTTAGATAGTTGTCTCATTGGCAATCATACCACATTTTCTCATCTGATACTATATGAGGTAAACATCAATTAACGATAAGCTTGTTTATTAACTTATAAATAACTTTACATATAAACACAACTTTGACATAACTGCAATAAGGAAATAGCTCATTGATATAATGTGCATATTTTATTTACATCAGATTTAAATGGATCTGAACAATCAAAATTGTTATGAAAAGAACTTCTAACATGGGCAAAATGTTTTTGCAGAGTGGAGAAAGCAAAGATGATTTTGCATGTAAGATTTGAGCCACAATGAGTTACAACCTTTCCCAAAAATATATGTTGGGTTTGTGTTGGTGAGACAGAAACCCAACAACAAAAACTACCAAAAGACGTCTAGAGAGCACCAACCAGTCTTCACCAATACTGTGGAATCAATTATTTTCGTGGGTACCAATTTTCATGGATTGAGGAAAACTTGCATTTTGTGGATATATGCATGATTTCTGGACTTGTCAATGTCTGCATACATTTCTATAGAGAATTTGTAATTCATTTGCCATTTGAATTTATGGTTCCACTGTAACAATGAAATCCATGAAAATTGGTAATCAGGTGTCTAAACAATACGTTAAGCTCTGAATTGTCCAGTGTCAATAAAACTTTAAATGCTAAAGATCCCATTTCCCTTCTTAATACAACATGGAAGTGCATGCATTCCTGTCAAACATCACAGCAATATACAAATTTAATGAAAATCATTAATGATGGATAAGTAGTGAGAGTTCATTTGTATTCAGCTTTATGCCCTTTGATGATGGATAAGTAGCGAGAGTTCATTTGTATTCAGCTTTATGCCCTTTGATGATGGATAAGTAGCGAGAGTTCATTTGTATTCAGCTTTATGCACTTTGATGATGGATAAGTAGCGAGCTTTATGCCCTTCATTTGTATTCAGCTTTATGCCCTTTGATGATGGATAAGTAGCGAGAGTTCATTTGTTCATTTGTATTCAGCATTATGCCCTTTGATGGATAATTACCTACTTAAACAGCACGTCTGCTTTCCCTTAAAACTGATTTTAAATTCACCCTACCAAATTTGATGACTTTTTTTAAATTCCTGTGAATTTGACATGACCTTTATTACCAATTTTGATAAGACTACAAGTTAAATTTGGATGCAGAATTATCTGACCCCTGATACTTTTACATTTAGCATTAACTTCTAATCAACAAACTTAATGATATGGTATTCAACTAGGACTTCCATTGCCATTTTTGTAACCATGAAAAGTGGGTCTCATTGGGGTCTAAGCGTGACAAGGGATTGGCCAATTTTTTGTAAGCGTGACTCGTGAAAGTCAAATTATTGTGCGTGAAAATGGGAAACAAAGTCTGGCGGGCGTTATTATAACAGTGATAAGAGTGATCTGGGATCAGACCCCCTCCTTAATGAGACCCCTGAAAATAACCTATTTATTTTCAGTTAATCATATCATGATTATCATAAAATTGCAAAAGATTCCATTCGGTAAAATATACTATATTCGTACAATTGTAAAAAAATATAAAATTTATTTGTTTCAGCTTTAGAGACAGATAGAAAAATGAGGTTCATACAGTTTTTCTCCAGTTTCATAGCGAGGTCAAATAAATTTTATATTTTCCTACATTGTACGAATATTGTTTTATCCTGCAATTTAACATCTACGCTTAAAAGTATAGGTTATTTTTTACTTCCCAACTGTTGAAACTGCTTTTACATGAACTCTACATGACTTCAACTCGGACCATGTTGAGAAACCCAAAGTGAACTGTAATGTAATAAACAGCTGCGCCATGAGCGCATGATACAACCTTAAATATAAAAATAAAAATTTGATAAAACATGATTTTTTTACCATATACCTAATGACCATAGGTGATATGTATATATCTGAGGTAACACAGTTAAAATGGCAAAATCCATCTGACTTGTAATAAAAATTCTGGGGGAAAACAAGTTTTGCTCATTGTTGAAGGCTGTATGGTGACCTACATGTATAGTTGTTAATTTCTGTGTCATTTGGTCTCTTGTGGAGAGTTGTCTCATTGGCAATCATTCCACATCTTTTATTTTATAAGTAAAATAAAGAGAGTATGGAGACAAGTCTTATTGAGGGTATTAGATCGGAGAGTTGTAAGGTATGAATAAAAGGGTATACACCAACTAACAGTAATCAAACAAAACAAAATAGAGAGATGATCACAGATACCCCGCCGCAGCAACTGAGAGATCATGATTTAGTTTAGTTGTCAAAACATTCCATTATAATTTGACTGAATCAGTTTGAAGGAGTTCTCAATTTATCATATAGAAATAAAAAATTTGAATTTTTCCAATAATCATAACAAAACACGCAACTACCATAACTTTGGAAGAGTAAAAGTGAAAACGACAAAAAATCAAAATTAACCTGTCTTATGTGGTCCCGAACAAATTCCTTTAATATTTCAATTAATTTCTTGTCAATACAATTTATTATACTTCACGTTAAAATGCCATATTTTGATTGGCTAATACGAGGGTGTTAATTTACTCTATCACATGGCTGAGCGGGTGACAATTTTTTTGAATGTCACCCTCTCATCCAGACCAATCAAAAATCGATAATTTAAAGAACAATGAATTGAATTTACATCAAGTTATTAAAGACAATGCTTAAGATCTACGTTTTGGCTCAGATTCTATTATTTGACTGTCAAAATAAAACGTCTGTTGATTTTTCTAATACCCGTAATGTTGTTATGTACGTGACGTCATAGAAAATACTTTGAAATAAAATTCATTTGTAAAAGACAATAATGATAGGACATTCAGCTTCACCGCGGTTGACAATGTTTTCTCTGGGTAACAATCTGCTCTATCACCCTCTCAGCTATGTGTTATTTATATAATGTCAAGCTCTATATCAACCTGAGTCTAGACACATTTATTTTTTGATAAAATATTTGTAATCCATTAACACAAAAACTTGGTCAAAATCGTCATTCAAGGGCAACCATTTGTATAAGGAGTTGAGCAATAGCAACATGAGCAAAATGGAAAGAAAGGAAGATCAGTACAAGCTAAGCTGATCATTTTGAGGTCACAATTTTTGTCTCTACCTGTTATACAGTTTGAGTATATAGCCAAAAACATGATTTGACCCAAAAGGTCATTATTATGGGGAAGATTTTTTAAAAAGTTTATGATGAGGGATACCACAGATTTTTAAGCAAACAACAATCAATCATTCATGATGAGAAATTTCCACTCAAATATTTTCTACAGCACACATGGACCTTCAGCCAAAGATGAACCAATAATAACCAAGATAACACTTGACACTACAATTATTTTCGTGGGTACCAATCTTCATGGATTGAGGAAAACTTGCATTTTGTGGATATATGCATGATTTCTGGACTTGTCAATGTCTGCATACATTTCTATAGAGAATTTGTAATTCATTTGCCATTTAAATTTGTGGTTCCACTGTAACCATGAAATCCTTGAAAATTGGTATCCAGGTGTCTAAACAATATGTTAAGCTCTGAATTGTCAAGAGTCAATAAAACTTTAAATGCTAAAGATCCCATTTCCCCTCTTAATACAACATGGAAGTGCATGCATTCCTGTCAAACATCACAGCAATATACAAATCTCTGTCATTTAATGAAAATCATTGATGATGGATAAGTAGAAAGTTCATTTGTATTCAGCTTTATGCCCTTTGATGATGGATAAGTAGCGAGAGTTCATTTGTATTCAGCTTTATGCCCTTTGATGATGGATAAGTAGTGAGTTCATTTGTATTCAGCTTTATGCCCTTTGATGATGGATAAGTAGCGAGAGTTCATTTGTATTCAGCTTTATGCCCTTTGATGATGGATAAGTAGTGAGAGTTCATTTGTATGCAGCTTTATGCCCTTTGATGATGGATAAGTAGAGAGTTCATTTGTATTCAGCTTTATGCCCTTTGATGATGGATAAGTAGCGAGAGTTCATTTGTATTCAGCTTTATGCCCTTTGATGATGGATAAGTAGCGAGAGTTCATTTGTATTCAGCTTTATGCCCTTTGATGATGGATAAGTAGCGAGAGTTCATTTGTATTCAGCTTTATGCCCTTTGATGATGGATAAGTAGCGAGAGTTCATTTGTATTCAGCTTTATGCCCTTTGATGATGGATAAGTAGCGAGAGTTCATTTGTATTCAGCTTTATGCCCTTTGATGATGGATAAGTAGCGAGAGTTCATTTGTATTCAGCTTTATGCCCTTTGATGGATAATTACCTACTTAAACAGCATGTCTGCTTTCCCTTAAAACTGATTTTAAATTCACCCTACCAAATTTGATGACTTTTTTTAAATTCCTGTGAATTTGACATGACCTTTATTACCAATTTTGATAAGACTACAAGTTAAATTTGGATGCAGAATTATCTGACCCCTGATACTTTTACATTTAGCATTAACTTCTAATCAACAAACTTAATGATATGGTATTCAACTAGGACTTCCATTGCCATTTTTGTAACCATGAAAAGTGGGTCTCATTGGGGTCTAAGCGTGACAAGGGATTGGCCAATTTTTTGTAAGCGTGACTCGTGAAAGTCAAATTATTGTGCGTGAAAATGGGAAACAAAGTCTGGCGGGCGTTATTATAACAGTGATAAGAGTGATCTGGGATCAGACCCCCCTCCTTAATGAGACCCCCTGAAAAATAACCTATTTATTTTCAGTTAATCATATCATGATTATCATAAAATTGCAAAAAGATTCCATTCGGTAAAATATACGATATTCGTACAATTGTAAAAAAATATAAAATTTATTTGTTTCAGCTTTAGAGACAGATAGAAAAATGAGGTTCATACAGTTTTCTCCAGTTTCATAGCGAGGTCAAATAAATTTTATATTTTCCTACATTGTACGAATATTGTTTTATCCTGCAATTTAACATCTACGCTTAAAAGTATAGGTTATTTTTTACTTCCCAACTGTTGAATTTGCTTTTAAATGAACTCTACATGACTTCAACTCGGACCATGTTGAGAAACCCAAAGTGAACTGTAATGTAATAAACAGCTGCGCCATGAGCGCATGATACGACCTTAAATATAAAAATAAAAATTTGATAAAACATGATTTTTTTACCATATACCTAATGACCATAGGTGATATGTATATATCTGAGGTAACACAGTTAAAATGGCAAAATCCATCTGACTTGTAATAAAAATTCTGGGGGAAAACAAGTTTTGCTCATTGTTGAAGGCTGTATGGTGACCTACATGTATAGTTGTTAATTTCTGTGTCATTTGGTCTCTTGTGGAGAGTTGTCTCATTGGCAATCATTCCACATCTTCTTATTTTTATAAGTAAAATAAAGAGAGTATGGAGACAAGTCTTATTGAGGGTATTAGATGGGAGAGTTGTAAGGTATGAATAAAAGGGTATACACCAACTAACAGTAATCAAACAAAACAAAAATAGAGAGATGATCACAGATACCCCCGCTCGCAGCAACTGAGAGATCATGATTTAGTTTAGTTGTCAAAAACATTCCATTATAATTTGACTGAATCAGTTTGAAGGAGTTCTCAATTTATCATATAGAAATAAAAAAAATTTGAATTTTTCCAATAATCATAACAAAACACGCAACTACCATAACTTTGGAAGAGTAAAAGTGAAAACGACAAAAAATCAAAATTAACCTGTCTTATGTGGTCCCGAACAAATTCCTTTAATATTTCAATTAATTTCTTGTCAATACAATTTATTATACTTCACGTTAAAATGCCATATTTTGATTGGCTAATACGAGGGTGTTAATTTACTCTATCACATGGCTGAGCGGGTGACAATTTTTTTGAATGTCACCCTCTCATCCAGACCAATCAAAAATCGATAATTTAAAGAACAATGAATTGAATTTACATCAAGTTATTAAAGACAATGCTTAAGATCTACGTTTTGGCTCAGATTCTATTATTTGACTGTCAAAATAAAACGTCTGTTGATTTTTCTAATACCCGTAATGTTGTTATGTACGTGACGTCATAGAAAATACTTTGAAATAAAATTCATTTGTAAAGACAATAATGATAGGACATTCAGCTTCACCGCTGTTGACAATGTTTTCTCTGGGTAACAATCTGCTCTATCACTCTCTCAGCTATGTGTTATTTATATAATGTCAAGCTCTATATCAACCTGAGTCTAGACACATTTATTTTTTGATAAAATATTTGTAATCCATTAACACAAAAACTTGGTCAAAATCGTCATTCAAGGGCAACCATTTGTATAAGGAGTTGAGCAATAGCAACATGAGCAAAATGGAAAGAAAGGAAGATCAGTACAAGCTAAGCTGATCATTTTGAGGTCACAATTTTTGTCTCTACCTGTTATACAGTTTGAGTATATAGCCAAAAACATGATTTGACCCAAAAGGTCATTATTATGGGGAAGATTTTTTAAAAAGTTTATGATGAGGGATACCACAGATTTTTAAGCAAACAACAATCAATCATTCATGATGAGAAATTTCCACTCAAATATTTTCTACAGCACACATGGACCTTCAGCCAAAGATGAACCAATAATAACCAAGATAACACTTGACACTACAAATTGTGTGTTTTGATATACTGGACTGTCTAGCATTGTCTAATGTACTTTTTTTCCACGTATTTAGAATATAGATATTTTTCTGTGAGATACAGTAAAATTATATTTTTCTTAAAAAAAATCATCAGCTAAAAATCAATTAGGTTTGGCCTTACCTCTGAGACAGCTAAACTAACAATAGTTAGGACTAGTGGTATGCTCCAGCTGGCAAGATGGAAGTAGGACGTTTTATTAGAGAGATCATCACGTGGAGTACCAAGAGCTTTGAATGTCAGATGCCAGGCATAGGCTAACATGACAAACCAAACAGCACCAGCCATGAAGAAATAGTAAACAAGTATGAAAACAAATGTACAGGATGCTGTTTCTCCTGTCCTGAAAATGAGGAAAAGGTTGGTTAAACGGAAATCAAAGGAGCATAATGCAGTTACTCCTTTCCTGAAATGAAGAGAATAGTAAGGATCAGCACTGATTTTCGAACTTGTCCGAAACATGAGAGCACTAACATGACCAGATGAACAGACAGACGAATGCCCCGAATTTCTATGTCCCCTAAAATGTGTCGCGCAGGGGACAAAAATATAAGTATTTTCTTTTAATCAAGAGTTTAACCATGATCATGGTTTAAAATCATTTTTATATATGCAAATATGAACAAATTAATAAATTGTCAATATTTTCGAGAACCCACATGAAAGGCTCCTTTTTAATAACATTGCTAGTTCAGAGACTCCAGACTTTAAATCTTGCATTTGAATATTGTATAAGATTGTATGTTGACCTCTAGAAGTATTTTGGTTAATGTGTTGAGTTATGATCTCATTAACATATATATTTACCCCACATTTATTTTTATTTATATCATAAAGATAATTTTGTACCTTGCTTACTGCAAGAAATGGGCAAACGTGTTACTGAAATTTGTGCATCTTTAATAACAAATGTGATTCTTGATGGGTGGTTTTATTTCTGTATTTTATATTTTTAAGCCAGTATTTCCATTTTTTTTATTTTGTAGTCCATTATTCTCTATTCTTTATATTTCTACCCATTTTTCTATATTCACATATGGTTCAACCCTCTTTTTGACAATATTTATTGTCATGATTGTAGTGTCCCAAGATGACTTGTTATATAGCTACTTACAGTGGTCCACCCTCACGAATAGTTCCATCACTCTTACAGACAATATCAGTTCTAGCACCACCAGAGAACTGGGCCATCCAACCAATACTTGACAGGAAGAAACATATGTTGATGAAGAATAGGATCAGAGCTGGATACTTCTTCGAATTTTTCCAATCAATCAAAAATGTTAACTGAAATACATATAGACAATGTCACAATAGAGCACACATCATTATGTTATTATTCTGTTGCATGTCATGTGTTTTCTTTTGCTTTGTTCTGTCTTTGTTAAAAAAAGTAAATATTGTGATGGGATTCTGTTATTGAATTTTGTCCTAGATAATTCTAAATGAATCTTAAAATTCATTTTGTGGTCTTGAATATTCCGATATCAAATAACTCCAGAAATATTCAGATTTATCTATTAGTGTCCAGCGACGAAAGTATAAAGGAAATTTTGTTCGAATAATAGGATTTCTTGAAAAAGACTTATGTTAAAATCTTTAAACCTTGTTTAAAAGTTTCCTTGAGGGAAAAGTGATTCACAATTGAAAAGTTATAAACCCAGTCTAAATCATTTCATCCTAACAGGCCATCTTCAGTGGATTTTTTTTTAATATACCAGTTGGGAATTCAGGGTAGGCGTATAGGGCATATTCTTTTGATAAAAACATATATATATTCTTTTGCATAAAGTAGTCAAACAAGAAATAAGCTATCAAATCAACAGGGTTTTCTGTATTTTGAAGGAACTTTCAGGTTTGTTTGACCTGCTACTTTCTGTGTCTATTTTCCAATCTATCAAGGACCATAACTCCTGATCAGTAAAAGTTAAAATCAACAATATTAAACTTGAGCTCCATTTTGTCAACAATAATAACATATTTAAATTTGAAAAGCAACAGTGGAATAGTTCAAAAGTTATTGCATGGAAACAACATAAACTTAAAGTGACTTTTTCAAATATATCAAGGACCGTAAGTCCTGAACAAGAAAAGTAAAATTGGTCAATATAGAATTTCACCTCCATTTTGTCACCAGTAACAACCTCTAAAATTAGACAAGAGTGCACACGCTGCAATGTCTCGCCTGCTTTACTGACCATTGACTTTATGTTGAAAGTCTTGAAGATCAAGATTTTACTACAAGTATCACAAAAACTTAACATTTTAAAAATTCTATGAGAATGAGTTCAAGGTCAGAAAAATCCTGTCGAACAGACATATAAACCTTACAATTTTTTAAACACCAAATATAGTTGACCTATTGTTTATGGTAATTGAAAAACAGACCAGAACACAAAAAATAACATTGACTAATGAACCATGAAAATGGGGTCAAGGTCAGATTATACCTGCCAGTCAGACATGTACACCTTACAGTTATTCCATACACCAACTATAGCTGACCTGTTACTATTAGTATTTGAAAAACAGACCAAAACACAAAAACTTAACATTGACCAATGAACCATGAAAATGAGATCATGGTCAAATGATACGATGTACCCTGAACAGACACAAATGTACATCTAAAATTGTGATCATTTCATACACCAAATACAGTTTCTTCAAATATTGGTTCAATATCCAAAATCTAAATACATGGTTACAGTAATTGAAAATCAGAAATAACCAAAAAATGGAAAATTTTAAAGAAAAATAAAAACACAAAACAAAAACTTAACATTGACTAATGAACCATGACAATGAGGTCAAGGTCAGATGAAACCTGCCAGAATGACCCATTACAATCATTCCATACACCACATTTAGTTGACCTACTGCTTACAGTATTTGAGAAATGGACCTAATCACACAACTTTAACCTTGATCACTGATCCATGAAATGAGGTTGATGTTAGGTGAACCCTGTCTGGCAGATATGTAGACATTGCAAGGAACCCATATACCAAATATAGTTATCCTATTACTCATAATAAGTTAGAGAAATTCGCATGACAAAAAAAACACCGCTGGATAGTAATACCTAAGTCTCGCATACTGCAACTTTCTTCGCAGGCCAAGACAAAAAGCATTGGTTGAAAGGTTCATAAGTTATTTCACTGAAACTGTTGGCAGCCACCAGACCCGTCAACTGTACTTCACTGTTCTAAAATAAAATACACCAGAAAATGTGTATCTTGAAAATGTGCAAAAGGTCAACAACAAAGTAATGTCATAATTGTGGAATTGTGCATAAAACATCAAAAAGTGAGAATCGAAGTCAGATTCTTAAAGTTAGAAATAAAAACTATATTGTATTGTGAGATATACATGATATAATGAACTGAGCATGTACAGTAAAACTGTCTTATCACTTATAAATACTTTTCATTTACATACAAAGCAAATGGTCTAAGCTAAACCCTTGGTGATTAAAATTTTGTCACAGATATTTGGCTTATAAAAAAATTACTAAAAAATATTAAATGTATGTCTTAGTCATGTTAGTACACAAGTTTAAATCAAACAGGGTTTTTTTTGGGGCCCAAAAAGTTTTTGTTTCAAAACACCCAAAGAAAAGGAAAGGTGTTAATGCTGTCATCTCAAAATTTATTTTAAAATACAATATAGTTATTATATTCTAAAATTTTAGAAATATTCTTTTCATGCATTTTTAATTTGATTAACTATTAAAATGTAGTTGTAAAAGGGTCTGAAAACCTTCAAGTTTACAAGGTGATAGAAACAAGATGGGATTATAGGAAGTACATACCTGCTTTCATTATCCTGTGTGCATGGGAAAAATATAAAACTTTGATTCTAAAGCACTTTGTACATGTTACTGTAAATTCAGAAATTTTTGCAATGTTTCAATATTGTGAAAATTGCGAGGGAACAGGAATCGCAAAAAAAAGAACTTGAATTCAAATTCTGATACCATTTTTTGTGTGCAGCATTTCCTGAAATTGCAATGTTGTTCATTCTTCATAAATCACGATAGTAAATGCATGCAAATTTTTTTGAATTTACAGTACACAACATGTATTTTTTCTTCATTGTATTTGCTACAACTTTACCATAAAGCAAGATACAATTATGAAGTCATACACAACCTACTATTAAAAAACAGTATACATAATGTGATTCAGTTAAATACTTCTAGTGGTGATTTTTCACAGTGACTGCTAGTGTTAATGAGTGATTCACTCTGACATACATGTATGACTAACTGTGCACCACTTATTGCAGACCTGTTTCTGTATTGTTATGAGTTACAATTTATGACTAAAATCAGCAAAGACCCATCAAAACAACATCTGATTCAAAAATTTAATAACACTTTTAGATATTTAGATGATATATTGGCTCTCAATAATGACGACTTCAGAATGTACACTAAAGAGATTTATCCTGCCAAACTGACTTTAAATAAAGCTAATACTAACAATGAACACTGCCATTTCCTGGATCTTGATATCTTTATCTTTAACGGAAGCTTAATACCAAAATTTATGATAAAAGAGATGATTTTTCATTTCCTATTGTTAATTATCCATTTTAGATGGTGACATTCCTTGTCGCCATCTTATGGTGTTTATATATCTCAACTTGTTCGATTCGCCTGTGTATGTTACAACGTATTTGATTTCAACGAAAGAAATCTCTGTATTACTGAAAAATTATTACACCAGGGTTTTCGATATCACAAACTAGTCAAAACATTTACTAAATTTTATCATCGGTACAAGGACATCATTCAGAATATAAATCAACATGCAGACATCTTATACGTTCAGGTATTTCACATTCAATATTTTATGGTAATATTCTTTACAAAGAACAAAAATGTCAGCATTCACCTCAAAAGCTAACCAAACCTTTAAACAGACTTATTGGGAAAGGATATAGTTACGATACTGTTGTCAAGTCATTAAGGATTGCATATTTTGGTATTAATATTGATTCACTCATAGGGCAATGTAGGGTCTTTGCATCGAAAATAAACACATATATTCTAAAACCCGTTAATGGCATGATACGGGTTATGTTCTTCTCATATATTTTATGATGGTATGATACTATACCCGTAACGGAAGGATTGTTCTTGATTTTTATATGATGAAGACGTAATCTTTCAATCAGTTTAATTGAGGTCTGGAGCTGGCATGTCAGTAACTGCTAGTAGTCCTTTGTTAATTTATATATCATTGTCATTTTGCTTAGTTTCTTTTGTTGCCTATTCCGACATCGGACTCGGACTTCTTTTAAACTGAGTTTTACTGTGCCTATTGCTGTGTGTTTCGTTATTCTACATTGGGTAGAGGTATAGGGGAGGGTTGAGATCTCACAAAACATGTTTAACCCGCCGCATTTTAGCGCCTGTCCCAAGTCAGGAGCCTCTGGCCTTTGTTAGTCTAGTATGTTTTTAATTTTAGTTCATTTATATGTTTTGGAGTTTAGTGTGACATCCATTTTCACTGAACAAGCACACAATTTTAGTTCGGGCCAGCTGAGGACCACCTCCGGTGCGGGATTTTCTCGCTGCATTGAAGACCCATTCAATGGTGGCCTTGGCTGTTGTCTGCTCTTTGGTCGGGTTGTTCTCTCTTTGACATATTCCCCATTTCCATTCTCAATTTTATATCTGTCTTTGACTAATACATGCAAATAATAGCACTAAGAATGAAAGACTTCCAATTAGTCTGTTAGAGCGCTCCTGATGTAGGTACACATTCCACATTTCCATTCTCAATTTTACATCCAGAAGTGATTCAGATGCAACAAATTAATAAAGTGTTTCTAGGGTTTTTAAGTCCTTAAGGGTATCACAAGCTCAGTAGTCATTGCTTTGGTGCAGACATTATCTTATACATGGATGAATTTTAAAAAAAAATGAATGTTCCAACTCCTCGGACGTTAACCTTACATGGACTGGTCTTTTCTTTTTAGACCCCTTTCGGTAATATAGTTCCTCATGTATTACAATACTTATACATCTTTCAGATTTTTAGTTTGAGTGTCCTGATGAATTTTAATCCAGAAAAGCGCTTAGAATGCACTAAATTTATAAATTGTTACATTAATTTCACAGTTATTCAGTCAAAACCAGCAAGAGTAATTATTAACTTTATCAATGTACTCTACGTACAATGACGTATGTAACAATGGTAACAGAAGAAATCATTTTTTTTTAATATATATTGTTAGAGAGGTAGACCTAGAAGGAAGGTACATAACTCTTTTTAAAATCGCTGGTTTATTTGGGTCAACCATGACGTAAGGGACATAACTCTTTAAAATCACTGGTTCATTTGTGTCAACCATGACATAAGGGACATAACTCTTTTAAATCACCATTTCATTTGTGTCAACCATGACAATTTGTGAATAAAATGCTTCGTTGAGCGCAGCTGGATACGACCGCAGATGTCCAACCCTGAACATTTGGGGCAAAAATGGACACAATATTTGCACTTGATACAGGTCTGAATTTGGATTGTAATTAAATATTTGACACATAATAGGTTTCTAATAATTTCTGAAATCTGAAATGAAAAAAAAATATTTGAAAAGAAATTAAAATGAGAAAAATTGCACCCCACCCCTTTTCCAAAAAAAATTCTTTCCTCAAGATATGGTCATAATCTCAATTCAAATTTCAAATGGAGTTTGCAACCATAATTACCAATTTAAATACATCATAAAAGTCTTAAAATAGAAAATGACAACATAATCCATGTAATCATGGCTAAAATTAATATTCCTTTAATAGTAACTTCTAAAAATTAATTGACAGCTAATCACCTCAAGACAATACATCTTTATACATAATTTAAAAGCTATGTAAGGAAGTAATCCAAATTTTGTTTTTAATACTTTAGATGTATTTGGAGTACCTTCCTTACACTGCTTTTAAATTGTCCATTAACCAGGAAACCCTTGTTTTCCCCTTTTGCCCCTAATTCCTAAACGGTTTGAGCCATAACCCCCAAAGTCTATCCTAACTATCCCTTTGTGGTATGGAAACTTGTGGTATAATTTCAGAGAAATTAATACACCGCTCCACAAGTTATTGTCTGAAACTAGAAAATGCTTATTTGAGCCCTTTTTGACCCCAAATTTCTTAACTGTTGGTATCATAACCCCCAAAATCAATCCCAACCTTCCTTTTGTGGTATTGAAAATTATGGTAAAATTTCATAGAGATCCTTTCACTTAAACTAAAGTTATTGTGCGAAAACCAATGTGTCTTCTGACAACAATAACGACAACGACAATGATGAGGACGACGACGACGCCAATGTCATACCAATATACGACCGCAAACATTTTTTGCGGAGGTTTAATAAAGGATGTGTCTTTTTTCACCATTCATTTTCCTTTAATCAAACCTACCACAGTAAACAGTGTACACACTAAACATATAGAACCAAACACAGCAATGATAGCATGGACTTGATCATGTTCCGTGTCTGTGTATAGTGGATTCTGACATTGGACACCACATCCCTCTGCGTAGTCGTACCAGCTTTCCGAGTCCTCAGTCCTGACCAAAGGAGATATACATGATCCATCTGTGTTGAACTCTAATGAATCATATGCTTGTGACTGAAATGGAATGAAATTGTAAGTCTAAATAAGTAGTGACAAATAAAATAAAAACTTGATGGTTTTATCCCATACAACATGTACAATGTGTGCTTGTATTACTTCCACATCATTTAGTCTCTGATGGAGATTTGTTTCATTGGCAATCATACCACATTTTCTTATTTTTACATTGTACCAAGTCAGTCTTTCTGGACAATGTGTTGTTTATCTTTGTACATCTTTTAATTTGAAAGGAAGGAATTGGGTGATAAATGTTGGTGCATTCTAATATTACCAGTATTCCATTATTATTGGTTATTCCTTAGACCATTACCCTTTTTATGTATCATCTATATTTAGACATCTAAAGGTCTACATATATTGACATACAGGAGGCCCTTAGGGTCTGAATAGGAGGTCCAACATTTCTCTAGTCTTCAATCTTTTAGACCATTTTTCTCTTTTCTTTATTCATTTTGCCAATTATTCTCTGTTCTTTATAATTTTTGCCAATTTTTCTCTAATCTTTATTTTTTTGGCCTATTTTTCTATATTCCTTGTGCCCTTTAATCTGCACCTTTTGCCAATATTATTCTCTATTCTATATGCTCTTTACACTGCACCTTTTGCCAATATAATTCTCTATTCTATATGCCCTTTACTCTGCACCTTTTGCCAGTATAATTCTCTATTCTATATGCCCTTTACTCTGCAACTTTTACCAATATAATTCTCTATTCTATATGCCCTTTACTCTGCACCTTTGCCAATATAATTCTCTACTCTATATTCCCTTTACTCTGCACCTTTGCCAGTATAACTCTCTACTCTATATGCCCTTTACTCTGCACCTTTGCCAATATAATTCTCTATTCTATATGCTCTTTACACTGCACCTTTTGCCAATATAATTCTCTATTCTATATGCCCTTTACTCTGCACCTTTTGCCAGTATAATTCTCTATTCTATATGCCCTTTACTCTGCACCTTTTGCCAGTATAATTCTCTATTCTATATGCCCTTTACTCTGCACCTTTTGCCAGTATAATTCTCTATTCTATATGCCCTTTACTCTGCACCTTTTGCCAGTATAATTCTCCATTCTATATGCCCTTTACATGTACTCTGCACCTTTTACCAGTATAATTCTCTATTCTATATGCCCTTTACTCTGCACCTTTGCCAGTATAATTCTCTACTCTATATGCCCTTTACTCTGCACCTTTGCCAGTATAATTCTCTATTCTATATGCCCTTTATCTGCACCTTTGCCAATATAATTCTCTATTCTATATGCCCTTTACTCTGCACCTTTTATAATTTCTATTCTGTATGCCCTTTACTCTGCACCTTTTGCCAATATAATTCTCTATTCTATATGCCCTTTACTCTGCACCTTTGCCAATATAATTCTCTACTCTATATGCCCTTACTCTGCACCTTTTATATAAGTTAATTTGTAGGATACTTATACAAGTGTATTTTATTTACTTGTATAAGTAAATTATTTTTTGGACTAGTTATGTCCCTTAAACATTCAGATTTTTTTACTTATACAAGTAAAGAAATCATCCCATCTTATTTTCTTGGCCTAGTTATGTCCCTTAGACATTCAGATTTTTTTACAATCTTATACAAGTAAAAAAGTCATCCCATCTTCTTTTCTTGAATTCTTAGAACTTCTTTGCCCTAACAGAATTTGAATTGTCTGTCCTTTGCAGATGTCTTTACTAATCATTTAAATGTAATTTCATGGACAATGAAAATCTCATTTGTCTGTTATTTTCAGAACACTGCTCATTTACAAGCCCCCAAGGAGCAATTTTTGAAGGCCTTGTGCAAATACTTAAGATCTTTGCACAATCAGTTTCTTTGTTGAATTAATGAGATGAAACATTGAACTCTTATCAAAAATTATGAGCTAACCTGAGAAAAATTGTTAATGGCATGATTTTACATCTCAAAACTTGAGAATTTTTGTGGGATGGTAAAAATTTTACTTATACAAGTAAATTTTTTAGAAAATTAAGGGGAGATTATTCAAACATTATAATTAACTTATATAAGTATATTTTATTTACTTCTTCAAGTAAATAAAGATTACTTGTACAAGTTGTACCCCTGACTGACAGTCCTCAAGTAAAGACATGGGTTCATAAAATATAAATAGATGTATCAAGCTCTAAATTCTAATCTAAAAAATTGTAAAAATAAACTTTATAAGAGATTTTCAACGATTTCATGGATTTACTAGTTAATATTGCTAAATAATAGACCTTCAAAAGATAACTTTATTTATGCAAATTTTCATTTCTGTTGTGAGTGTGATAAAATTCAATTTTCATCAATATCTTTTCAGTCTTAATCTATATTTACAGGTAAATTTCAAATATAATATTTTACCTATTATAAATTTAAATGTCTTTAAGGATCACAAAATACTGGTATTATTGTATTTAAAAATAGCCATGTTACTGTAATGTGTATATGAAGCGCTGAACCAAACACACCATTGTAAAAATATGAGTCATCTTCCTAAACACTGTAACTGGCATTTAAATCTTTGGAAAAAGACATTTTAAAATGCACTTGAAAACATGATGATACTTTACAAGGACTTTTCCGTTTTTCTTTGTGTGTTAAGAATTTTCAAAACCTTTAAACTATGCTTATAATCAAAACACTAAGTAGGAATTACATCAAAAGTTACTCAGAATTTATTAAAACCATGTGTGATTTTGTTCTTTCCTATACTTTGAATTCTTCAATATACAAGTGTACAATGAATGTAATACAATGTATAAATTCAGCTGATGGCAAAATTATAACCACATGATTTATGAAATAAATGTTCAGTAAGACATGTAAGATAGGATAGGTTTCACAGGTGTGTTTTGAAAAGTTCTTAGCTACTGAATGTGTGACTGATTACATTTTATAATAAGAATATGATATACAGAGGTTTTAATTTAGTGTTTCACAATCAATTTCAAATTTTTAAAAAATTCTGAATATTAATAATTCATTTTTCCACAACAACAAAAAATTTATTATAATCATATTTGATTTTTTTTTCCATGCACACGCAGGCATGAATATCTGTGATATTGACATGTATCATCGCAGCATGTAGCGTTTGCATAGGTTACGAAAGTAGTTTCTGCAACATGGTCTATGGAAATGTAAACAAAATCAAAAAAATATTAACAAACCAATCACATTTAAGTATTTGCAGATATGCAAATCATAATGAACTATTTCAATACATTTTCCATTTGAAACATAAAACATCATAAATTTAGAAATGGTATGACTTAGTACCTCATTAATTTAGGTGATTTTTATGCAATAACATTATACTATTACAGGGTTGGCAAAAACCCGGGTTTTATGAGTATTGCCCAGCCCAGTGGGAAATACTGGGAAAACCTGGGTTTTACCAGGTAATATTGGGCAATACTGGGTAATATGAAGTAACTCAGGGCCTGTATTTTAAAGAGGATTCAGTGATTAATCACAAATGCAATACATTAAAGTCGAAGAATTCAATTTTTTTTTTTTTAATAAATATAACTTATATTTATAAGAATTAACAATTCTATGTAAGGAAAATTACTTTTAAACATTTTTGTTCATTACTAAAAATTAGCATATGTTTATGTACATCAGTAGTTAATAAATAATTATTCAGATTATAATACAGATTTGTTTATATAACAATAATCAGCTATAAGTGTTCATGGCTTGTCCCCTTAGGGTGTTTATTTAGCAATATGATTGTATAACAATTAAAATTTACAATTCACTTAAACATGTTAAACACTGCAATAAAATGCATTTTTTCAACTTGGATTTAATATTGAAACAAAGCTTGGAAATTAACAAGGTATCCTGAAATTTCAAGAACTTGTATTCTGCCTACATAGAATTAGTGGAGAAAAGGAAGAAATTGAATTTTCAATCTTCAGGAATGACTCTCAATGGTTATCTGTATAAAATGTATATATTTAGCATAATACTATTAAAATAAAGCAAGTCTTTACTATTTTGTGTAAAAATAAGCTTGAAAAATCATATTACCCAGTATTGCCCAGCATTGCCCAGTATTGTCTGTTTCTAGGAGTATTGCCCAGCCCTGGTAATACTTAGCCAAGCCTGTTATTACAACATGTATTATAATTCATCACACAATTCTTTGATTTATTTTCCAATATTTTTTGGAAACAGAATCCCATGCTTTTCCAAGCTCACCACACAGTAAAATTTGTGCAAAAATATGGACAAACAATGCGCAAATCTAAAAAAAAAAAAAAACAACTATAAAAAGCCTTGCCATGCAAGAAGTTATTCCTTAAATGTAATAGATTTCTATACATACAATGTACATGACATACAACATATAAACTTACCGGACAACCTGTGACAAAATGACTTTCATCACAGTCTAAGAAATCAGGCCAGGCTCCATGGTAAATTTCAACAACTTTACACGGTGATTTTATCTTCTTACATAATTCTTTACTGGGCAACTCTACCTTCCCGTCTTCACATCTAGGTAAATACACTGAACAAAGAAAGGGTTGCACCAATGACCAGCATTCAGGAACATATTTTAAACCCTCCCAGAGCCTTAATTTCTCATTTACTGAACTTAATGTTGAAGAATTATGAGAATCTGTAGCAAATTCCAGTGATGTATGAGTGAAGGTCAAGGTTGCACCAAGACATGTGGTTGTAGTTCCCAGCGACTCACAAGTGTAGGACGTTGTATTTTTGTAACAAGTCTGACCAGATGAAATATCTACTATTATAAGTAATATTAATGCTGCCTCTCGGAACATCATTTTGGAAAACATTGAAGTGAAAATTCAAAGACACAACAATATGAAACAATACATTAAAGCTTTAACATGTTTAGAAGAATCACTTTTACTAAAAAATTGTCATCAACACCATAAAATCTTTCAAAACTGGCATTTCATAGAGTGTATCTAGAGATGATTTGAGTATCCAAGGATATTAATCTTTGTGCCAAGTTTCCATACTAACAAGACTATCATTGATTCTGGTTAGATAATGTGTTCATACAAATGATCATGGAACATGTGTTTGATCTGTTCCATATAATATTGCAAAATTATTATTGTAGTCCTTCATCTGAACACTGTGACGAGTCAATGCAAGATGAACAGTATTGGACCCAGCTTTTTCTCTGTATGATTGTTACAAGTAAACACACATGTTGGGATGAAAGCAGGCACCATTCTCCCAGCCTCCAGAGATTCTTTACCCTGTAATAGAAATTTGTTATTACTATAAGATACTGCAAGATCAAAATTTTACAGGTAAACATTACCACGTTTTTAGCACAATCTAGGTGTTGGTTTTCTCTATGAATTATTTCACATTTTGACATGCCAGGGTCTTTTATAGCTTACTATATGGAATGGGTTCTATTGTGTTGCTCATTGTTGAAGGCTGTATAGCGTTTAGTTGTTTAAATTCTCATCCTTTGGTCTCTTGTAGCAATCATAAAACATCTCCTTATTCATACATATTATATGTTATTCAGGTCTCAGACAGGGAATGTCACATATACCCTGTCTGAAACCTGAATTACACATATATTACGGATTACCCCTGCCTTAATGTTTTTTCCAGTACCACATAGTTGTCAAACATTCACCATGCAGTACACATATTTTCCGCATACACAAAGGATTTTTTATTTTGCTGTGAAAATAATTCTATCGTGTATGCAATAATTTGTAATAACAATTTAGGACATTAAGTATTTGATGTGTAAATCGTGTGATTTTAAATTAAAAATGTATCATTGACAGATACATGTCATTATTTTCCCTCTGTGATCCTCTTACGTTCTTTAAGTGTTCTGTATAGCTTAAGATTACGTCACATACATGTAGTAACGTCCGTGATGATGAAGTAGTTGAGGTTCCAATTGGGGTAAAAAACGTTGTATATACCCTGGCAGTTTCCTGAATATATATTGACATCTCTGTGTTGTTATTCAATCACAAAACTGGACACATATGTAATTCGTAATATATATGTATGTATATCAAATTGGATGCAGATGCCTATCCTTCATGTTATTAAGATTTTAAGATGGGAAATACAGCACAAAAAATACTATGTGACAAATGACAATAAAATAATTGTTTTACTTTATGCTAATGGCAATGAAAATTGTTTCAAAGATGAAACTCGCTAAAAGTTTTCAAATTGGTTCCTTGACTCAAAAACAAATGGAAGTTAAAATAATAATTGGAAAACAAAGTAAAACACATATTTGTCAGAAGGAACTAAGATTGATAAATATGGAGAGAGCCAATTAGTAAGTTAGCAACCGAAAAAAATGATGAAAACTATCAACGGTCAACTTTATTTCAGAAGTTGCAAAACCCAACAATTTTAGTTTGAATAAATTTACAAATTTATAAAATGCAGCTCATCAATTGAAGTCAATGTTATCATGGTTATTGATGAAACTAAATTACTAAATCATCTAATGGTATCATCTTTTCTTTATTATAATTTTCTTACCTGCAATTTTAATATATAAAAAAGGAACTTAAATTTATAAATCCACAGAAAGGTCATGTGATATTCTTTTAAACTATATTTGTACAATATAACTGTGCTACCATATTAAATTACAAAGCAAATAAATTCTGGTTAATTTTCAATAAGTCTAATTCAAATGTATCTGTCGGAATTGTTGCAACAAAGAGAGGAACATATTTAAACAATTTTAAATGCTATTACACCCACTAAAATATCAAATTTCAAAATCATAAGGACTTTTCTAAAGAGGCCAAAAAATTGACAAGTCGTTCATCCAAAAGCAGGCTTTAATCAACTATCATGTCTATAATGCAAAATATGACAGATTTTATGAATGAACTTTTCTTTAACCTTTGACCTTTCAATATGACACTTAAATAGATATAATTACTAATTGACTGATTGCCAAATACTTGGTGCCTCTGTGTTATGACCTTTTTGTGCACTTAAAAAAAAATTGTCATCAGCACGTCAATTTAAATTGTTCTAATTGTTTAAGAAAAGAGACATAACTGAGACTTCAAAGTCTTCATGCTGAATATATGAGAAGTGAAAGCATACATATAATTGGGTCTGGATGGGTCTTCTTTTCTGTATTCTTCATATTTTTTAGGTCATTTTTCTCTATTCTTTATACAATGTAGTTTTTGCCCATTATTCTCTATTCTTTTTATTTAAGCACCCCATTATTCTCTATTCTTTATAGTTTTTGCCCATTTTTCTCTAATCTTTCTATTTTTAATAGCACCCCATTATTCTCTATTCTTATTTTTCTGCCCTTTTTTTTCTCTCAATTCTTTATTTTTTTTGCCCATTTTATTCTCTTCTGTAAACCCCATCCAGACTTTCATATAATAGATCACCTGGTAAAAATATGCCATTTTGATATATATATTTTTTTCTTTCATTGCAATCGTTTGCTTATTGGTAGATCTTATTTAGTGGCATTTTAGTTGGTTTTGTATTGATAAACATTTTTACCGATTACAGTTTATAATTATTAAAGTTTAGATCATTTATAGCAATAAATCCTTTCACTAGCGTGAAAATTTGGCCATGCTGACTTACTTCATTGTACTTGTAGATCTTATTTTGCTTAATTTTTTTTTTATTTTTTAAAGTTTTCTCTAACTCCTATAGTTTCTGACAAAAATGGATACAAATCATCATTCAGGGGAAAAAACTTCTATGAGGAGTCAGTTGACAATTTCAGCCGTGATGACTGATTTGTAGATCTATCTTACATTGCACAGAAGATTTTTTACTTTTTTACTGTTTCTCTCTATCTATTAGAGTTTACTTGTGCAAACTGCATAGATGGGAAACAAAAATCATCTTTCAAGGGCAATAACTCCTCTCAGGGGTAGCATGTTTACTTACTTGTAAATCTTATTTTGCTAAACATATTTGCTAAATATTGTTGCTTTCTTAGTATATATTATTATGGTTTCTGCAAAAAATGAGTAGAATAAGTCTTTCAAGGGCAATAACTCCTATAACTTATAAGGAGTCAATTGACAATTCGGCCATGTTGATTTATTAAATTTTGCAGTGATATTTTGTTGAACATTTTTCTTTTCAAAGATTCTCTCCATTAACTTTTAGTATCCTAAAAATAAATCTACAAACTGAACTCCATAAAATTTGACGAACCTCAATTCCCAGATAATATTAATCGAAGGTTTATGAAATTTGGGTCCAAAATTTTTACAGAGTTTGGTTTGTAAATTTATTTTATACTCTCCCTAAGTGCAGGAACTTGGGAAATCTGGGTAACCATTTGAAAAAAGAAGTAGGCCATTGTCCTCTCAAATGGAATCCTAACTTATTTTGCACCTACAAGCACACAAAAGGTAAGAAGTTTTAAATATTCCAATATTTCTAGCCTTCAGTGATGATTTCATTGCAAAATTGAGAACAAAATTTTCTCTTTAAGTCCATCCGAAAAAATAGTGTTAACATTATGACGTCGTAGGAGGGTCTCACAGCAAAAAATTAAAATAGCCTTTCAAAATGTCATAATTATTTAGACTATGTCAAATCCAATTATCACCTACAGGTATTTTCATATTTAACTGTAATCAATTTGATTGATTAATTTGTGTTTTAACACCACTTTAAGCACCATTGTGCTTTTTCGTGGCAGTCGGTTTTCATCTGTGGAGAAAGCCAGAGTGCCCAGAGTGAACCATGACCTTTGATAGGAAAAAGTTACTATCCTAGTCAATTAAAATTTGAGTCAAACTCACAACCTCAATATTGACAGGCTAGTGATACACATGATACAGTTGTTCGACTACCAAAGTAATTTGTAATTCCATGGTGTTGACTTCTGAATACTAATTATTGAATTGTTCTTGCATTCTGTTGTGTCATTGATTGAAAAAATGATAATTTGAAAATAAAAATATTTTTTGTAAAATTTATTTAAAAAAAAATTTCCCACAAGAAATCATTTCTGGCATACTATATCGTCATTTTTGGAGCAGCATCTCTCTTTCACAATAATCTGACCAGAAAAATTAAAATAAATGATGAACATTTTTAGTCCATATAATTATGACTTCTTGTAGTAGGAAGGCATCACAGAAATTTTTTTAAAATAGCCTTTCACAAAGTCATAATTATTTGGACTACAACGTTTTAGTAACTAATTATCAATTTCTGTGGTGATATTATTCGAGAAAACAACAGAATCCATCCCTGGATAGAGAGTAATCCTGAGTCCGGAGCGATTTTCTGATTAGGCAGTCTCTGAAAATCGCTCCTGACTTAGAATCCCAAAAGGGATTAGATAGAGAGTACTTTAAATAGCTTTTATTTCATTATTTTTTAAATCGATTAATTTCTTGAGATGACGTCAACCCTGTAAATATAAAGTACTGCCAGTATATGTGTTTTAAATGTCTCTTCAACACCCCGAATTATGCATCAAACAATACACAATAGTAGCCATAGCTTCTAGATTTTTGAAGTTGTGTGAAATCAACAAAGACGAAGGTGAGGTCAACCATACATTTTTGGTCAGTTTCTCTAATTTGTTCTCGCTTTTAAATCAAACTACCCGCCATTTACTAACATAAGATAATATTGATTGTAATCGATAATCTGTTAAACACTTTGACTATGTAAATATGTCAATAAAATGTTGATAAGTAGCCAACAACCTGTGTTCTTACCTGACCTAAATTAATCCATAGATCACGTGACTATGCTGACTTCCGTTCTGAATTTTAACCTCTACATGTGCAATGAGAAATATTCATATTGGTTTGATGATCATATAGCTAAAGAAAGCATTCTAAATCATAACAAGCATATCAATCAAGTAATAGATACAAACTTTTCAATATAATTATTAATACATTTAACAAACAAATATTGTTTAATAATAAAAGGGGAAAGGGTATATCATAGATATAATAGCCATAGATAAAGTACTCAGAATATGTCCCACTAAGCCCCATGTAGTTTCCTTTGAAATATCAAAAGCACGGCACTGCGCATAGTGGCCTGTGATGTAGATGATATTTGCTGACATCCTCCCAATAGACTAATTACTTATCATAATTATATTTAAATTATCGGGCACTCGCCTTATCAGCCAATAATTAATGTGCTACCTGTCTCAACTAAAATATGTCAGGAGGCGGAAGCAATAAGAAGCGCCTGATTGTAAAAGTTGTTTGGATTGTAATTTATTTGGAGAAAATCGGTCAACAAATGCGAAGGTTATGCTATTGTCAAAATAATAAAATAGCGAAATCAGGGAAAATTGACTTAACAGGTATATAAAATTAAATTGTCATAGCACTTGCATCGGTTGCACTCGGAAATAAGGCCTGTATGATTGACAAGAGGAGACATATCGCTTACTGATGGTATGCGTGGTTAAGAGGTCGAACAGAGTCGAATTTTTCTATGGCGATTTAAAGAAAAAGTTTTATCGAGATTCAAAATAGTGAAATCTATTTTATGCCAGAAGGAAGAAATTATTATCTTTTAGAAAAAAGATTTTACAAGTGTTGAAACTTTCTGTCGTTACGGTAACACGACGCTTTGGAAAATAAAGAGAAAAAAGGAATACATAATACACTTATTAAATGTCTGCACTATGGATGATAAAAGCTTGAGCAAGTTGCTTAAATATGAATATACTTACATTAGAAATTTCCATGTCACTTGATTTTATTGAATGTTATTTGTTAAAATCTCAAATTAGTGATATTATTGTCATGTCAAAATTTATTCTTACTGAGTTTCAGCTTGAATTTACAGTGGAAGAGGGTATAAAACAGAAACTCGACTTGACATAAAAAAATAATTTGCAAATATTTCATTTGTGTAAATATAATGTTGTTTAATTTGGTATGAACCCATTTGTGTGTATTTTCGATTACAGTGATTGATTACATGATCGTTGATTCATAACGTTCAGTGGCAAATATTTGATGCATATTCAGGACTAATAAGAACCATGTAAACATCGGTCATCTTGACTTGCATTTTAAGCACGTATATAAAATTCCAAACAAAATGTCGAGGAATTACACCGTGTATAATGAAAGGTATATACAAATTAAAACTGTATCAAATAACCTATTTTTAACAAAATAGTTTTACGCTCATATCGAGTAGTCTTGTATAATACAAACAGATAAGGTGTTAAGTGTCATTTGTACGTATGTATCTCCTTTTTTCTTTCTCGCATTTTTGCTTTATAATAAATTTCAACTTTCAGGAACTACCATGTAAATGATGTACCGGAAGATTACGATAACTACCAAGAATAACATATTACTCTCCGGTTCACAATTTATTAGATATTAATCGATGGAAATTGCCAATAAAGGCTAATTAACACCAAGTGCGACATGTATATAATAAGAGGGTGATAAAATTTCGCAAATATCATCTGCTTTTGATGTGGGTTCAGTACTTTATCTATGGCTATTATATCTATGGGTATATTAATATTCATTTTATGCAAGGATTTGTATCTATACAAATCCTTAATTAATTCAGAAGAAAATACCGTTTACATAAAAACTTTTATTTAGGCTTTGCAGGTAGTCATATTAATATATACATATGTCAAGATTATAATACAAATGCAATACCATGTGATCATAGATTATAACTGACAAATAAACTCTGAATTAAAGAACTACTAAGAAGTATCTTAATAAATATAAAGAATGAAGCATAACAAAATAAAAATTCTTTAACTCATCACTTTCTTTGCTCTTTGTTTTATGTGGCGTGAGTGTAAATTGAAGCAGCGGCCTCATTCAATTTGTTCGACTCATCATCCGACATAAGGTCGAGTATATCGCCTTCCTCTGCATGAAGTTGCAACTCATCCCGATCCAATTACTATCGGCCATTTTCTGAAATATATACTCAAATGCCATGTCATCTATACCAGAAGTTCCAAAATTATTAAATTTTTATAATCTACTGTCGCGACTTTTCTCTTGGGACGATCCATAATTTACGGAAATACTAGATAAAAGTAACAAACTATATAAATCTCAACGACGACGACAAGCGTTGATAAAAATTGAACAAACGATTTAAATGCTCAAATTAAATAAAGAATATCGACAATTCGCTATAAACTATAAGTGTTTCTGAAAAATGAACAAACAAAGAAATGCTCAAATTAAATAAAGAATATCGACGATTCGCTATAAACTAAATAGTTTTGAAAATGAACAAACGATTAAACACAATGTTCATTAACAAATTATCTCGCTGATAGAAGTTTCAACGACAAACTAAGACATATTTAAACATAAAAATTTAAATTATTAAAATGTTGACTACCTGTTTTCTGGTGTTTCTGAAAAGTGATAATTAGTAGTGAGTTCTACTTTTAAACTGAAATTTTATCCAATATAAATTACTGTACTGCGTGACCAATAAAAACGTGTTTAAATTAAATTAGAAGGCAGTCCAAACTAAACCTTGACCAGAGATGTGTTCACTGTTAAAGCCAAGTACACCGCTTTTGATCAGTTTGGTGATGAAGACAGTCACTGTATGGTTTCTCTTTATCTATGAATTTATGACAATATATTTGACAACAAGAAGCTGATGACTTGCAGATGCCTAGCCTTGTTATACTTTTGTTACAAATACTTGAAATGTCATTTGGTAAAGAATGTATAATGAAGGTCAAAATATAAAGTGTGTTTACAATTTTAATGTTTCCATATCTTTACATATAACTTCATTTCAATTGATCATGTTGATTTGTAATCAATTTTGTGTTAGTACCACAATTGAAGGTGAAATGCAAACATCAGCATTAGGTGGAGGAGTAAATGAACCCCAAGGAACTGTCGGAAACCAGGAAAGTGTCCCTTTGTTTGGTGGGTCCATGTGTAATTATATCGAATAGCTCTGCACCATGGATTGGACATAGACAGTTACCTTCACCAGAAAATTCAGGAATAAGAAAGGAAATTTATAAACGGTTTTGAAAGATAATGGACAATTTAGGGTATGGCATACTGAGGAGTACTTGGACAGAAAGAAAAATAGAGGAGGTGGTGAATGGGTAGTTTATCACAGACGGAAATTATGCCAAAATGTGTTTTGGATTTAGCTAGATCCAAATATCCTAATCCTAAAGAACATTCCATACATTGGACATCAGTGGGAATGATGAAACAAAAGCAAATCATTATGTATGAATATCCAGTGCATATGTATTTTGATAATAAAACTTCTTTTCTCTAAAACTAAGGTCATTGTCTTTTCTCAGTTAACTGTTATCAGATGTAAAACCACAACCTGAACTGTTCTGCAATTAAATCTGTCACAAGATGATAACATACTGTAGCTGTTACAGATCATACAAATTCAGTCCGACTGAAGATTTTCGGGTTTAAATGAAGTGAGACCAATTGTCCAATTACTAATTCACTAAATTATTTTTCTGATTCTTCAATAATTATTCATTTTTATTCAAAATTTACAGTTTTATGAAAAAATTGAAGGAAAATCTACTATATTACCTAATGACATGTGTATGATAAGTTTACCACCCCAACCAAATTAATAGTCACAACAGGTGTCATAATTTTGTTGTCTGACACAGATAAGCTTTTGGCAAGACTAATCCATTTGAAGGGTTTCATTTGGGGAAGGGGGGTCTGATCCCGGATCCCACTTATTGTATTGTCAGATTCCTGTATCTCACTTATCATTGTAATAATAAAGCTTGTAAATTCATGTGTCCCGCCCGACTTCCTTTCCTGTTTGCATGCACATTAATTTGACGAGTCACGCTTACAAAAATCAGCCAATCCCGCATCACGCTTGGACCCCAATGAGACCCACTATGAACCTTTTTCTCAGAAATGCGGACCTAGGGGCTGAATTTTAAAGTTCCTGCAAATGACGTCTTTGAATCAAACCGAATTAACGGGATGAAACCCCCTCAAGTGAAACCCCTTCAAATGGATTAGTCTTGCCAAAAGCTTATCTGTGTCAGACAACAAAATTATGACACCTGTTGTGACTATTAATTTGGTTGGGGTGGTAAACTTATCATACACATGTCATTAGGTAATTCATGTGTCCCGCCCGACTTCCTTTCCTGTTTGCACGCACATTAATTTGACTTTGACGAGTCACGCTTACAAAAATCAGCCAATCCTGCATCACGCTTAGACCCCAATGAGACCCACTATGAACCTCCTTTCCCAGAAATGCGGACCTAGGGGCTGAATTTTAAAGTTCCTGCAAATGACGCCTTTGATCTGATTTTGATTTTTGGTGTTTTAACGCCACTTTTAAGCACCGCTTTTGGGCTATTTCGTGGCGGCCAGTTTTATTGGTGGAGGAAGCCGGAGTGCCCGGAGAAAACCACCGACCTTCGATAGGAAAACTGACAATCCTAGTCAATTAAGATTGAGTCGAGTGCACCCGCACGAGCGGGTTCGAACTCACAACCTCAGTGTTGACTGGCTAGTGATTACAGTAGTAACTACTTAGACCACTCAGCCACCGAGGCCCCTATGACGCCTTTGAATCAAACCCAATTACCGCAAATACTTTTACTGTTTGGGGCCATCAAAATTGAAATTTCTCTTGGTCCTGGTTACATCTCACAAGAAAATCTTTGATTACCTTTAATTAAGTCAAAGGTCATAAAGAAATAGGTCAAATCAGTAAACATAATTGTTTCTATCCATTTAAACTAAATTTTGGGAACCACTTTTCATGATCATAATATGTAGTATGTATTTTGTAGGATAATTTAAATTGAATTTGGTCTCATTCATTAAAACCACCCCATGGTTATGTCCTTAATCTGGTTGTTCTTGTCATTGTCTGTTTCAAGGCTTTAAGGCGTATCTTAAACCAACTGGAAAGTATTATTTTTTCTCCAAAGGTGTGGCAAACATTTGATAGGACAGCTGGCAAAACTGTCTTGCATGCAGAACACAATGTGTGACAGAAAAAAACCAGATCTGCATCTCTGCTTTCCTATGTATTTTCAATTCACCAGGTAGGGTGGGGTCAAATGAAAGTGTTTCCTTCGATTTTATATTATTTTTTCATCTCACCACAAGTTGCAATGTTTACTGTAGTTTCATGGTGTAAATGTAATATATACTGAAAAAAGGACAACAAAATAAATGTCCATGCATAGCTACTATTGCTTTCTATCATGTCTATTCAGGTGAAGCTTTCTTTTTGTTGGTATGGCATTCTCTAAGCTGGTTAATCCAAAAAAGAAGAAAAGAGTACATGCAGTCAAAGAGTCGCCATTTCCCGTTCCTATAGCAACAGAACAGTATGAAAACACATGGTTCTACTATACAGGCTATCTCCATGACAACCACATAGAAATCAAACATAGTGGAGACATCGACAGACTGTACAAAATGGTGAGATTTTCAGTATAAGTTTTACACTTATTGTGTTTTCAAGGTACATTACATTGTACAAGATTTGTTTTCCCTGAAAGGTCCCTGAAAGCCCTTGATATTCAAATAAGGAGATGTGGTGTGTTTGCCAATATGACAACTATCCACCAGAGTTCAATTGAAGTGGATATAAGCAATTATTGGCCACTGTACAGCCATCAACAGAGAAAACCCCATACCCTTTTGTCGGCTTTTAAAGGCCCAGACATGAAACTGTGAAACAATTCAAATGAGAAAACTTACAGCCTAATTTATAAGTACACATAAACACACATTATTAATAATAATTATTTATGGCATAAAATTGTAATACAACATCCCTTCAAAATCATGTTCACTATTTTATGAAATAAACTTTATAATAATTAAGGTTAATTATTTAAAGAAATTTATATATAGATGTCCTTGTTAACTTGACCAACTGACTCACAAAGTGTATAAATACTTATAACATTGTCTAACAGCCAGGGTAATACTTGTTTAAGTAAATAATTTTATATCTTTGACAATGTAAGTAATAAAACTTGTATAAGTTCATTTGTCAGATTAAAATTTTCTTTTCAACTTTTTCAATATCTCCCATTATGCTTTTACAAAAATTTACATTTGTAAATACTTTTTTTTAAAACCCTAGAAATTCAGATTCTCATGTTTTGTGAAGTAAATGATGACTCAATTTTTTCCCCCGAATTCACATTTTTAATACTGTTTAATTGGCATATAAACTTAATTTAAGAACTGAATAATTAACTCTACTACACACAGATGTAAAATAATTGTGCAACCCTTTAAAAATTGTTCTCTAGAGGCTTGTAAATGATAGCTGGTAGTATTTTCCCCGAATTCACATTTTTAATACCGTTTAATTGGCATATAAACTTAATCTAAGAAACTGAATAATTAACTCTACTACACACAGATGTAAAATAATTGTGCAACCCTTTAAAAATTGTTCTCTAGAGGCTTGTAAATGATAGCTGGTAGTATTTTCCTGAATTCACATTTTAATACCGTTTAATTGGCATATAAACTTAATTTAAGAAACTGAATAATTAACTCTACTACACACAGATGTAAAATAATTGTGCAACCCTTTAAAAATTGTTCTCTAGAGGCTTGTAAATGATAGCTGGTAGTATTTTGAAAGTACATGTACTGGACAAATGAGATTTTCATTGTCCATGAAATCATACTTTTATGAATAGTAAGGACAAAGTTCTATTAAAGACAATTAAACACTCCACTTGAACAATGTTGTCATGAGAAAATGAAGAAGAGAAGAATGTATGAAAGAAATGAATAAATAATTTCAGATGACTAAGGGAGATAATATTACCTTTAAAATTGGTTACTTGAATAAGGAAATAAAATAAAATTGAACAAATATTACACAGGACTATCTAATAACATGAATAAGATAATAAAATGCAGCCACATACTACAATGTATAGTGTTAAAATAAAAAAAACCAACTATAGCTTTCAGCATAGTCTTCAAAGACGAGAGTAAAAGTTTCATCAACACCATTTAGCCATGTAAGCTATGATATTTGCTTTAATTAGTAAAACTCAAGCTTTAAAATATTTATGCAATTTCATTAGAGCTTTGAAGATCTTTTTATAGACTTCCATAAATTTAAATCTCTCTACCAGTGAGTAACTGGTTATTTATTACATAAAATATAATTTTTTAAATTGTCTCCTGTATATTCATTTTCAGTTGAAAATTTAGGTACAATTGTCTCCATTTCTTTTAACATGCAATTAATTTATTCACAAAAATGTATTTCAAAGAGTTGTACAAGTTTTGTTCAAATGTTTTGAACTTTTATTTTTAGGGATTTTTTGGAAAAGGTACTTTATCCAGAAGTAAGCCAGAGTTTAATCAGCGCTTCAAAACAGTGGCCATTCCAAACAGAAAAGGGGAGACAATCAATGTCAGAATTATGAGTAGGAGAAGGTGAGTAAGTCTAAATAATTTGGGAACATCAGAGAAGGATAGAATTATGGACTTAAGAATTAAACATTTGAATAATTTTAGATATCTGTTATCCCCCTTAAAACTAAATTGAACCAAAAATGGTCTTATTAAACTAAAAAACTGTTCATCATTTAGTTTACTCAATTCAAATTTTTGACTTATTACTTTCTGTCTAGTGGCAAAGATTTTATGCATATATAGTCATGCCAAATTCAGTGTAATTATTATATAGATGTCACGTGAGAGAGAAATGTGCCTTGTTATAAGCAAATTGTTCCAAAGGTTGTTCCATTTGAAATAATGTAAATTATAAATTTTGGCATATAAATATAATGGCTATTGTTTATCATTTATCAATGAACAAAAACTCAAGATTGAATACTGCAATTTATGGATAGGCTGCTTATAAATTATGTTATAAAAAGTTAAAAAGAAGTTCTTCTCACTAATGATAGTTTAATTAACAAATGGTAAAAAGTTTAATTAACAAATGGGAATGATGGAAAATATAAAAACAAATGTCATGGCTCATGGTTTCAATTCACTTATTTGTCACGTTTTCCACGTGCTCTGTTTCTATTGTTTATCAATGTCACGTTCTGGTAAACTTCGGCAACAAACTCGACAGTTAATTAGCTTGCAATCAACAACCACTCAATGAAATATAATTTGTCGATAATACGTTAGAGATGTGTAATAAATATTTAAAAAACGTGCATGGAAGACTTAGTTTAGTATATATAGATATAAGAAGATGTGGTATATGAGTGCCAATGAGACAACTCTCCATCCAAGTCACAATGTGTAAAATGTAAACAATAAGAGGTCAAAGTACGGCCTTCAACACGGAGCCTCGCATGCATTGGTTCAATAATTTCGATAACATTAAAATTTCAAGAAACTCGTTTCAAATGACTTTAAAAATATTACAAATTGGATTTGCTTTTTATATGGATTATTTCCCTTGCAAAACACACTTTTCTAGGCATACAAGAGACAATTGACATTGTCACTGTAAAAAGCCTTAGTCCAGTTAAACAACAAATTGTAAGATAAGTCCATTGTTTTACTTGTCTTGATATGAGTCATCCGAAGAACTGTTTAAAAATTGTGATATGCAATAAATAAAGATAAACAAAAATAAAGTTCATCAGTTTATTTACTAATAATAGGGGTAGGAAGAAAAAAATACTTAATCGACAGCAATATAATGTAAAACAATCCTTCCTAAAAAAAACTCCAAAGAAATTTGTTGCATTTGATGAAGTCTATCAAAACCAAACCCATGTATTGAAGTTATTTATAGTTCCAAAACTGTTGATTTTTGCAAAGGAAGGTAGTTATGGGTAATTTTGTTATTTTAAAGGAATGAACTTTTGAGTGAATTTGAATAAATTGTCTCCCATGAAGACTCTGTTAATGGAGAAAGCTGATTTCTTATTTCTCTTTTCAGTTATGTTCACAGACTAAACTGGTGCTTAGAACAAATAGAGGGGACATCACCACACCATTTAGAGTATGATAGTTCTGAAGAATTCAAGGAGGACCCAGATTCAGAAATATCTAAGGATGGTATGTAGATATATTTCAGGTGTTATTCTTAATATGCTTAAACTGTTTATCAATTTACTTATGACAGACCATTTATGTTTTCTCCATTGAGTTTGTACGGCTGAGTGAACTTTCTTTTGATCATGAAATCCTATTTCACTATATAGTATTTGCCAGCTTAGGAATTTATTGAAGTCTTATAAACTTGAAATTTTTTATCGATCCAAATTTTTTTTCCTTGCATGTGACCTACCAAATTAGACTTATCACCAGGTTTGTACTTGAATGAGCAACAGGGTGACTGACACATGTGGAGCAGAATCTGCTTACCCTTCTGGAGAACATGAGATCCTCCTGGTTTTTGATAGTGTTTGTGTTTCTCAGTCTAGTTTTCTATGGTGTGTTTTGTATTCTGTTGTTTGTCTTTTTATCGTTTTTTGTGTTTTTGCCAATGACATTGTCAGTTTGTTTTTTTGCCAATGACATTGTAAGTTTGTTTTTTTGCCAATGGCATTGTAAGTTTGTTTTTTGCCAATGACATTGTAAGTTTGTTTTTTTGCCAATGACATTGTAAGTTTGTATTTTTGCCAATGACATTGTAAGTTTGTTTTTTTGCCAATGATATTGTAAGTTTGTTTTCGACTTATGAAGTTGATTATCACTTTGTATCTTTCGCCTCTTTTTTTTTTAACATTACCCTGGCCAGGTCCAAGCTGAGTCTGGTCTGGTTTTGTCTAGGTACTCTGGCTTTGTACTAAATAGACGTTAACAACTATAGGTCACTGTACAGCCTTCATTAAATTAAGTCCATGTGGTATCAGTTTTGCTCATTGTTGAAGACCATACAGTGACCTATAGTTGTTAACTTCTAAGACATTTGGTCTCTGGTGAAAAGTTGTCTCATTGGCAATCATATCACATATTATTTTTGTCAATCCAAAGAGGACAGTTCACTTTGCAAAAATTTAGATAGCAAGGTTAACACCAACTAATTCTGGGAAAGGTTTTATTTCCTTTGCAATAAATGTAGAAACTTTTTTCCCCCATAAATATTATAGAAAGTATTAAAATAATTGATAGATCACATCTACTGATGCTTTTTTGCAGGGAATTCTGAAACAAAACTGTCTGTAACAAAAGACAAGGAAAACACCTCAAATCCAAATATTAATGATGGCAGTAAATTATTTCATTCACAAACAAAATCTTTCAGTACAATACCTACAGACTTATGGGCAGAACCAGCAAGCCAATGGGAAACCAGTAACACAGGAAGTAAAGAGGACTTATGGGAAGAGGATGCTGAATTCTGGGGAAATGAAACTTCATCTGCATCAATATCTGAAATAAAAAAAACTCAAAACATTGAAATAGATAAATCTGATAACATTTGGAATGATGATTCCAAAAAGAAGTCTGAATTACTAGAAGTTACTGAGGTCATGGACACTGATTCTTCAAATAGAAAGAACATTTTATCTCAGGTAGAAAAGTTGCAAAATATTGAGAAAGAATTTAATTCAGGACAAGATGATCATGGAGATGTTACAAATTTGGCCAAAGAAGCAAATTTTGATCAAAGAGATGACATTTCATTTGACAATTCTGAAATAGAAATGGACGTTGAGATTGACAGCAAACAAAGTGATTTCCAAATTTCCCAAACAAATATGTTGGGTAATGTTATTGAGTTTAAAACTGAAAAATCTAAACAGTTGGATACAGGAAGTTCAGATAGTGATTTAGACTCTCTCTGTAAGTCAGATGATACGGAGGGGGAACTATTTATTGTTGATGATTCTGACAGTGAAGCAGAGGTTTGTAAGAGAAAAAAATTATCTAGGAAGAAGAAGAAATGGAGACCTGTTCTAAAAAAGGATCCATTCTTCGTAAAAGAAAATCTTCATTTATCTTTTGAGGAGGTAACATTAACAGTTTAGTCATGGAATTGTAATAACTTATTTAATTTAAATGAAACAAAGATTAAACCACTTTGAAAAATATGGAAGAATATATAAAAGAGAACAGAGAAAAAATTATTTGTACTTGCCATGTTTTTTCCACAATGCATGAAAATTTTTCAGCAATATTTATAGAAATAAGTAATTCTTTGATTACACATGTTAATCCTTTGAAAGAGATGTTTTGAAGATTAATTTGTTAGGAATTGTATGCAATACACACCAACCAAAGTACATATTTTTATTGATAAAAATCATCCAAAATTATATTAAAACTCATAGTTTCATATCTATATCATACATGTATGTTCCATAAAAAAACTATTGATGCAAAAATATCTTATATTAGCTGTATTCTTTTGAATTAAAATTCTTCAGGAAAATATGTAAAAGAATTAAAGCACTAATTAATGACCACATTGCTTAAAATTTAATGTTAAATTTTGCAATTTCAGCCATTCATAGCTAGATTAATACCATAGAAAAATGTCTTACACCACTTTACAAAATTTCATCAATTTCTTGATTAATTATATATTTCAGGCATTTTTCTTGTCCTATGGTCTTGGTTGTCTGGTAGTAAAAGATGACAAAGAAGTAAGTTTGTACTGCAACAGAATCATTTGTATGGAGTATGTCAATACGACAGCAACCAAACAACTTCATATAATCAGTAAAATTCATTTAGAAATTTGTGTATGGCCTGAAAGTCCTGATTATTTTACAACAATTTAATTGCCTTAGAGATTGAAAATAAGTTGTTTTGGTTTGTTTATTAAGACAACACAGATGGATTGGCAGAAGGCCTTTCATTATCGTTACGTCCACACTTCCATCTGTCACAAATCCTCTCTGCTTTCTAACTTTTTTACCCCTTAGAGTTGGTAATGAAACTTGATATGATTATTTACCACTATTAGAAGGTATGTCTCCTATAAGGAAGAAAACCCTTCAGTAAAGGTCAAGGTGAAAAACTTATTTAAAATTTTTCATAGTTACATGTGGAGCAGGATCTGCTTACCATTCCAGAGAACCTTAGATCCCCTCAAGGTTTTTGATGGGGTATATGTTGCTCAGTCTTTAATTTTCTATGTTGTTTTTGTATACAGTTGTTTGTCCTTTGGCCTTTTTTTGCTATGGGGTTGTCATAATTTGATAGCATGAGGAAAACCAATCAACTAAATAATACATGTAGATACAAATTTCAACCTTCCTCAGATTAGAAATTATTCAGGTTTGATGTTAACATTAGCAATATTACCTTGTTATACTTACTGTGTTTCAGAAAATTCCAGATTTAACAGAGATGTGGCAGACTTTCAGCAGTAAACAACACACATTCATACCTAATTATATAGCGTATCATTATTATAGGAGTAAAGGATGGGTACCCAAAACAGGACTCAAATTCGGTTCAGATTTCAGTAAGTTTTGTGTAACTCTTTTGGGGAAAGAATATTTTTAACATACATCTTTTAACTTGATTTGATATCGTTGTAATGTCTTCCATACATGAATAAGACAGCAACTTAGAAATCCAACAAAACCAAAGGTCAGCATACAATCTTTAATGATGAACATGTGTCCATACCAAACCAATTTCTTATTGCCCAAAATTCAAGACTAGTTGTCAGTGGCGGATCCAGAACTTTTATAAGGGGGAAGGGGGGGCCCACTGACTGCTATAAGAGGGGGCCCGCTACAGTCATGCTTGAGTGATTCCCTATATAATCAACCAAATTTTTCCCACAAAAGTGGGGCCCGGGCCCCCCAGTGGATCAGCCTATGGTTGTAAATGAATTCAAAAGAGTCAATTAAAGATCTACCGTCATAGTCAATGTACAAAAGATATGCCGAGAAGTGACAACCACTGATGGGGTTTCTGACAGGCAGACATCAATATCTAGCAGATTAAAATTAGTTTGTAAGCAGTCAAACCTTTCCTTTTATCACATAATTTGTAAACTAACAAAAAGTATGATGAAAAACTCATTTGTGAAAAGTTTCTAACTTTGGGATATTTGTATATCTGCCTACTGCCACTGTTTGCATACATTACATATATAGGAGTGTCTGAAATTTGGAAAATAGGAAAATTTATCTGATTCGTTCAGGATTATGTTAAACAAAAAGGAGTAGGCTCTATAAAGCATAATACAGCCCCTTTTTCTAGCTTATATTTGAAATAAGAATTGATTGACCAATACCACAATGAATCATAGCTAAAGGAATGACTAGATAGGAAAAAGGTCTTTTTGATGCAAATTTACACATTAATGTTCTTTTCATGACATCACAAATAGTACACGTCTAGATTTTCCATAAAAAATCAATAAAAACAAGTCAATTACCATTGATTTTTTGGACTGGAAACATAGAACGCATTTGTCGACAAAAAAATTGAATATCTAGTTTGTTGAAGGCTATGCTCTATGTTTCCTGCACCTAAATTTGGTTGAAATTCAGATGATTTAGTTAAATTTCACAAAATCTCTACTTTTGGACTATTTTGAATGTAAATATTAACGTGTTATTAGAAAAACTTGACAGAAATAGATCTATTTCTCTTACTTAAGTGTCTTTTCATCAACTTGAAATAGTTTTTCTCTTTAAACAATGAACCAAACTTACTCCTTTTTCAAATCCAGAATTCAATATTCGTCTTAGTTATTTATTTTACTTTCAACTTTTATTATACCCCACGCAACAAAGTTGCGGAGGGTATAATGTTTTTGACCTGTCTGTCTGTCCGTCCGTCAGTCCGTCAGTCCTGTTTCTTGTCATCGCAACTCCTCTCAAACCACACAACAGAATTTCATGAAACCTTTTTAGATAATAAGGACATACTATGTAGTTGTGCATATCGACAGGAAATTACGATTCAATCTTTTTTCTAGGAGTTACGCCCCTTTGAACTTATTTGCTTCAATGTACTACTGCAACAGTTTGTCATCGCAACTCATCTGAAACCACACCACAGAATTTTATGAAACTTTGTAGATAATAAGGACATACTATGTAGATGTCATATCGACAGGAAATTACGATTCAATTTTTTTTCTAGGAGTTATGCCCCTTTGAACTTATTTGCTTTAATGTACTACTGCAACAGTTTGTCATCGCAACTCATCTGAAACCACACAACAGAATTTCATGAAACCTTTTTAGATAATAAGGACATACTATGCAGATGTGCATATCGAAAGGAAATTACGATTCAATTTTTTTTCTAGGAGTTACGCCCCTTTGACCTTATTTGTTTCAATGTACTTCTGCAACAGTTTGTCATCGCA
>CM029606.1:61263338-61410195 GCA_017311375.1 Mytilus coruscus | reverse complement strand
AAACACTTTGTATAACATGACAATGCATTGTTGCTTCCTTTATCCTTGAGGTGTTGTAATTTTAGTTATGATAGCATTTTCGTGATGTGTCCTGCTTCTCCATATCTGTAGTCCTATATATGTAGGAGTACCATCAGTACACCTTATCAAGTTATCAAAATATCAAAATGGGAGATGATACCGTTTAAATCATACTGTATTACTATTGTCATGTTTGATGATACAAACAAGCAGGGCAAATCTTTATTTGGTACGAAGCTATATCAGAAAAAGTATTCATTATGGAGCATATCTTTTTAGTAATATACAAAGAAGGACCAGCTTTTATCATGGTAGTTACTCAGTGATAGTTAAGATGGTGTTTGAAAATTCTTTAGAGGAAGACCCAAATACCACACTAGAGACCTGACATGGACCAATATGGCAGGCCTCAACAGACTTACTGAACAAGTAGCTAAGGTATGTAGTCCTTTAATACCACACTAGAGAGCTTACATGGACCAATCTGTCAGGACTTAACAGACTTACTGAACATGTAGCTAAGGTATGTAGTCCTTTAATACCACACTAGAGAGCTTACATGGACCAATCTGGCAGGACTTAACAGACTTACTGAACAAATAGCTAAGGTATGTAGTCCTTTAATACCACACTAAAGAGCTTACATAGACCAATCTGTCAGGACTTAACAGACTTACTGAGCAAGTAGCTAAGGTATGTAGTCCTTTAATACCACACTAGAGAGCTTACATGGACCAATCTGTCAGGACTTAACAGACTTACTGAACATGTAGCCAAGGTATGTAGTCCTTAATACCACACTAGAGAGCTTACATGGACCAATCTGGCAGGACTTAACAGACTTACTGAACAAATAGCTAAGGTATGTAGTCCTTTAATACCACACTAGAGAGCTTACATGGACCAATCTGGCAGGACTTAACAGACTTACTGAACAAATAGCTAAGGTATGTAGTCCTTTAATACCACACTAGAGAGCTTACATGGACCAATCTGGCAGGACTTAACAGACTTACTGAACAAATAGCTAAAGTAAGTTGCCCTTATATACCTAGGGGACACATTACATGAACCCAATCATGCAAAGGCAAAAAGACTTACTGAACAAGTAGCTAAAGTAAGTAGCCCATTGTTATCACAGTAGAAACATTATATGGACCAGTTCAGTAGGACTCAACAATATGACTGAACAAATGGTTCAGGTTGATAGGCCTTTAGTACCACAGGTACGACCTTATGTTAACCAATCAGACAGGACTCAATAGACTTACTGAACAAAGAAATTAAATAATTATTGAAACATCGTTTTTAATACCCCAGGAAAGGCAACAAAGTTATTATTATTATTCAAAAGCATATAGTTTTGCTCTTGTTTGTAGGTATGTAAATTGGAAAATGTTGTTAGTTGTTACAGACCCTAAACACAGATTTTAGGTTTAAGAATTACAATGTCCCATAATTTATAGGAAAATAGCAAAATATTCGGTTTCTGCATAATTACTCGAGTATGCCTCCTCCAAATTTGAAACTGAAAATGTTGTTTGAGACTGCTGAACACAGATATAGTTCAAGTTTGACCTATTTCATTTTTTTCTTTCCAGTGTTATGCCTATTGATAAGTGACAAAACTGTTAGCAGGCCTGCATAAAATAGTCTAAAAATTCAAAATGTTGTAAGTGACCACAAAAGGCGGATTTATATTGAGCGTAAATGATTTAACTATTTTGATCGAGGATTATGCATGCCCCATGACAAGCAGGAAAAGAACAATTTTTGTTTTTTCTGCATGTTAACATGAGTAAGTCTCCTCATTTGTATGTTTATCTTTATTCCACAGGAAGTATTGATTTGTAATGTGATTAGACCTTATAGTTTGAAAGATGAAGATCTATTGTCACCAAAATGTATCCCACAATTTAAAGTTAAGGTTTGTACTCTTATTGTTAATAACATGAAAGTTAAATATTTTTTTATCAGTAAGTTTTTAGTTGTACACAGAAAATATTAGATACGAAGAGAGTAGAAAACTAAAATGTAATTCAAAACATATACAAGTAGTTATTTCCTATTAACAAAAGACAAATTCCAAGATGAAGAGTTAATTTTGAAGTTTGAAAAGCCTCTACTACCCTTTATTTTATTGAAAAGACATCTAGAGGTCAAGAAAAGTTCTTTAATGTATGTTAAAAAGGGAGGAGAAGCCAAGAGGAAATCAAAATCATAAGTCAAAGAAAAGACATCACTATGCTTAAAGATGAATAGGCAAACAATCATCTTCAAAGTGCTAAATAGAAACTGTTGATTAAATGAAACCTAACCAACACCAGGAATGATTAATGTGCTGGTGAAGGGTCAAGAGTGTTTGCTCCACAAATGACACCTACATGTTGTTTAGTATAAATCTGCATATTTCGATTTTATAGATGCAGATATTGTCTCTTATTTATATCATATCAGCAATTTGTACATTTTTCGCCACGAATCAATGCAGCAACTTAATATTTTCATGTCATTCTGCATCATTATCAATGAAATGCATGCAAGGTCATTCACACAAGGAACAACAATCACAATACTTTGTACACTTAAAATTAGTTTTACAAACTACTTCATGTAATTTCATATTCTTAAAAACATAATAAATAAATTTGGTGTATTTACTGTCTTCTGATTGGTTAAAAGTATTACCTTTATTTTCAATGTTGTCAATTTTATGGCGACACACCCACTCTGACATTGTGTATTCATACGCCAACATGTGTGTACGTTGTTAAAGATGAATAGGCGGATTATTCAATGTGAAGAGTCAAAATTAATTTTATGGTTCAATAAATTCAAAATAAATAATAGCCATTCATTCATTGTTTATACAATTTGCCAATAAAAGAATAATGGTATTTAATTTCTTGATTCTGACTTCATCATCTGAAGTATGAACTTGTCCTAGCTAAATAATGTAAGAATCAAAACAAAAGTGCCATTATTCTATATGTACAGTAAGAATATTATATTTGTTTCATAGGAAATGGTATTATCAAGATGGGTGTCATCACAGGAAAGAGAAAACATACTGAAGAAATACCTTGACCAGAAAACATTTATCAACATTTCTTTTATTCTGAGATAATAAATTTTAGTAAACAAACATTGTATGGTAAATTTCTTTCAAAAAGGCTTTTTAATTGATTTTTTTGTTATTATGGTCCAGCCACTAAGTGGTCGGGCCATATAGTGTTACCCTTATCTGTCATTCCGTCATTCTGAACAAACAGTTATACAGACTTTTTTTCTAAACGCCTTCACATATTGAGCTGATTTTTATGTGAGTGTACTATGATCAGATACAGATCGAGTTTAGGTTTTGGTTCCGCTCCGCTGGTTTTTGCTGAAATTACAGGCTTTGGACTTTGAAAATTTTGTAAAAATAACAGGTATACAGACATTCATTCTTTGTCAAATTTCCACTCCAAAAAATTGGCTTCAAGGTTTTTTTGCGAGCGGGGACATTTGTGTTGTTCCGACACATCTAGTTTACCATGAAATCTAGAAGTCCAAATGGTTTTAATCTGGTCATTTGATCACTTTACATGTTTTTATCATTTGACTTCATTATCTGTCATCATGTGTGTCTGTCTATAAACTTTTAAAGAAAATCTTCCCTGCAATTTATCTGCCAGAATAATTCTTGTTTCACACCTAGTGATAAACCAGTTCAACCCAAAATGACAAATCTTTTACAAAAGTCAGCCCTCTTTACAGATAATGAGCTAATAGTTACTTTACAATGGTATCATAAGTAGTTCCTGATCATGTATGTGAATTGTGCTCGTTGATATACTTTTCACTCAGCTATTACAATTTACTGAAAAATAGAGCATATCCTTGCAGGTTTTCCACTTATTATTAGTATACAATTGTATAATGATTTTGTTTGTTTGATATTCTTAGGCTTTCTTACATGGAACTGATAGTTTTCTGGTCATTTGTTGCCTTCTTTAGGAATATTGTGCTGATATTTTGTGTTATATTGTGAAAAGTTCCATACAGATAACACATTAACCAAAAAAAAACTACTTGAGACTGTTGAAGTTGAGATTCTGATTTGTGTTTGACTATTTAAGTCAAATATTCATCAATTCAAATAACTCCTTGCTACCAGGATGTTAAGATAGCTTATTAGTCCCCTACTGGCAAAGCTAAAGGAGACTTAAGGTTTGCACTCTGTCTGTCTGTCCGTCCTTCGATTTGGCAAATCAGTTTTCCACACTTTTTTCTTTATGCTTCAATATATTGATTTGATATTTGGTATATAGTTTTATCATGACCAGTTACAGATCAAGTTTAAATTTTGCTCTGGTCTGATGATTTAGTGCAAAGAAATGGTCCATAGACTTGGAAAATTCACGCAAGTAATCAGTTTTCTGCACTTTTTGTAGTGTTGTCAACGGTTAACCGTCTGAAGGACCAAATTTTAAATACCAAAATGCTAACCGGTTAACCGGACCTTTTTCCATTTTAATAGATTCGATATAACTGTATTAACCTCATCGCATTTTTGCGCCTGTCCCAAATCAGGAGCCTCTGGCCTTTGTTAGTCTTGTATGTTTTTAATTTTAGTTCATTAAATGTTTTCGAGTTTAGTGTGATGTCCATTTTCATTGAACTAGTACACATTTTGTTTAGGGGCCAGCTGAAGCCCGCCTCTGGGTGAGGGATTTTCAAGCAGTGTTGAAGACCCATTGGTGGAGTTCGGCTGTTTTCTGCTCTTTGGTTGGGTTGTTGTCTCTTTGACACATTCTCCATTTCCATTCTCATTTTTATTGCAGTCATTATATTCGACTTTGGTTTGAAGTTTTAAATACAATGTAACTTGCCTAATCCGACACCTGAGTATTCCAACATCCTGCTTTAACCGACACATTTTTCTGGTCCCAGAATATGTCTATCCTTGCAGAAAAACCTGAGTATTCCGACACCCTGCTTAATCCGACATTTTTTCTGGTCCCCAGTGTGTCGGATAACACAGGTTACACTGTAATCATCTTACTACTTAATTTGACAGATCACTGTCCAGTTTATTGGTTGCTTTTCAATTATACAGATATAGGAAGATGTGGTATGAGTGCCAATGAGACAACTCTCCATCCAAGTAACAATTTATAAAAGTAAACCATTATAGGTCAAGGTACGGCCTTCAACACGGAGCCTTCGCTCACACCGAACAGCAAGCAATATACCTTGAAAACATTCCAATTTTACAAAATTAATTAGCACAAATACAACTTTTCTATCAGCTTGGGGCAAGATCTTAAGTAAATATAATTATCATACATGTATTTTGTTGATTAAATTTTACTATTTACTTCATTATTTCAATTTGGATTTTATATTGCTTAAATATGCCACCTCCATCATCCAAGGCTTTCTCCTAATTTAGACGAAGTCCCAACTCAAAAACAAGGGAATGCAAATTATGTGAATGGAATTAACATATTCTGTGAGGTACAAGTAACACCTTAATTATCTTAAATTAAAATACCAAACTGAATGTTCATACTTTGTCAATTCGCAGAGATCAAGAATATTTTCATCTTCTCAATCTGAAGTTATTACAAACAGTACTGTAGATATGTTTGTATTTGATTATTGAAAATAACTTCACCAGTAATTCTAAAAGCCAAGCATTATTATGGCTAAGAATAAACTTCAATTCATCATATCATGAAGCTGCCACATTCTATATGTGACTGTCCCAAGTCAGGAGCCTGTAAATCAGTGGATGTCTTGTGTTGCTGTATATAATATTTGTTTTTCGTACATACAGCATTTAGTTTTCTCATTTAAATTTTTTACATTTGTCATTTCCGGCCTTTTATGGCTGACTATGTGGTATGGGTTTTGCTCATTGTAATAAGCCGTACGATGACCTATAGTTTTAACTTCTATGTCATTTGGCCTGCTGTGGAGAGTTGTCTCACTACTTTTTGTCATGCTTGAAGACATTGATTTGATATTTGGAGTATAGTTTTACCATGACAAGTTATAAATGTTTTAATGTTTTGCATAGTAAACCCTTTAAAAAATAGAAATCACACTGTCTGTCGATTTGTCTTTTGATACAACTCCTTTAGTGAAACTTTACTTGCAAGAAAAACTTTCATATACTTTAGTATTAACAGGTTTATTGTTCAATATTTGCACAAGGAGATATTTGGACTTATTAATTACCAATTAAGTTAGAATTTTGTTCCAGTACAATGAAATTGTAACGGGTATGGGACTATGAATTGCCATGCTTGTTCCTTTGGCAGATGTTTCTGAGTTCACCCATGGTTTTGTTGATGTTGGTTGCAGTCTTTAAGTTTTTGGTTGTCATTTGTAGACTGTTGTTTGTCTTTTGGTTGTTTTGTTTTGTTTTTTCATTGTATTTCAGAAAGAAGCTTGGTGATACATTTGTAAATTTCTACAATATGCCACCATTTTTAAGAAAGATTTTGTATTTTTGGCCTGGTTGGACGAAGTTCAAAATGGCTTGTAGTATGGTGATGGCAGGCTGGCAGACGCATGGTAAAAGTTGGTACCTTATTTGAGTAACCAAATCCTTCTAAAGTTTTCAAACCCAACTCCTGAAACAAAAAGTAAAAAATATTGCAACCTGGTCAGTTGAGACTTTGAGTCGTTTTAAAAAAAATGGAAATGGAAGTGAGATAACTGAATCCGTTATGAGCAATTACAATTATGGTTAGCCTGGGATCCTGATCCAGTTTTGGTTGGCATTGATAATACTAAGTGCAGTATTCAACACAATCAAAACGCAAAATGACTGGCAAATGATTGTAGTAGCTCTGACTTGTACCAATTTAAGTTAAACAGTTATTTGCCCGTACCAAGAACAGAATTAGAATTTTTTAGATTCAATTCAGAATTATATCACTTATTTGCCTATATAATGTCAGAATAATGACAGTTGTATGTATGTATCAAAGTATCAAAAATAAAACAAAAATACCAAACTCTTAAGGCATATTCAAAAAGGGAAGTCCAAACAAATTGACAAAATCAAATACTATCAATCAACGGACCAAGTGAAAATCATCTGCCATATTCCTGACTTGGAACAGGCATTTTCCAAGAAAATGGTTGGTTAAATAAAGGCAACAGTAGTAAACCGCTGTTCAAACCTGGTTTTAGTGCTAGCTAAAACTCCCACTTATATGACATTTGTTTGCACCTGTCCTAATTCAGGAACCTGTTGTTCAGTGGTTGTCGTTTGTTGATGTGGTTCATAAGTGTTTCTCGGTTTTAGCTCACCGGGCCCGAAGGGCCAAGTGAGCTTTTCTCATCACTTGGCGTCCGTCGTCCGTCGTCCGTCGTCGTTAACTTTTACAAAATCTTCTCCTCTGAAACTACTGGGCCAAATTTAACCAAACTTGGCCACAATCATCATTAGGGTACCTAGTTTGAAAATTGTGTCCGGTGACCTGCCAAACCAACCAAGATGGCTGCCATGGCTAAAAATAGAACATAGGGTAAAATGTAGATTTTGGCTTGTAACTCTGAAACCAAAGCATTTAAAGCAAATCTTACAGGAATTAACTTGTTTATCAAGTAAATATCTATCTGCCCTCAAATTTTCAGATGAATTGGACAACTGGTTGTTGGGTTGCTGCCCTGAATTGGTAATTTTAAGGAAATTTTGCCGTTTTTGGTTATTATCTTGAAAATTATTACAGATAGAGATAAACAGTAAACAGCAATAATGTTCAGCAAAGTAAGATCTTCAAATAAGTCAACATGATCAAAATGGTCAGTTGACCCTTAAGGAGTTATTGCCCTTTAAAGTAATTTTTACCAATTTTTGTAAATTTTGTAATCTTTACAAAATCTTCTCCTCTGAAACTACTGGACCAAATTCAACCAAACTTAGCCACAATCATTATTAGGGTATTTAGTTTAAAAATGTGTGCGGTGACCCAGTTAACCAACTAAGATGGCTGCCATGGCTAAAAATAGAACAAAGGGTAAAATGTAGATTTTGGCTTGTAACTCTGAAACCAAAGCATTTAAAGCAAATCTTACAGGGATTAACTTTTTATCAAGTAAATATCTATTTGCCCTCAAATTTTCAGATGAATTGGACAACTGGTTGTTGGGTTGCTGCCCTGAATTGGTAATTTTAAGGAAATTTTGTCGTTTTTGTTATTATCTTGAAAATTATTACAGATAGAGATAGACTGTAAACAGCAATAATGTTCAGCAAAGTAAGATCTTCAAATAAGTCAACATGACCAAAATGGTCAGTTGACCCTTAAGGAGTTATTGCCCTTTATAGTCAATTTTAACAATTTTCATTAATTTGGTAAATTTTGGTAAGTTTTACAAAATGTTTTCCTTTTGTAATCTTCTTTTCTGAAACTGCAGTAGAAAATCAACATAGAAAACAATCTGCTAATGAACTGGCAATGAACATAATTGATAATTCTATAACATGGAAAAAAATCACATTAATACCTGATGATGGTGTTTCTTTCTTTACATTGAAAATGATGTCACAACTATAATCCCGAACAATAGGTCGAATGTCAGATATGTTTCAGTACTTTGGCTTCATTTTCTACAGATTCCGAAGTGCAAATGATGCTTGAATTCCTACACTAATTTATACAGACTTCATCCCTTTCACAGGTAATGCCTGCCTCATATTATATTTAAAACTTTAATAGAATATCAGAAATTTTGAGAGAAAATTAATCAACCATGCAAGATCTAAAACTTAATTAATATTGTTCAAATTATCAATTAACTATAAAAAAAATTCTCATTAAAAAATATAGTTCTTCATTTTATATTTTATCAGAAGTTTAGGAAAAAAATTGAATTTAATTGTGTCCCTTGTTCTCATTTCCTGGGATAAATCCAATACAAATTAAAGTATTGGTATTGAATTAATATTTAAGGAATATTTCAAACCTTACCATTTTCTTCACACGAATGAAGACCATATTTTCAGTGTCATGAGTATCAGTCATCATATTTGTTGTACTTTGTTATTTAAAAGTTGAATACAAAAAAGATCAACAAAGCAATTCAAAACCACTTGAATTTTGCAACAACAAATGAGAGTTTTAACGACCTCAGCTGGCTAAACAACCCTTGCACAATCAACTGAATTTTGCAGAAATCATTAATAGGAAAGATTGCCCTTAAATGATAATTTTTATTACCTTTTGTTTTATTTTTTTTTGGGTTGCGCAACAACAAAACTTCACAACAAACTTTCTCATCACTTCGCATTTCTGCCTGCCAACATGGCACACATGGCTGAAATAAAACATAGGTTTCAAACGCACTTTTTAGTCTTATATCTCTGAAACTAAACGACAGTACAACAGTTGCATTTATCATGCATCAATCGTAAATAAAAATATCAGGTGAGCGACACAGGGTCCTTGGAGCCTCTAGTTTTTGTTTTTTTTATAGATTAGACCGTTGGTTTTCCTGTTTGAACTGTTTTTCACTAGTCATTTTGGGGCCCTTTATAGCTTGCTGTTCGTTGTGAGCCAAGGCTCCGTGTTGAAGGCCATACTTTGACCTATAATGTTTTACTTTTTACACATTGTGACTTGGATGGAGAGTTGTTTCATTGGCACTCATACCACATCTTCTTATTTCTAGTTCCTCTCTATGGACAAAATTGGGAAAGCAACCCAAACAGACATAATTGGTTAATGTGACAATAATTGAGATCCAGCAGCCAAAACTATGTAAACACACATAGACATATACAATTCAACTGAATAAAAAGTTTAACAAAAATACAAATTAATCTAACTAAGGTGCCAACGAACTAGAGGCTCTAAAGAGCCTGTGTCGCTCTCATGTCTATTTGCATAATCAACAAAGAACATTCTCCAACATTGTAGACACGAATAGAATTCATGACCAAAATTTCTTTTTTGTAGATCTTGTATTGCTGATCGTTTTGTCTGTTTAGTTTCTCTCTGTCTTCTTTAGTTTTTGCTCAAAAGGTTAAATAAAGGCAACAGTAGTATACCGCTGTTCGAAACTCATAAATCGATAGAGATAAAAAAATCCGGGTTACAAACTAAAACTGAGGAAACGCATCAAATATAAGAGGAGAACAACGACACAACAAAACACAACATTAAAATGTAACACACACAGAAACGAACTATAATATAACAATGGCCATTTTCCTGACTTGGTACAGGACATTTTAAGAAAAAATGGTGGGTTGAACCTGGTTTTGTGGCATGCCAAACCTCCTGCTTTTATGGCAATGTTAAATATAACATTAAAATGACAATATTACATGACATGGCTACAATACAAATAAATGGGAGATCATATAGGACAAAGAAACACACGAATAATAGCTAACAAAAGGTACTAGGTTTAAAATTTAATACGCCAGAATTTAAAAGTTCCTCATTTACGGGCAATCACTCCTTTAAAGAGTGACAGTCTACTAACTATATCAGCAAAATTTGACTTGTTTGTAGATCTTGCCTTGCTGATCATTTTGCTATTCAAAGTTTGTAATTATCTATTTTAGTTTTTATCATATAATGGCAAAATGCCAAAAATTGGTAAAATAGTCATTAAAGGGCAATAACTCCAATAAGGAGTCGGACGATTGCCTCCATATTGTCTTAATTGTAGATCTTGTCTTGTTGCTTTAAATTTTGCTTATCTAAGTTTCTATCTATCTATTATAATTTTTAGGATATAAGGCAAAATTGCAAAAATGGTAAAATTGTCATCAAAGGGCAATAACTGTAATAACGAGTCAACCATGCAGACTTATTTGTAGATCTTGTCTTGCTAAAGTTTCTCTGTATCTATTTCAGTTTTTAGATAATAGGCAAAATGAAAAAAGGTAAAATTTGTCATTTAAGAGCAATAACTCCTTTAAGAAGTCCCCTGACAGTTTAGACGTAAATGGACAATTGGTAGAGATTAACATTCTGAACATTTTGCCTGTTTCAGATTTTCTCTATTTATAACAGTTTTCAAAATAATAGACAAAACTTGCATTTTACCCTATGTTCTATTTTTAGCCATGTCAGCCATCTTGGTTGACAGGCGGGGTCATCGGACACATTTTTAAAACTAGATACCCCAATGATGATTGTGGCCAAGTTTGGTTAAATTTGGCCCAGTAGTTTCAGAGGAGAAGATTTTGTAAAGTTAACGGACGACGACAGACAACGACAGACGCCGGACGCTAAGTGATGAGAAAAGCGCACTTGACCCTTTGGGACAGGTAAGCTAAAAGGTGTAGTAGATAGTGAATTTGACAATGAGGTCAACAAAAAGAGTTTTTTTGTTGTTGATAGTATACACCGTATATAGTATACACTTTCTCGATAAAGGAAATATTTGGTAAAAATAAATACAAAGGTAAACAAAATAGAAACAACACTGTATGAACCTTTGTGTCAAAATCGCACTTAAGGACCCACCTGCACCAGGAATGCCCAATGTTAAAAGTTAAAACCCGATGGCGGGATGCATAAATATAGTCATGTCATACGATCAATAGAAACATGAAAGCACGAAAACAAATAACGGGAAACTAAAGTAAAATAAAAGATATACAACTTCAGCACATAGAATCTATAATTACGCAAGACCATCTTGTATTATTTGGGAAGTAGCACTGAATATTTATTTGATAGGTCTTGGTACTTTCCGATGAACTTTTGAGAAAAAGGACAAGGTGTTCTTTGACAAAACCCTGACTCAATCTTTATTTGCAAACCGATGACCTTTACAAAATCTGAGAAGCAGCTGCATACTCGTGAATATCGTAAGAGTTAAGAAATGCATACTCCATACGTGGGCAAAGCTGGTATATTGCTGCTAAGGTGAGGAAAATTTATAATTTCAAAATTGAAATCGTCTCGTTTGTCATAGATTCTGGTACTGAGATGACCGCTGTTGTCAAATTCGAGGTAAATGTCTAGAAATGATGCGGAGGAAGCTGTATCTGTGGTTTCTTTAATCTCTAGTTCAGGAGGATATATTAATGGGACCCAATCAGAAAAGTTTGGATTGTTAATGGAAAGAACATCATCAATATACCTGTATATGAAATTAAATGATCTAGGTTCTTTGATTTTCTTGTTTTTTACAAGTGTCCGTAGGAACTCCGACTCGTATGAAAAAAAAAAGAAAAGTTCGACCAGGAGTGGTGCACAGTTAGTTCCCATATGAATGCCGACAACCTGCTTTAAATTCTACTTCCAAAATTTAACAAATATGTTGCCAATGAAAAACTCCGGCATACTAATCACTTGTTCTTCGGTGTTGCATGTTTTATTTTCTGGCTCATTTTTAACAACATATGTAGAATTATATCCCAAAACAATAACTTTGTAGTGTATGGTATCATTTTATGGCTGAAAGCATTGTGGATTATTTCTTTAAGACGGGTTTTAATATTTCATGTGGAATGGTGGTGGTGGTGTAAAGGGTGGAAAATTCAAAGTTTTGATATAATTTATTTCAGAAAATGACTGATGTTTTAAATTTTCCCGAAGTTCTTTTGAGTTCCAAGTCATAGATATGACAGTTATTTACCTACACCATTTCAAAATTAGGTCAGTGGTTGGCTCGTACTAAGTCAGAATAATGATAGTTATTTGCCTGTTCCAGGTCTAAAATATGACATTTATTTGCCTGTACCCAGTCAGAGATAAAACATTTATTTGCCTGTACCCAGCCAAATACATTTCTTGTAGCAAGTCAGAGATATGAAAGTTATTTGTCTGTACCAAGTCAGAAATCTAATAGTTATTTGCCTGCTCCAAGTCAGAGATATTACATTTATTTGCCTATGCCAAGTTAGAGTTGTGACAGATTCAAAACCTCATCGATAATTGCATGCACAAAGTCAGAGATATCATTCAAATAAAAAATCTTTATACCTAATTGTTAGAGCATGTTAATCAATACAAATCACAAAGTTCATACACGATATATAAACATCTATCCCATACAATCTTAAAAACATGCTGATTATTAATAATTAGATGTGACTTACAAATATAGAAACGTGATTAAGAATTACTACAGAAAGGAGGAGAGAACCAGCACAAAGACGGATAACTCCATTTGATCACCTTAACATGTATCTCTTTGTTCCTGTCTCATCTAGAATTTTTGTTGTTTAGATATAGACTAAATTAATTCTGTATCAAAATCTAATACCTCACTTTTCATGATCCAGATAAAAATATTTTTGAATATATATTTCTCGGGTTCGGAAACTTTAAATATATATTTTCTAAGAATTCTTATATTAGTCGTAGGTGAATTATAAAGAGGGCACCCTACACCAAAATGCAGTTCGTTTTCTTTTAAGTTATGTGAACAGAGATATGAATTGCATCTATCTACCTACATACCAAAACAAAAGTGCTTGGGTACATAATTATTTTTTTTTGTTTCATTGTTGGTACTGTATATTAAATTTCTATTTTATGCAACTAACTGAACACTACTTAGCTTGATTTACCATATTTTACTGTCAATACTAAAAAAACCCACTTAGTAAGAATAATAAAATAAGAGATTTTATCATAGTGAATAATTCATCCAAAACAAGGTAAGACAAGCTTCTAAGCAGTGTTCAATATGTGGTATAAAATATAAAATTGAGTATTCAGTGCAAACAATGGAAAACAAATTATTCAAATCATTTACCCTGTGTATCAAGTCAGAGATATGACATTTATTTGTCATTTGTCCCGCTTGTTGATTATGTTTAACATTTATTGTCGGTGTTTACAGACATATTCACTTTTGAGCTGTGCTATTCCCTCTGTTTGTGCATGTTTGTTGTTACCTTATAATCAAATGGTCGTTCTCTTAGAAACATTGATACTGACAGACTGGGTAAGCTGTTAAATATAATGACGCAACCTATTGCCATAAGGAGCATGAACGAATAACGGGATGAACAAAAATACCGAGCAACTTAAAGTGAATATGTTTGAACACACTTACGAGAACAGAATTTAAAGACGTCTACATTTATTTGTTTCTGGTCTGATGTTATTTAAAAACAACATAACATTGTCACCAATTACTTAGTAATAAGTGATTATTAATTCGTATTACAATTTATATCTTACATCCATGCAATGAAGACATAGACATGATAAGTACGGTCTTTAATAGGTTTGTTAAAATACATATGATAAATCTTTCATAATCAGTGGATATCAACTCAGTATCCAACTATTGTCAATCTATTTCACACAGTAAAACTTTTCTTGATGTAAAACATGTGACAAGGAATTTATTGTCATTTTGAGCGAAACATATTGTCCAAGGTGATTGTACTCCCAAAGTGTCACTCGGAATCACCCGAATTAATTTTCCGGCATTTGTAATTTCATGAATATTTTTAGAACCATATCCATATGTATATATTACCCACAAAGTCTATTCCCATTCCTCTAGGATAAGATAACTGCGAACTCGTGTAGGTAAACTTGGTTGTTTTACCTACTACACGTGACGCCGCACTGTTCCCATCACAACAAATATAGTCTTTTTTGTTTGACGTGGAAATAAAATACGAAGAGCCATTAGTTGTCCTCTCTTTGATTTTCTGTCCCGATGACGAGTTTATCCAAGTCAATGTTGAGGAATAAGATACGATGAATTGATCGTGATCGATGAAACATAATCCATTTACAGATATTCCCTGCAAATCAAATGTCTGTAATAACTCTAAGTCTGTACTGTCGACTATCAGGACTTTGTTATACAATGAAATAGCAACTTGACTCTGATCAACTTGAGTAACATCAGTAGGCGAATAACCGACTGGTAACGTAGCAAGAAACTTTCCATCGATACTGTATTTTTCATGTTTGTTGTAACTACATTATCACGAACGAACAGTTCTCTTCACTAACGTATTACTAGTTCTTTCCAGGCGCTGTTCATTCCTTTTAAAACCTCCTAATGACTGTGTGCTGCTCGTAAATTTTGCCACGTGGTCAGATGGATTTTGAACTTTTTCATTGAGTTCCTTACCCTTTTCCTTCAACTTCCCAACCAATTCGGTGGTTTGTGTGGACTGCCTAATATCACTTGCAGCTTTTTGAAGCGATATAACGTTTTCACATTTCCGATGTGTAAGTGTAGCGCACATTGTTCAGCAAGGCTTTGAATGATCCACACAGAAAACTTGTACGATCTTTTCTGTATGTTCTTCGCAACTCAATGCCTCAGATAACTGAAAACCAGATAGGTCCGACTGAATTTCTTGAATGTCAATAACTGCATGCTTTGATGTAATCTTGAATGCTTTATGGTATTCTTCGCACTGTCCATAAAACGCCTTCTCACACGTGGTACACCAAGAACTGGCTTCTTTAGTTTTATTTTTCACCTGACATGAATTACACATTTTTTTAGAATTATGGATCGCTCGTTTATCCAACATCGACGACGACATACTGGAAATTTGAATCCCTCGGAAGTATTTTCTTTTCCCCTCGATGACGAAATGTAAGTGTTTATACAAGCTTCACAAAAGGTATGAAGACATGGCAGAAACTTTAGCACTCTGAAAGTTTCTAGACAAATGGTACACGTTAATAAATCATCAAATTGATCAGTGTCCATGGTAGGTGTAACCATTTTAGATTTTAAGGACTTTGATATTTGCCTTCTTTGTTCGTATATTATCACCACTTACCTTGATAACAGTTTTACTATATATATACATGTATTTAACAAAGACGTATATATATATATAAGAAAAAAAATTAATAAGGCTGAAAATGCACCAAATACAAATATTTGGTGCATTTTCAGCCTTATTAATTTTTTTTTCTTATTTTGTGCACAGCGTGGACAAAATTTAAAACTTTTCAATATATATATATATATATATATATATATTATCGGCAATTTGTAAAAGTAAAATCACAAAATACCGAATTCCGAGGAAAATTCAAAACGGAAAGTCCCTAATCAATGGCAAAATCAAAAGATCAAAAACATTAAACGAATGCATGGATAACAACTGTCATATTCCTGACGTGGTACAGACATTTTCTAATGTAGAAAATGGTGGATTAAACCTGGTTTTATAGCTAACTAAACCTCACACTTGTATGACAGTCGCATAAAATTCCATTATATTGACAATTATTTTGTAAATTTCCCCCTTGATCTTACTGATTCATATTTTACTAGATCGCTAACAGGACGTGACACTCAAAAATATTAGGCAATGACGTCACGTAACAATGCAGCATTCTTATGCTATTCATGTTCATCCACATCAATTTATCAATTGAATGCACACGACATCGTTCGTACAACTATCACAACGATAAAGTCAGTACCAAAAACAAAAATGCCCGTATGATTTATGTCTCTCTGGTTATGGAATAATACTGTATTTAAACCCATGAGTAGTTTTTTTTGAATCAATGTTTTACGATATTAAAGTCAACATAGGCTCCTCGCACTTCGAATATTCTTTTGATTAGTACATATATGTACATTAAGAACAATACGCGCCCTTGACCAGTTGGAATGCGACGTGGACCTTTTTTGGCGAGCCTGCGACTTCTGTCGCACAAAGCTCATCATAGGGATAGCGATCCGTCGGCGGCGGCGGAGTTAACAAACTTCTTAAAAGCTTAATATTTCAGAAAGTAGAAGACCTGGATCCTTTATACTTTGTATATAGATGCCTTATGTTATGAAGTTTCCGTCTGTCATATGTCCATTGTTCTTAACCTCATTTTCATGGTTCAGTGACTACTTGAAAAAAAAGTTAAGATTTATAGTATTCTTAATTACTCTCTTATTATGAGTAATAGGAAAAATATATTTGATATGTACGTACCTTGCAAAGTCCTCATGCCCGTCAGACAGTTTTCACTTGACTTCGACCTCATTTCATGGATCAGTGAACAAGGTTAAGTTTTCATGAGCAAGTCCATATCTCAGATACTATAAGCTATAGGTCTACTATATTTGGTGTATGGAATGATTGTAAGGTGTACATGTCCAATTGGCAGGTGTCATCTGACTTTGACCTCATTTTCATGGTTCAGTGGTTAAAGTTAAGTTTTTGTGTTTTGGTCTGTTTTTCTAATACTGAATGCAATAGGTCAACTATATTTTGTGTATGAAAATATTTTAAAATGTACATGTCAGTCTGGCATGTTTTATTTGACCATGACCTCATTTTTACGGTTCATTGGTCAATGTTATTTTTTTGTTTTTGGTCCGTTTTTCTAATACTATTAGCAATAGGTCAACTATATTTGGTGTATGGAATGATTGTAAGGTGTTTATGTCTGTCTGGAAATTATCATCTGACCATGACCTCATTTTCATGGTTCACTGGTCAATCTTATGTTTTTCTGGTTAAGTTTTTTTCTTCGATACTATATGCAATAGGTCAACTTTATTTAAAGCATGTAATGATCGTAAGGTGTACATGTGTGTCTTGCAGGGTTCATCTGACCTTGACCTCATTTTCATGGTTCATTGATCAATGTTAAGTTCTCCTGGTTAAGTTTGTTTCTTAGATACTATGTGCAATAGGTCATCTATATTTAAAGCATATTTGTTGTATGGAATGATTGCAAGGTGTACATGTATTTCCAGTTTGGTTTATCTGACCTTGACCTCATTTTCTTGGTTCATGTTAGTTGCAGTAAACATTACATTTAGGGTAAAATCAATTGTTAGTAAAGAAGGCAAGACATTTCAGAGTGTGCACTCTTGCTACAAATAAGACAAAAAAGTTGGTTCTGTTTGATTATTATACTGGTTATCAAGTTAACCAAGAGTCCATCTATTCTATGATTAACATTGTTATTATTGATTACGGATTAATCTATATATGACTACTAGGGGTTCTATGAAACATTATATTTGATGCATTTAACGAAAAAGTTATTGTGTTGGTGGGGTGTAATACTTCTCATATAAACCAGTGAACTTAAAATTATGGATACTACCGAAAATAGAAGGTCTTAATTCCTTTCCTCGATAGATACCAAAGGGACAATCAAACTAATAACAACGCCATGGTAAACAACAAAAAGTAACAACAGTATACAAAACACAACATAGAAAACTAAAGACTGAGCAACACAAACCCTATGCACCAAACAATGGAGGTGATCCCAGGTGTTCCGAAAGGGTTAGCAGATCCTGCTCCACATGTGATACCCCTATAAAATACGTTGATAAAATATATCAATTGATCAGGTATCACAAATTTGTTTCTTTCCAATTGTCAACTTCTCAACTCTCAGCAGTAACGTACCTGCTGCTCCATCGTATGGCGTTAACAGACCTCAAACTATACGCACTTCATTAACAGGGTTGTGCTCCCTACGCAAAAACTGCTCATACAGAGTAATGAAAAAGAACGACAATTTTGCAGTCACCATCGCGAAGGTAACTGATACGATGTCTCAGTGTCTCATCCCACTAGCAACATGTTTCGATTGTGGCAATTTTACTGTGTGAATTCACATAACAAGGTGACACTTACCCTGTCGACGCACCGGGTCTCGCAACTTTCGAAGTTCATGCGAATCCCTCAGTTTCTGTTTGTTACCTTGATTTTCTCTCTTTTACTCGATTTACGAAATTTTAACATCTGTAAACTACGGTCGTCTTAAATTATGGCCATGATGTTCAACTGATAGACTATAGATACCACTTACACACTTTCAGGATATGGCGAAGTAAATATAACCGGTAGCACCTTTTACAGTTGCTATCAATTTTACCTGACTATGAATATTATAAATTACAACAAGATTTTATAATGGCAAAAGAAAAGGTTAATTAATTATATGAGAAGACATGTATAAGTTACCATGACAACATATAGTTTGCTACATTCCCCTGGAAAGAAGATCATTCACCATTACCAATAAACAAAGAGATTGAACATCGTAGAACAGGAAACGTAATTAAACGACTAATTTAAAAAGGGAGCCGCAATTATAACAGAAATACACAGAAATTATCGTCGAACAAGATAGAAGAAGATTTATAGAGACGATAAGTGAAGATACAGTGACAAGTACATGTAGTAGGGTACAATATATACCGCGATCATCCCGTAAAAAAAATCGTCATCTTCACCTATTCGGATAGTTTTTGACTGTAGTTGTAAATCAAGACAAGAAACCCTAAGTGTAAACGACTGTTTAATGGACACACCACCAGATCTAAACGATTTAAAATATTTCGATTTAATCAATTTGCAGTTTCAACAGATTAAGAAAAGGCGTTTTTAAATGTTTGATTAGAAGAGAAAGACCGCGACTTAAGGGCATACGATACAGTTTTGACCCCGTAATGAAATTTTGATGAAAATTTGCATATAGGCTATTTTTTACCTGATTAAATCAAATATGCAATAAAAAATATACCATCATGTGCTACTTTTTTAGTAAATTGAGGTTGAAATTTCAGATATTTCCTCAAAATTCGGATTTGTGGACGTATTTTCCTTTCGACAGAAATACATAACTGTTTTGTTTGAAAAGATAAACACAAGCTGTTTTTGTTAAATTATTTGTAATTTCTGTTTTATATAATTGTTCTATAAATTTGTACATTTTATTTTTACAAATAACTCATATTTTTCAAATGTTCATGAATGCAGAAAAAAACCGCTATTTTTTGCTGTATATTTATCAAATTTAAAATAATTGCACTATTGACTTTTTCATGAAAATTGGTACACATAATCTTCATACGTAATCAAACCAATTGTCATTTTAAGAAAAGAGGGGTCCATAAACTCGTTTTCAAGTTAAATCAGTTTGAATGATAAAAACCAGTCAAAAACTGCATCATTTCCCGATAAGTCACAGTTTGACGTCGCGAAAATAACAATTTACGTTAGCAACGTTATTATCTCCCCTGTAACTGTATCGTATGCCCTTAACTAAAGATTTTTGGTTATCCAATCCAACCCACTAAAGAAGTCCGCTTTCAGTTTACAGATTAAAATCCGTTTTATTTGGAGCTACTTGTTCCCCATTTATATTACATGCAGTTGTTCAAAAGCACCTAAGTGAAAATACATGTGAATGGACTGATGCTATACGGAAGGATCTTTACGTTGACAACATAATTTCAAGTTTTCCAACAGAGAGACAATTATTACAGTACTTTGACCTTATTTGCCCAAGAGTGTAAATTAAACACGAAGACTTTTGCAACACAGAAACACGCTGAAAGGGAGGATACTTTGATTATAAAGCATGGATTTCTTAGATAATCTTCAAAGATTTACAATCCTCTAGGATTTATTAGTCCGATAACAGTAAGGAGTAGAATGTTCATGCAGACTCTTTGGGAGAAAAAAACTGGATTGAGATGAACCATTGTCGCCAGAAACTTTAATGGAATGATGGAAAGATATACAACTAGACACATATGAATGCCTAAAGACAGAAAATTCAAGACCGTATTTCAAAGAAACGAGATCAACGGAAGATACTGCACTATACATATTCACAGATGCTAGTTTAAAGGCGCATGGAGCATGTGCAAACGTAGTTTTCGGGACCCATTCTTCGCTTATTACGTCTAGAAACAGAGTTGTCCCATTGAAACACATTATAATTCCAAAATTTGACCTCATGGCAGCAGTGATTGGAAGTAGATTAAAGAAAAATTCTAAGTCATATATAAGCGTTTCACAAATCACACTTTGGAGTTACAGTCAAATTAGACTGAGTTGATTGATGACTACAACCACTCTACGATAGTACATAAGAAAGATTCCTGAACGATACACGTAGAAGCTCTTGTTTTAGCATTCAAACCGGGCAAAACGTAATTTCTATTTCGATTTGACACAGCAAAACATTTCCGAACATATTACATGTGACAAGGAATGTATTGCCATTTTGAGCGAAACGTATTGTCCAAGGAGATTGAACTCCCAAAGTGTCGCCCGGAATCACTCGTATTAATTTTCCGGCATCTGTAACTTGATGGATATCTTTAGAGTCATATCCAGCTATGTATATATTGCCCTCAAAGTCTATTCCAATTCCTCTTGGATCAGATAACCGCGTACTCGTGTATGTAAAACTGGTTGTATTTCCTATTACACGTGACACTGAATTTTCCCCATCACCACAGATATAGTCTTTCTTGTCTGATGTTGATACAAAATACGAAGAGCCACGTGTTGTCCTCATTTTAATTGTCTGTCCCAATGACGAGTTTTTCCAAGTCAATGTTGAGGAACAAGATACGATAAATTGATCATTCTGGACATCACATAATCCAAAAATAGATATATCCTGCAAATGAAGTTTCCGTAATAACTTCAAGTCCACACTGTTTCCAATTCGCGATTTTGTTGCATTGAAATAATGAAATAGCAACTTTACTCTGACCAACTTGAGTAACATCAGTCGGTAAATGCCCGACTAGTATCGAGGCGAGAAATTTTCCATCCATACTATATTTTTCAACTGCCTTCTTATTTCCGCTTGTTGTAACTACACAATCACGAACGAATATTGCGCTAGCCTGTCCTAAATTGTCAGCAATAGGTCGTACTACTTTAACAACTACAGTTCTATTCACTAACGTACTACTAGTTCTTTCCAGGAACTGTTCATTAATCTTAAAACTTCCTAACGACTTTATAATGCTCGTAAATTTTGTCATGTGGTCAGATGGTACGAAACGAAATGAAATATTTTTTATGCTTTTGACAGCCTCATTAATTTCTTCTTCGAGTTTAGTGAATTTTGAATCAATTTTGTTCACTTTCAATAGACAATGTTGGTCAGATCCGCTTCTAATAGTACCAGTAAGCAATCTTTCCCAATTATTTACCATGCTTTTATAATTGGAAAATTTGTCAATTTCATCGGTCAGTTGTAGGTCGACTTGCTTTTTTGATGAAGACATTTTTTCTATTTTATTTAGGTGTTCAATAGCTCTTTCTTTTAGTTTTGATATTTCTTGGAGAATATTTTCATATTCAGGTCGAATATTGTCCAAGGACTGCTTTCGATTTTGTACTATTTCATTGATTCCCTTACCGTTTTCCTTCAGTTTCCCAACCAATTCGGTGGTTTGATTGGACTGCTTGATATCACTTGCAGCTTTTTGAATCGATATTACGTTGTCACATTTCCGATGTGTAAGTGTTGCGCACAAGGTACAGCACGGCTGTGAATGATCTACACAGAAAACTTCGACGATCTTTTCTATATGTTCTTCGCAACTCAATGCCTCAGATAACTGAAAACCAGATCGGTCCGACTGAATTTCTTGAACTGCAATAACTGTATGTTTTGATGTAATCTTGAATTATTTGTGGTATTCCTCGCACTGTCCACAAAACGCCTCCTCACACGTGGTACACCAGAAATGGCTTCCTTTGTCTTATTTTTCATCTGACATGAATTACACATTTTTTCAGACCTTTGAATCGCTCGCTTGTCCAACATCGACGTAACAAAATGATTTATTGGTAGCTTTGAAGCCCAAGCTTCTGGTTTTTCGTGTGTTTCTTTGAATGACACAAAAATTCGACATACTGGATATCTAAATCCCTCGGAAGTATTGTCCTTTTCCTTCGATGATACAATGTTTGTGTCAATACATGTTTCACAGAAGGTGTGAAGACATGGTAGATACTTCGGAGCTTTGAAGGTCTCTAAACAAATGGTACACGTTAATAAATCATCGAATTCTTCCGCGTCTTTTCTAGGTGTAGCCATTTTAGATAATGTTTTATTGGACTTTGATATTTTCCTTCCTGGTACATGTATTCTCATAATTTACCTTGATAACAATTGTACTTATTTGTTTAACTAGAGATATATTCACATATATGTCTTATGAAGCAAGTCTCTTCCAATCTGATTGGTGATTACCCAGATGGAAATAACACCCCACCCATATTATCAGGGGACACAATTTTGACAAAATGAAAAAAAATCGCCCCCATCCTTTCCAGTCAAAGATATAAAAGTTTTTTCCTGTTCCAAGTCAGGGAAATACCAGTCATTTGCATAACCATATCGGAGATCTAACAATTATTTGCCTGTATAAAGTCTGAGATATAACATTTATTTGCCTGTACCAAGTCTGTGATATCACAATCATTTTCCTGTACAAGTCAGATATGTGACAATGTTTTGCCTGTACCAAGTCAGAGATATAACAGTTATTTGCCTGTTCAAAGTTTGAGATATAACAATTATTTGCCTGCTCAAAGTTTGAGATATAAAAGGCTAAGGCAAGTACCAATGCAAGCCAGAGACATAACATTATTTTGCCTGAACAAAGTCTGAAATTTAACATTTGTTGTCCGTACAAAATCAACGATATATTAATTTCTTACCTATGCAAGTCGGAGATGTGACAGTGTTTTGTCTGTGACAAGTCAGAGAGATATTAGTTTTTGACTGTGCCAAGTCAGAGAGATATTAGTTTTTGCCTGTACCAAGTCAGAGAGGTAAGGCAGTGTTTTGCCTGCACCAAGTCAGAGATATAAAATTTATCTGCCTGTATCAAGTCAGATAAGTGACATGTGTTTTTCCTGCATCAAGTGAGAGATACGACAGTTATTTGCCTGCACTAAGTCAGAGATATGTAAGTTAGTTTCCTTTATCATGTCAGAGATATACCAGTTATTTGCCTGTACCAAGTCAGAGATACAATGTTTATTTTCATGTACACAGTCAGAGATATTACATAAATTTGCCTGTACAAAGTCAGAGATACAAAGTTTATTTTCATGTACAAAGTCAGAGATATTTTAAATATTTGCCTTTACTAAGTCAGACTTGTGCATTTACCAAGCCAGAGGTAAGAATAATTGTATCGGCCATGTCAAAGATGTGACTTGATACAGAACAAATACAGAAAAAATCTTTAATATCTCTAACTTGGTGCAGGCAAAACTGTTATATTTCTGACTTGATACAGGCAAATAATTTTATATCGTTGACTCAGTACATGCAATAAACTATTATGTTTCTGACTTGATACATGAAAATAACTGTCGTATCTTTGACTCGATGCAGGAAAACCCATCTCTGACTTGGCACAGGCAAAACACTTTCATATCTCTCTGACTTATTTCAGGCAATGACAGTGTTTTGTCTGTGCCAAGTCAGAGATGTGAGATGTGTTTTCCTGCATCGAGTCAGAGAGACAACAGTTATTTCCTGTATCAAGTCAGAGATATAATAGTTTATTTTGTTAAAATGTCCTGTACCAAGTCAGGAATATGACAGTTGTTATCAAATAGTCCGTTTCTATGTTTGTTAGCGTTTGTTTTTGTAGCAGTTCAGTGTTTCTGTTGTTCCGTTGTTTTCCTCTTATAGTTGATGTGTTTCCCTCGGTTTTGGTTTGTAACCCGGATTGTTTCCAGTTAAATCGATTTATGACTATTGAATAGCGGTAAACTACTATTGCCTTTATTTATTGCATGTACGGAGTCAGCGATATAAAAGTTATTTGCCTGTATCAAGTCAGAGATGTGACATGTGTTTTTCCTGCATCAAGTCAGAGATACGACAGTTATTTGCCTGTACTAGTCAAAGATAAAAAAGCTACGTTTTGCCTGTACCAAGTCAACCATGTTTGATGGTATAACAGGTAAAAAGTAAAATCACAAAAATACCGAACTCCGAGGAAGATTCAAAACGTAAAGTCTCTAATCAAATGGCAAAATCAAAAGCTAAAACACATCAAACGAATGGATTACAACTGTCATATTCCTGACTTGGTACAGGTATTTTCTTATGTAGAAAATGGTGGATAAAACCTGGTTTTATAGCTAGATAAACCTCTCACTTTTATGACAGTCGCATAAAATTCCATTATATTGACAACGATGTGTGAACAAAACAAACAGACATAATAAGTAAAAATGTCAAAATAGGGGTACAACAGTCAACATCTTAATCACTATAAAAACAAACAAATATGTAACAAAGAAACACAAACAGGCATATAAACAAAGCACATAAGCAAAAATGAAAGATGTATAAGTACCGAGCCACGTCAAATGGATATCACCAAAAAAAGACTAAACAGTAAAAGTAATATTCAAAAAGACAAATAAAAGAGGGACGAAAGTTACCAGAGGGACAGTCAAAATAAAAGAATACTATAACACGTTATTAACATAATAAACAACGTCAGTACTCATAATCTATACTTCAAGACCATCGTGTATCATTTGTGAAGTTGATACGGAATATCGATCAACAAGGTCTTGGTACCTTTCGATGAACTTTTTTAGAAAAAGGACGAGACGTTCTTTGACATACCCCTGGTTCATCATCTTTCTGCTCAGACACTTTGACATACCCCTGGTTCATCAACTTTCTCCTCAGACACTGGTGACGTTTTACAAAGTCTGAGTATCAGCCGCAAGATCTTGAATACCGAATAAGTTGGGAAATGTATATCCCATATGCAGGTGAAGTTGGTATATTGCTACTAAAGGGGGGTGGGGCGGAGGGAATTGATAATTTCAAAATTAAAATAAATCGTCTCGTTTGTCATAGATTCTGGTACTGAGATGACCGTGTATGTCAAATTCGAGGTATAAGTCTAAAAATGAGACGGAGGAAGCCGTGTTTGTTGTTTCTTTAATTTCTAGTTCTGAGGGATATATTAATGGAACCCAATCAGAAAAGTTTGGATTGCTAATGGAAAGAACGTCATCAATATATCTGAATGTGAAATTAAATGACCTGGCTACTTTGATCTTCTTGTTTTTGACAAGTTTCTGAAGGAACTCCGACTCATATGAAAATAAGAAGAGGTCGGCAAGGAGAGGCGCACAGTTTGTTCCCATAGGAATGCCGACAATTTGTTGAAAAAGTCTACCTCCAAATTCAACAAATATGTTGTCAATAAGAAACTCCAGCATACTGATCAGTTGTTCCTCTGTGTAGCATGTTTTTGCCTTTTTGTTCAATATTAACAAAATATGCCGTGCAAAGTAATAAATTTATAGCGTATGCTACCATTTTTATGTTGAAAAGCATTGTGGATTATTTCTTTTAGACGATTTTTCAATTTCACATGGGGAATGGTGGTATACAGGGTTGAAAAATCAAAAGTTTGATAGAACTAATTTCAGAAAAAGATCGAGATTTAAAATTATCCAGAAGTTCTTTACAGTTTTTTTAGAATCCACATATGGTTAATACCACTAAGCGAGTAAACCGTTTCACAGTATTTCTGAAGACCCTCTTTCACTGCGGACATAATTTTTGTCAATCTAATGGACAATTCTTTAGTCGAACATGCAGATGAGCCGGCAATGTACCGTTGTTTGTACGGAATTTTGTGAAGCTTAGGTATCCAATACAAACAAGGTAAGTCCTCCGATTTGCTGTTCAATGTAATGTTCATTAAAGCCATGAAGGACTTATGATTCGCCAAAATCTCATCCTTGTCAAATGATATGTTTTTGTATGTGGGATTACCTGAGTGCTCATTTATTCCTACTTCTTTTATAAGACACTTGTAGTAGTACGATTTACATACAAAACAATATTATTTGAAGCTTTGTCCGCAGGAACAACAACATACTTATCGTGAAGAGATGATAGACATTTCATTGCCTCTTTGTCTCTGAAAACGGACTCTGGTCGATCATTCACACAGTTTTTCAACTTATGAATGCGACGTTTTATCAGAGACCTGATTGTTTTGACCCATTCTGACAAAGCGTCCAGTTCAACTTCTTCTCGTTTAGCCCATGCTCTGGCGTAGTCCTCAATGGAATTCATAATTATTTTGAAGTTATGGTTCCAATTGATGTGTTGGGGTTCTCTAAACTTAGGACCATGAGATATCACCTTTCGGAGATGTTCATGTTGAATTATGTTTAGATCCGCAGTAATAACATGGCCAGAGGGGCTGTAAATATAAGGCGAGTGGGAACAGTCACATGTCAGAGGTTTTTAGGTATTGTTCTAAATCAAGGTCCTGCAATGCTTGTTTATAGTTAAATACTTTGGGTGCAATGGTTTTTGTGTAACTGTAGGATACAATAGGAACAGACTGATTTTGAAAATAAAGTGGAATTTTAGATGTTACCTCCTTGTGATGTAGAACGTTGCTGATGTTGATTGCATCAATTCCTCTATTGGTAAACTGAACAGGAAGGAATTTCCTCTTTTCCTCATGTAAAGGTTCCGATTTTATTGGTTTAAAAAGACGGAAAAGAGGTACATCACAAGTTATACTGACAAGTCTGTATATTGGAGAAAATGTATCCTTTGTCAAGTGCATAATCTCTTAAACATTTTAGAAAATTAACAGGCAGTGAAAAAAGAATAGTTCTAATGTAATGTAACCCAGGCGGATGATGCAGTTGTGAAAAAAGGTCATCAAAGCCCCCATAGGGCGATCTAGATTTGGAAGACTTTTTTACATTAGGCCGATGATAATGTTTTTGCCCATGACTACGTTGGTGTCGTAAGGTAGTATTAAATAAGCTCATTACATTAACATCACTGCATGCTGGACTTGACAAATTTCCTACTCCTTTGATGTTATCATTGCAACCATATGGCATTGCAGTACCTAGTTCCCTTATCCAGAAATTTTCTGTATCTTTTCGGAAAGGAGTACTTAGTATAGGGCTATTGGTGTGGTGATAAATTTTCTCGATGATGCGTACTTTCATAGATAAAGAAGGATCATGGTCCAGTTGATTAAAATGGTTATAAAGAACCCTGAATTGCGGATCTTTATTATCAGACCCGGTGTTGATTCATCCTTTTACGCAAAGTTTGTCGAGTTTCACCAACATAGAGTAGTCCACACAAAGTACATTCAATTCCGTAAACGACATTGTCCGTGGAACAGTCCAGAGGCTCAAAAGATTAAGTGTAATACGTTTTTCCTGTTTAGTTACTGGTAAAATCAGGAGTCGTGATTAACATATTACATGTCTTACACGTGCTCCTTTCCTTTTTTATGTTTACAAGAAGAAATGATAGGGGTTGATTCACTTGTAATTTACCTATGCCACGTCAGAAGTATGACAGTTTTGTGTCTAAGCCTTGTCAGAAATATGACAGCTCAGCTATTTGCAGGTGCCAAGTCAGATTTATTTCAGTTTTTTGCCTGTGCCAAGTCAGGTATATGGCATTTATTTACCAGCAATAAGTCAGAGAGATGTAATTTTTTTGCCTGTGCCAAGTAAGAGATGTGACCGTGTTTTTGTGCCTGCATCATGTCAGATATATGACAGTATTTACCTGCACCAAGCTAGAAATGTGTCAGCTTTTGCATGCATGAAGCCAGAGATATGACAGTTATTTTCCTGTGCCTAGTCAGATATATGACAGCTCAGCTATTTGTTAGTGCCAATCAGAGATATATGGCAGGTATTTGCCTGCAATAAGTCAGAGAGATATAACAGCTTTTTGCCTGTGCCAATTTCATTTTTTGCTGATTTGATGTTATTAAAAGACTATATAATATTTTCACAATCGAATTTATTGAACACAAGTTAGAATTAATTAATTCATATTACTTAAATTCATATCTTCCATCCAAACAATAAAGAAGTAAACATGAAAAGCAATAAGTTCAACAAATTATCTGACCAATCCTCGTGGTCAATGGCCTTCTAGTCCATAATGAACTATTACTCCGTAGAACCACCGAACAACTGTCAATCGATTTCACACAGTATTACTTTTCCTGATACGATACAAGTGACAAGAAATTTATTGCCGCTTTGTGCAAAACATATTGTCCAAGGAGATTGTACTCCCAAAGTGTCACTCGGAATCACCCGTATTAATTTTCCATCGTTTGTAATTTGATGGATATTTTTAGAGCTATGTCCAGCTATGTATATATTGCACTGAAAGTCTATTCCAATTCCTCTAGGATCAGATAACTGCGAACTCGTGTATGTAAACTTGGTTGTATCACCAACTACACGTGACACCGTATTGTTCCCATCACCACAAATAAAGTCTTTCTTGTCTGATTTTGAAACAAAAAACGAAGAGCCACGGGTTGTCCTCTCTTTAATTTTCTGTCCCGATGACGAGTTTATCCAAGTCAATGTTGAGGAACAAGCTATGATGAATTGATCAGTATTGACAAAACATAATCCATAAACAGTTATGTTCTGTAAATCTAATGTCTGTAATAACTTCAAGCCTACACTGTCGACAATCAGGACTTTATTACATGAATATAATGAAATAGCAACTTGGTTCTGATTAACTTGAGTAACATCAGTAGGACAGGACCCGACTGGTAACGAGGCGAGTATCTTTCCGTCGATGCTATATTTTACAACTGCCAGCTTGCTCTTGCTTGTTGTAACTATGTAATCATGAACGAATATTGCGCTTGGCTGTCCTAAATTGTCAGCAATGATTCGTACTACTTTAACAACTCCAGTACAAAAATTAACAGTTTTGTTCACTAAAGTACTGCTTGTTCTTTCCAGGCACTGTTCAACCATTTTAAAACTCCCTAATGACTCTATACTGCTCGTAAATTTTGTCATGTGGTCAGATGGTACGAAAAGAAATGAAATACTTTTTATGCTTTTGACAATCTCATTCATTTCTTCTTCGAGTGTAGTGAATTTTGAACCAATTTTGTTCACTTCCAAAAGACATTGTTGGTCAGATCCACGTCTAATAGTACCAATAAGTAATCTTTCCCAATTATTTACCATGCTTTTATAATTGGAAAATTTGTCAATTTCATCGGTCAGTTTTAGGTCGACTTGCTTTTTAGATGAAGACATTTCAAATTTTATCTGATCTTCTATTTTATTTAGGTGTTCAACTGTTCTTTCTTTTAGTTTTGATATTTCTTGGAGAATATTTTCATATTCAGTTTGAATATTTTCCAAAGTCTGCTTTCGATTTTGTACTATTTCATTGATTCCCTTACCTTTTTCCTTCAGTTTCCCAACCAGTTCGGTGGTTTGATTGGACTGCTTGATATCACTTGCAGCTTTTTGAATCGATATTACGTTGTCACATTTCCGATGTGTAAGTGTTGCGCACAAGGTACAGCACGGCTGTGAATGATCCACACAGAAAACTTCGACGATCTTTTCTATATGTTCTTCGCAACTCAATGCCTCAGATAACTGAAAACCAGATCGGTCCGACTGAATTTCTTGAACTGCAATAACTGTATGTTTTGATGTAATCTTGAATGATTTGTGGTATTCCTCGCACTGTCCACAAAACGCCTCCTCACACGTGGTACACCAAGAAATGGCTTCCTTTGTCTTATTTTTCACCTGACACGAATTACACATTTTTTCAGACCTTTGAATCGCTCGCTTGTCCAACATCGACGTAACAAAATGGTTTCTTGGTAGCTTTGAAGCCCAAGCTTCTGGTTTTTCTTGTGTTCCTTTGAATGACACAAACATTCGACATACTGGACATGTAAATCCCCCGGAAGTATTTTGCTTTTCCTTCGATGACACAATGTATGTGTCAATACATGTTTCACAGAAGGTATGAAGACATGGTAGATACTTTGGAACTTTGAAAGTCTCTAGGCAAATAGAACACGTCAATAAATCATCGAACTGTTCTGTGTCTTTTGTAGGTGAAGCCATTTTAGATTTTTTGGACTTTGATATTTTTCTTCCTGGTTCGTATATATGATCACAGTTTACCTTCAATCGGCAATCCTCGGGTGAATCCGCTACTCTCCTTCTATCCCTCGGCTCAATCGACAATCCTCGGGTGAATATGCTACTCTCCTTCTGATGAAGGTACGGAATCGGCCGAGTTGTGACGAATGAGTTTACCTTGATACGTAGCTATTTAAATAGCCTCCTGTTAAAAATGAACATGGTGAATAAACTCTCGTTTGAATCGTTTTATCGAACCAAAGGTCTACAATATTAACACTGGTGTCATTCGGTATATCGAGAAAAAAGAACGTGAAAGAATACCTAACGGTGGTCAAGTATTACGATTGGATCGTGAAAGCTCTGGTATAGAATCGTGAATTCAATCTTATCGAGAAGACATATGCAAGGCCAATTACTAATCTAATATAATGAATCAAACGGATAAATTTATAAAAAAATAAAACTATCTGTCAAAATGGTTCAACATAATGATCAGAATCTGAGAAAAATCAAGGTTTAAAAGTAAACCTTTCTTACAAAACTACTAAAGGCAGATTGCTCCTTGACATTTCAATGACATTAAAAATGTAAACAAACAAGATTTTTTTTCATAATTCGAATGACTAAACAACTTGTTTTTGAAAAATGTCTTTCCATTTTAATGACTCAAATGGTTCTTACAGTTATTTTGTGTTAGCATAATCAGAAATTTTGTGAAAAATGGAAATATTTACAAAAAAATGTTTTTTGGATCGTGAAAGATCGTGTACCGCTTTTTGAAGATCGTGAAAAGGATCGTGAAAGATCTGATGCTACGAAAACGTTCAACTCATTATTTAATAATATGGTAATTTATATTTTTAATTGGTATAGCAAATATTGGATTTGCATGACTCATTCAGGTTCTCTTTTGTTGGTGAATAGGGCTATAATCGTTCAATGCCATTGGATCTGATTATCTTATGCACGTAATACCAAGCCGACTAGGTGCCTTATAGCAAAATCAGTTTTATTTTCCGTCCTTCATAAGTTTTGATTACTTATACAAATTTAAGATTGAGAATAGAACCTAATCGGCTAAATTACAGTTCAAGCTGGGCATCATGCACAGTCGATCGCGAGGTACGTTGATTTGTAATTTCCCCACTAAGTTGGTACAATGACGTATAGCTATTGTGAACAGACTGGTCAAACAATCGAGTATAAATAACGTTATCTTGATACCTTTTTAGTTTATGTCAGCGCAGACACGAAAAAACCCAATAAATTAGCCAATATTGTCATACGATGAACGTATGAATGATACTCCTTTTAACTGAAGGTAACATCCCTTACACAAAAAAAAAAAAAAAAAAAAAAAAAAAAAAACGTACACATGCATATATTTTCAGGGCGGAGGCATTAAGCATTACAGATTTACTTTTTCAAAATTTACGCTCCTGAAGGTCCTTTTATATTGGAGATCTCTTTATCTAGACACGTTTTTAGTTATTCTAATAACTTTGAAGGAAAAGTGTTTAATTAAAAAGTGAAATATATATATATATATATATATATATATATATATATTCTGAAAAAACCTTTGTTGATACAATGGTATACAGAAACACATAGACATAACTTATATTATAAGACATATGATGCGGTATCAGCAAATAGAGACTTCTTATAGAGAAGAAAAGAATGCATAGGTTTGAAGGTTACATTTTATCAGAGAGAATTAATTTTTTTTATTTATGATTCTAATGAACTCACGCAACTTTTTAAGTTTTGATTGTTTTGAAAAATTCCTAACTGCTTTGAACTTTAGAGTGTTAATGTTGGTACAGTATTTTTTATCTATACATTTTTTCCTAAAAAAATATGTACATTCCAAAATATAGTGAAATTCATCTCCAATTTCATTTCTATTAAACAAGTTACATGTTCAATTTTCTCTTGGTTTTTCCATCTTCCAGATTCAATTGGAAGCTTCGAATTTACGGTTCTAAATCTACAAAGAGTGAAAACGTTTTTATCGTCTAGCTTATTGAAATAATGAAAGCATTAATGTTCATTCTTATTAAAATTATTACAAGCTTCAACTAGTGGCAGGTATATCAATTGGTAAACGAAATATTGATTTCTGATTATTAAGTTTGGTTCGGCGCGGGACGTTTGCGCTCTTTGACCGGACATTTTCACTTTTTTAATGGACATTTGCGCTTAAATGTTTAAGACATTTGCACTTTTTAAAAAAGGACATTTGCGCTTTCTCAACATAACATAAAAAATCATTTAATATAAAAAAAAAAAACACACACAAAACATTCATACATTTATATACAGCTAAAAGCATCATGATCAACCTTTCCCTCTCATGCTTGTGTCCGATGAAAACGACGACACTCCAAGAGAGTTGATATGAGTAAATTCCTTATAACAAGACCAGCGTTAGGTATTCTTTCACGATCATTTCTCTCGATATACCGATTGACAGCCGTGATTAATGTCAGCCAAAGCTTAGGAAATTCAAATCAAATCATCACAATCAAAAATTATATTTATCGTCGGTATATCACACATATATATATAGGTAATATTGATTGAATGCCTCTGCTGAACCCGGAAGATTTTCGCGGTTTAGGTGTCAGACCACCAATTAAATATCCCTATCTGTTCAACCAAATTTTGCAATTTTCACAGCTTTCTAAATATTTTACCTTAAGTTTAACTTCATAGAAACCAGGTATATCCTGAATTGTACATGTATCAGCTTTCTGCATGCCAATTTTCAACATACATTTAAAGCCTTCTAAGAAAAAACTGACCTTCAAAAGAGGTACTCCAAAAATAACCCTGGTTTTCTGGAAATCTTAAATTAGTATACTATGGAGCGCATTAATCCTCAATTTTTAATGCAAACTCATAGACAAGTAAATTTTGGCTCAAAATGGTCTAAATATATTTCTCTTTCACCAAAAGTTTCATTTCTGCAAATTTGTTGGTTAGTTTAAGTAAACAAGGACATCAAAAGCACTATTTTGTGTCAGAGTAGGGCTACTTTTACATACGTTCTAAATTAGAGGGAGTAATTGGTGGTCTGACACCTAAAGAGACAAAAAAGTTGATCAGAAATCTTTTGTTTTGCTTTATTCTTAATCCTTAGTCAATTTGTAGTTAAAAACAGCCTATCTGAACATAATGTGACTTATATTACAAATTTCACAGCTCAATTTAAACTGACTGTAATGTATGACTTTGATAGAAAATACTTGAAAATTTCATTTTGGACTACAGGAACATAAACTTTCAATATCAAGATCAGTTTTATTGATTTTCCTTGTTTGTTCTACTACTTTAAAGACTTTCCACAATTTTACAATGAGTCAAGTAACAAATCCAAGGTATTGAAGAGTTAAGGTATATTGACCCCTTTTTCACCTGGTGTCAGTAATGGGACTATTAACTGATCAAAAGTGCGGTCATGGTCATTTAACTGTTTTTATTTACTATCAGTCAATAAAATTTAAGGTATAAAACTTTCATTTGAGATTATAAATGGGATTTTGTGAGTTTATGCAGTGTTTACATCAGGCTATGTTATCTGCAAAATACATGGTATGACGCAATGATATAAGGGATAAAATCAAATAATTTCATTAAATCTTCATGACGACAATTTTTGGGGTAGTAAACAAGGTATGTTTTAATGTCTAACACCACAGAAACAACTTACTGTCCATTTATAACAATTTAGGACATTTTTATATGAAAGCATATTGTCAGGGTCGGAAAAGCTAAAAATAGCACAAATTTAGGTTTAAGGCTCTAAATTTGCAATATCTGACTTTTGCCCCAAAAAGATTCAAATGTGGCTACTATCATTTCAATTGATCAGTTAAGACAAAAAATCAATCGTTTTCTGATTTTGGGGTTTCACCGCATTTCACTTAAAGAGACAAAAAAGTTGATCAGAAATCTTTTGTTTTGCTTTATTCTTAATCCTTAGTCAATTTGTAGTTAAAAACAGCCTATCTGAACATAATGTGACTTATATTACAAATTTCACAGCTCAATTTAAACTGACTGTAATGTATGACTTTGATAGAAAATACTTGAAAATTTCATTTTGGACTACAGGAACATAAACTTTCAATATCAAGATCAGTTTTTATTGATTTTTCCTTGTTTGTTCTACTACTTTAAAGACTTTCCACAATTTTTACAATGAGTCAAGTAAAAAATCCAAGGTATTGAAGAGTTAAGGAATATTGACCCCCTTTTTCACCTGGTGTCAGTAATGGGACTATTAACTGATCAAAAGTGCGGTCATGGTCATTTAACTGTTTTTATTTACTATCAGTCAATAAAATTTAAGGTATAAAACTTTCATTTGAGATTATAAATGGGATTTTGTGAGTTTATGCAGTGTTTACATCAGGCTATGTTATCTGCAAAATACATGGTATGACGAATGATATAAGGGATAAAATCAAATAATTTCATTAAATCTTCATGACGACAATTTTTGGGGTAGTAAACAAGGTATGTTTTAATGTCTAACACCACAGAAACAACTTACTGTCCATTTATAACAATTTAGGACATTTTTTATATGAAAGCATATTGTCAGGGTCGGAAAAGCTAAAAATAGCACAAATTTAGGTTTAAGGCTCTAAATTTGCAATATCTGACTTTTGCCCCAAAAAGATTCAAATGTGGCTACTATCATTTCAATTGATCAGTTAAGACAAAAAATCAATCGTTTTCTGATTTTGGGGTTTCACCGCATTTCACTTAAAGAGACAAAAAGTTGATCAGAAATCTTTTGTTTTGCTTTATTCTTAATCCTTAGTCAATTTGTAGTTAAAACAGCCTATCTGAACATAATGTGACTTATATTACAAATTTCACAGCTCAATTTAAACTGACTGTAATGTATGACTTTGATAGAAAATACTTGAAAATTTCATTTTGGACTACAGGAACATAAACTTTCAATATCAAGATCAGTTTTATTGATTTTTCCTTGTTTGTTCTACTACTTTAAAGACTTTCCACAATTTTACAATGAGTCAAGTAAAAATCCAAGGTATTGAAGAGTTAGGAATATTGACCCCTTTTTTCACCTGGTGTCAGTAATGGGACTATTAACTGATCAAAAGTGCGGTCATGGTCATTTAACTGTTTTATTTACTATCAGTCAATAAAATTTAAGGTAAAAACTTTCATTTGAGATTATAAATGGGATTTTGTGAGTTTATGCAGTGTTTACATCAGGCTATGTTATCTGCAAAATACATGGTATGACGAATGATATAAGGGATAAAATCAAATAATTTCATTAAATCTTCATGACGACAATTTTTTGGGGTAGTAAACAAGGTATGTTTTAATGTCTAACACCACAGAAACAACTTACTGTCCATTTATAACAATTTAGGACATTTTTATATGAAAGCATATTGTCAGGGTCGGAAAAGCTAAAAATAGCACAAATTTAGGTTTAAGGCTCTAAATTTGCAATATCTGACTTTTGCCCCAAAAAGATTCAAATGTGGCTACTATCATTTCAATTGATCAGTTAAGACAAAAAATCAATCGTTTTCTGATTTTGGGGTTTCACCGCATTTCACTTAAAGAGACAAAAAGTTGATCAGAAATCTTTTGTTTTGCTTTATTCTTAATCCTTAGTCAATTTGTAGTTAAAACAGCCTATCTGAACATAATGTGACTTATATTACAAATTTCACAGCTCAATTTAAACTGACTGTAATGTATGACTTTGATAGAAAATACTTGAAAATTTCATTTTGGACTACAGGAACATAAACTTTCAATATCAAGATCAGTTTTGTTGATTTTCCTTGTTTGTTCTACTACTTTAAAGACTTTCCACAATTTTACAATGAGTCAAGTAAAAATCCAAGGTATTGAAGAGTTAAGGAATATTGACCCCTTTTTCACCTGGTGTCAGTAATGGGACTATTAACTGATCAAAAGTGCGGTCATGGTCATTTAACTGTTTTAATTTACTATCAGTCAATAAAATTTAAGGTATAAAACTTTCATTTGAGATTATAAATGGGATTTTGTGAGTTTATGCAGTGTTTACATCAGGCTATGTTATCTGCAAAATACATGGTATGACGAATGATATAAGGGATAAAAATCAAATAATTTCATTAAATCTTCATGACGACAATTTTTTTGGGGTAGTAAACAAGGTATGTTTTAATGTCTAACACCACAGAAACAACTTACTGTCCATTTATAACAATTTAGGACATTTTTTTATATGAAAGCATATTGTCAGGGTCGGAAAAGCTAAAAATAGCACAAATTTAGGTTTAAGGCTCTAAATTTGCAATATCTGACTTTTTGCCCCAAAAAAGATTCAAATGTGGCTACTATCATTTCAATTGATCAGTTAAGACAAAAAAATCAATCGTTTTCTGATTTTGGGGTTTCACCGCATTTCACTTAAAGAGACAAAAAAGTTGATCAGAAATCTTTTGTTTTGCTTTATTCTTAATCCTTAGTCAATTTGTAGTTAAAAACAGCCTATCTGAACATAATGTGACTTATATTACAAATTTCACAGCTCAATTTAAACTGACTGTAATGTATGACTTTGATAGAAAATACTTGAAAATTTCATTTTGGACTACAGGAACATAAACTTTCAATATCAAGATCAGTTTTTATTGATTTTTCCTTGTTTGTTCTACTACTTTAAAGACTTTCCACAATTTTACAATGAGTCAAGTAAAAATCCAAGGTATTGAAGAGTCAAGGAATATTGACCCCTTTTTCACCTGGTGTCAGTAATGGGACTATTAACTGATCAAAAGTGCGGTCATGGTCATTTAACTGTTTTAATTTACTATCAGTCAATAAAATTTAAGGTATAAAACTTTCATTTGAGATTATAAATGGGATTTTGTGAGTTTATGCAGTGTTTACATCAGGCTATGTTATCTGCAAAATACATGGTATGACGAATGATATAAGGGATAAAAATCAAATAATTTCATTAAATCTTCATGACGACAATTTTTGGGGTAGTAAACAAGGTATGTTTTAATGTCTAACACCACAGAAACAACTTACTGTCCATTTATAACAATTTAGGACATTTTTATATGAAAGCATATTGTCAGGGTCGGAAAAGCTAAAATTAGCACAAATTTAGGTTTAAGGCTCTAAATTTGCAATATCTGACTTTTGCCCCAAAAAGATTCAAATGTGGCTACTATCATTTCAATTGATCAGTTAAGACAAAAAATCAATCGTTTTCTGATTTTGGGGTTTCACCGCATTTCACTTAAAGAGACAAAAAGTTGATCAGAAATCTTTTGTTTTGCTTTATTCTTAATCCTTAGTCAATTTGTAGTTAAAACAGCCTATCTGAACATAATGTGACTTATATTACAAATTTCACAGCTCAATTTAAACTGACTGTAATGTATGACTTTGATAGAAAATACTTGAAAATTTCATTTTGGACTACAGGAACATAAACTTTCAATATCAAGATCAGTTTTATTGATTTTTCCTTGTTTGTTCTACTACTTTAAAGACTTTCCACAATTTTACAATGAGTCAAGTAACAAATCCAAGGTATTGAAGAGTTAAGGAATATTGACCCCTTTTTCACCTGGTGTCAGTAATGGGACTATTAACTGATCAAAAGTGCGGTCATGGTCATTTAACTGTTTTAATTTACTATCAGTCAATAAAATTTAAGGTATAAAACTTTCATTTGAGATTATAAATGGGATTTTGTGAGTTTATGCAGTGTTTACATCAGGCTATGTTATCTGCAAAATACATGGTATGACGAATGATATAAGGGATAAAATCAAATAATTTCATTAAATCTTCATGACGACAATTTTTGGGGTAGTAAACAAGGTATGTTTTAATGTCTAACACCACAGAAACAACTTACTGTCCATTTATAACAATTTAGGACATTTTTTATATGAAAGCATATTGTCAGGGTCGGAAAAGCTAAAATAGCACAAATTTAGGTTTAAGGCTCTAAATTTGCAATATCTGACTTTTGCCCCAAAAAGATTCAAATGTGGCTACTATCATTTCAATTGATCAGTTAAGACAAAAAATCAATCGTTTTCTGATTTTGGGGTTTCACCGCATTTCACTTAAAGAGACAAAAAGTTGATCAGAAATCTTTTGTTTTGCTTTATTCTTAATCCTTAGTCAATTTGTAGTTAAAACAGCCTATCTGAACATAATGTGACTTATATTACAAATTTCACAGCTCAATTTAAACTGACTGTAATGTATGACTTTGATAGAAAATACTTGAAAATTTCATTTTGGACTACAGGAACATAAACTTTCAATATCAAGATCAGTTTTATTGATTTTTCCTTGTTTGTTCTACTACTTTAAAGACTTTCCACAATTTTACAATGAGTCAAGTAAAAATCCAAGGTATTGAAGAGTTAAGGAATATTGACCCCTTTTTCACCTGGTGTCAGTAATGGGACTATTAACTGATCAAAAGTGCGGTCATGGTCATTTAACTGTTTTTATTTACTATCAGTCAATAAAATTTAAGGTATAAAACTTTCATTTGAGATTATAAATGGGATTTTGTGAGTTTATGCAGTGTTTACATCAGGCTATGTTATCTGCAAAATACATGGTATGACGAATGATATAAGGGATAAAATCAAATAATTTCATTAAATCTTCATGACGACAATTTTTGGGGTAGTAAACAAGGTATGTTTTAATGTCTAACACCACAGAAACAACTTACTGTCCATTTATAACAATTTAGGACATTTTTTATATGAAAGCATATTGTCAGGGTCGGAAAAGCTAAAATAGCACAAATTTAGGTTTAAGGCTCTAAATTTGCAATATCTGACTTTTGCCCCAAAAAGATTCAAATGTGGCTACTATCATTTCAATTGATCAGTTAAGACAAAAAATCAATCGTTTTCTGATTTTGGGGTTTCACCGCATTTCACTTAAAGAGACAAAAAGTTGATCAGAAATCTTTTGTTTTGCTTTATTCTTAATCCTTAGTCAATTTGTAGTTAAAACAGCCTATCTGAACATAATGTGACTTATATTACAAATTTCACAGCTCAATTTAAACTGACTGTAATGTATGACTTTGATAGAAAATACTTGAAAATTTCATTTTGGACTACAGGAACATAAACTTTCAATATCAAGATCAGTTTTATTGATTTTCCTTGTTTGTTCTACTACTTTAAAGACTTTCCACAATTTTACAATGAGTCAAGTAAAAATCCAAGGTATTGAAGAGTTAAGGAATATTGACCCCTTTTTCACCTGGTGTCAGTAATGGGACTATTAACTGATCAAAAGTGCGGTCATGGTCATTTAACTGTTTTATTTACTATCAGTCAATAAAATTTAAGGTATAAAACTTTCATTTGAGATTATAAATGGGATTTTGTGAGTTTATGCAGTGTTTACATCAGGCTATGTTATCTGCAAAATACATGGTATGACGAATGATATAAGGGATAAAATCAAATAATTTCATTAAATCTTCATGACGACAATTTTTTGGGGTAGTAAACAAGGTATGTTTTAATGTCTAACACCACAGAAACAACTTACTGTCCATTTATAACAATTTAGGACATTTTTTATATGAAAGCATATTGTCAGGGTCGGAAAAGCTAAAAATAGCACAAATTTAGGTTTAAGGCTCTAAATTTGCAATATCTGACTTTTGCCCCAAAAAGATTCAAATGTGGCTACTATCATTTCAATTGATCAGTTAAGACAAAAAATCAATCGTTTTCTGATTTTGGGGTTTCACCGCATTTCACTTAAAGAGACAAAAAGTTGATCAGAAATCTTTTGTTTTGCTTTATTCTTAATCCTTAGTCAATTTGTAGTTAAAACAGCCTATCTGAACATAATGTGACTTATATTACAAATTTCACAGCTCAATTTAAACTGACTGTAATGTATGACTTTGATAGAAAATACTTGAAAATTTCATTTTGGACTACAGGAACATAAACTTTCAATATCAAGATCAGTTTTATTGATTTTCCTTGTTTGTTCTACTACTTTAAAGACTTTCCACAATTTTACAATGAGTCAAGTAAAAATCCAAGGTATTGAAGAGTTAAGGAATATTGACCCCTTTTTCACCTGGTGTCAGTAATGGGACTATTAACTGATCAAAAGTGCGGTCATGGTCATTTAACTGTTTTAATTTACTATCAGTCAATAAAATTTAAGGTATAAAACTTTCATTTGAGATTATAAATGGGATTTTGTGAGTTTATGCAGTGTTTACATCAGGCTATGTTATCTGCAAAATACATGGTATGACGAATGATATAAGGGATAAAATCAAATAATTTCATTAAATCTTCATGACGACAATTTTTTGGGGTAGTAAACAAGGTATGTTTTAATGTCTAACACCACAGAAACAACTTACTGTCCATTTATAACAATTTAGGACATTTTTTATATGAAAGCATATTGTCAGGGTCGGAAAAGCTAAAATTAGCACAAATTTAGGTTTAAGGCTCTAAATTTGCAATATCTGACTTTTGCCCCAAAAAGATTCAAATGTGGCTACTATCATTTCAATTGATCAGTTAAGACAAAAAATCAATCGTTTTCTGATTTTGGGGTTTCACCGCATTTCACTTAAAGAGACAAAAAGTTGATCAGAAATCTTTTGTTTTGCTTTATTCTTAATCCTTAGTCAATTTGTAGTTAAAACAGCCTATCTGAACATAATGTGACTTATATTACAAATTTCACAGCTCAATTTAAACTGACTGTAATGTATGACTTTGATAGAAAATACTTGAAAATTTCATTTTGGACTACAGGAACATAAACTTTCAATATCAAGATCAGTTTTATTGATTTTTCCTTGTTTGTTCTACTACTTTAAAGACTTTCCACAATTTTACAATGAGTCAAGTAAAAATCCAAGGTATTGAAGAGTTAAGGAATATTGACCCCTTTTTCACCTGGTGTCAGTAATGGGACTATTAACTGATCAAAAGTGCGGTCATGGTCATTTAACTGTTTTATTTACTATCAGTCAATAAAATTTAAGGTATAAAACTTTCATTTGAGATTATAAATGGGATTTTGTGAGTTTATGCAGTGTTTACATCAGGCTATGTTATCTGCAAAATACATGGTATGACGAATGATATAAGGGATAAAATCAAATAATTTCATTAAATCTTCATGACGACAATTTTTTGGGGTAGTAAACAAGGTATGTTTTAATGTCTAACACCACAGAAACAACTTACTGTCCATTTATAACAATTTAGGACATTTTTTATATGAAAGCATATTGTCAGGGTCGGAAAAGCTAAAAATAGCACAAATTTAGGTTTAAGGCTCTAAATTTGCAATATCTGACTTTTGCCCCAAAAAGATTCAAATGTGGCTACTATCATTTCAATTGATCAGTTAAGACAAAAAATCAATCGTTTTCTGATTTTGGGGTTTCACCGCATTTCACTTAAAGAGACAAAAAGTTGATCAGAAATCTTTTCTTTTGCTTTATTCTTAATCCTTAGTCAATTTGTAGTTAAAACAGCCTATCTGAACATAATGTGACTTATATTACAAATTTCACAGCTCAATTTAAACTGACTGTAATGTATGACTTTGATAGAAAATACTTGAAAATTTCATTTTGGACTACAGGAACATAAACTTTCAATATCAAGATCAGTTTTATTGATTTTTCCTTGTTTGTTCTACTACTTTAAAGACTTTCCACAATTTTACAATGAGTCAAGTAAAAATCCAAGGTATTGAAGAGTTAAGGAATATTGACCCCTTTTTCACCTGGTGTCAGTAATGGGACTATTAACTGATCAAAAGTGCGGTCATGGTCATTTAACTGTTTTAATTTACTATCAGTCAATAAAATTTAAGGTATAAAACTTTCATTTGAGATTATAAATGGGATTTTGTGAGTTTATGCAGTGTTTACATCAGGCTATGTTATCTGCAAAATACATGGTATGACGAATGATATAAGGGATAAAATCAAATAATTTCATTAAATCTTCATGACGACAATTTTTGGGGTAGTAAACAAGGTATGTTTTAATGTCTAACACCACAGAAACAACTTACTGTCCATTTATAACAATTTAGGACATTTTTTATATGAAAGCATATTGTCAGGGTCGGAAAAGCTAAAAATAGCACAAATTTAGGTTTAAGGCTCTAAATTTGCAATATCTGACTTTTGCCCCAAAAAGATTCAAATGTGGCTACTATCATTTCAATTGATCAGTTAAGACAAAAAATCAATCGTTTTCTGATTTTGGGGTTTCACCGCATTTCACTTAAAGAGACAAAAAGTTGATCAGAAATCTTTTGTTTTGCTTTATTCTTAATCCTTAGTCAATTTGTAGTTAAAACAGCCTATCTGAACATAATGTGACTTATATTACAAATTTCACAGCTCAATTTAAACTGACTGTAATGTATGACTTTGATAGAAAATACTTGAAAATTTCATTTTGGACTACAGGAACATAAACTTTCAATATCAAGATCAGTTTTATTGATTTTTCCTTGTTTGTTCTACTACTTTAAAGACTTTCCACAATTTTACAATGAGTCAAGTAAAAATCCAAGGTATTGAAGAGTTAAGGAATATTGACCCCTTTTTCACCTGGTGTCAGTAATGGGACTATTAACTGATCAAAAGTGCGGTCATGGTCATTTAACTGTTTTTATTTACTATCAGTCAATAAAATTTAAGGTATAAAACTTTCATTTGAGATTATAAATGGGATTTTGTGAGTTTATGCAGTGTTTACATCAGGCTATGTTATCTGCAAAATACATGGTATGACGCAATGATATAAGGGATAAAATCAAATAATTTCATTAAATCTTCATGACGACAATTTTTTGGGGTAGTAAACAAGGTATGTTTTAATGTCTAACACCACAGAAACAACTTACTGTCCATTTATAACAATTTAGGACATTTTTTATATGAAAGCATATTGTCAGGGTCGGAAAAGCTAAAATAGCACAAATTTAGGTTTAAGGCTCTAAATTTGCAATATCTGACTTTTGCCCCAAAAAGATTCAAATGTGGCTACTATCATTTCAATTGATCAGTTAAGACAAAAAATCAATCGTTTTCTGATTTTGGGGTTTCACCGCATTTCACTTAAAGAGACAAAAAAGTTGATCAGAAATCTTTTGTTTTGCTTTATTCTTAATCCTTAGTCAATTTGTAGTTAAAAACAGCCTATCTGAACATAATGTGACTTATATTACAAATTTCACAGCTCAATTTAAACTGACTGTAATGTATGACTTTGATAGAAAATACTTGAAAATTTCATTTTGGACTACAGGAACATAAACTTTCAATATCAAGATCAGTTTTTATTGATTTTTCCTTGTTTGTTCTACTACTTTAAAGACTTTCCACAATTTTTACAATGAGTCAAGTAAAAAATCCAAGGTATTGAAGAGTTAAGGAATATTGACCCCTTTTTCACCTGGTGTCAGTAATGGGACTATTAACTGATCAAAAGTGCGGTCATGGTCATTTAACTGTTTTTATTTACTATCAGTCAATAAAATTTAAGGTATAAAACTTTCATTTGAGATTATAAATGGGATTTTGTGAGTTTATGCAGTGTTTACATCAGGCTATGTTATCTGCAAAATACATGGTATGACGCAATGATATAAGGGATAAAATCAAATAATTTCATTAAATCTTCATGACGACAATTTTTGGGGTAGTAAACAAGGTATGTTTTAATGTCTAACACCACAGAAACAACTTACTGTCCATTTATAACAATTTAGGACATTTTTTATATGAAAGCATATTGTCAGGGTCGGAAAAGCTAAAATTAGCACAAATTTAGGTTTAAGGCTCTAAATTTGCAATATCTGACTTTTGCCCCAAAAAGATTCAAATGTGGCTACTATCATTTCAATTGATCAGTTAAGACAAAAAATCAATCGTTTTCTGATTTTGGGGTTTCACCGCATTTCACTTAAAGAGACAAAAAGTTGATCAGAAATCTTTTCTTTTGCTTTATTCTTAATCCTTAGTCAATTTGTAGTTAAAACAGCCTATCTGAACATAATGCGACTTACATTACAAATTTCACAGCTCAATTTAAACTGACTGTAATGTATGACTTTGATAGAAAATACTTGAAAATTTCATTTTGGACTACAGGAACATAAACTTTCAATATCAAGATCAGTTTTATTGATTTTTCCTTGTTTGTTCTACTACTTTAAAGACTTTCCACAATTTTACAATGAGTCAAGTAAAAATCCAAGGTATTGAAGAGTCAAGGAATATTGACCCCCCTTTTTTCACCTGGTGTCAGTAATGGGACTATTAACTGATCAAAAGTGCGGTCATGGTCATTTAACTGTTTTTATTTACTATCAGTCAATAAAATTTAAGGTATAAAACTTTCATTTGAGATTATAAATGGGATTTTTGTGAGTTTATGCAGTGTTTACATCAGGCTATGCTATCTGCCAAATACATGGTATGACGCAATGATATAAGGGGATAAAAATCAAATAATTTCATTAAATCTTCATGACGACAATTTTTTTGGGGTAGTAAACAACGTATGTTTTAATGTCTAACACCACAGAAATAACTTACTGTCCATTTATAACAATTTAGGACATTTTTTTATATGAAAGCATATTGTCATGGTCGGAAAAGCTAAAAATAGCACAAATTTAGGTTTAAGGCTCTAAATTTGCAATACCTGACTTTTTGCCCCAAAAAAGATTCAAATGTGGCTACTATCATTTCAATTGATCAGTTAAGACAAAAAAAATCAATCGTTTTCTGATTTTGGGGTTTCACCGCATTTCACTTAAAGAGACAAAAAGTTGATCAGAAATCTTTTCTTTTGCTTTATTCTTAATCCTTAGTCAATTTGTAGTTAAAACAGCCTATCTGAACATAATGCGACTTATATTACAAATTTCACAGCTCAATTTAAACTGACTGTAATGTATGACTTTGATAGAAAATACTTGAAAATTTCATTTTGGACTACAGGAACATAAACTTTCAATATCAAGATCAGTTTTGTTGATTTTTCCTTGTTTGTTCTACTACTTTAAAGACTTTCCACAATTTTACAATGAGTCAAGTAAAAATCCAAGGTATTGAAGAGTCAAGGAATATTGACCCCTTTTTCACCTGGTGTCAGTAATGGGACTATTAACTGATCAAAAGTGCGGTCATGGTCATTTAACTGTTTTAATTTACTATCAGTCAATAAAATTTAAGGTATAAAACTTTCATTTGAGATTATAAATGGGATTTTGTGAGTTTATGCAGTGTTTACATCAGGCTATGTTATCTGCCAAATACATGGTATGACGCAATGATATAAGGGATAAAATCAAATAATTTCATTAAATCTTCATGACGACAATTTTTTTGGGGTAGTAAACAACGTATGTTTTAATGTCTAACACCACAGAAATAACTTACTGTCCATTTATAACAATTTAGGACATTTTTTTATATGAAAGCATATTGTCATGGTCGGAAAAGCTAAAAATAGCACAAATTTAGGTTTAAGGCTCTAAATTTGCAATACCTGACTTTTTGCCCCAAAAAAGATTCAAATGTGGCTACTATCATTTCAATTGATCAGTTAAGACAAAAAAAATCAATCGTTTTCTGATTTTGGGGTTTCACCGCATTTCACTTAAAGAGACAAAAAGTTGATCAGAAATCTTTTCTTTTGCTTTATTCTTAATCCTTAGTCAATTTGTAGTTAAAACAGCCTATCTGAACATAATGTGACTTGTATTACAAATTTCACAGCTCAATTTAAACTGACTGTAATGTATGACTTTGATAGAAAATACTTGAAAATTTCATTTTGGACTACAGGAACATAAACTTTCAATATCAAGATCAGTTTTATTGATTTTTCCTTGTTTGTTCTACTACTTTAAAGACTTTCCACAATTTTTACAATGAGTCAAGTAAAAATCCAAGGTATTGAAGAGTTAGGAATATTGACCCCCTTTTTCACCTGGTGTCAGTAATGGGACTATTAACTGATCAAAAGTGCGGTCATGGTCATTTAACTGTTTTAATTTACTATCAGTCAATAAAATTTAAGGTATAAAACTTTCATTTGAGATTATAAATGGGATTTTGTGAGTTTATGCAGTGTTTACATCAGGCTATGTTATCTGCAAAATACATGGTATGACGAATGATATAAGGGATAAAAATCAAATAATTTCATTAAATCTTCATGACGACAATTTTTGGGGTAGTAAACAAGGTATGTTTTAATGTCTAACACCACAGAAACAACTTACTGTCCATTTATAACAATTTAGGACATTTTTTATATGAAAGCATATTGTCAGGGTCGGAAAAGCTAAAAATAGCACAAATTTAGGTTTAAGGCTCTAAATTTGCAATATCTGACTTTTGCCCCAAAAAGATTCAAATGTGGCTACTATCATTTCAATTGATCAGTTAAGACAAAAAATCAATCGTTTTCTGATTTTGGGGTTTCACCGCATTTCACTTAAAGAGACAAAAAGTTGATCAGAAATCTTTTCTTTTGCTTTATTCTTAATCCTTAGTCAATTTGTAGTTAAAACAGCCTATCTGAACATAATGTGACTTATATTACAAATTTCACAGCTCAATTTAAACTGACTGTAATGTATGACTTTGATAGAAAATACTTGAAAATTTCATTTTGGACTACAGGAACATAAACTTTCAATATCAAGATCAGTTTTATTGATTTTTCCTTGTTTGTTCTACTACTTTAAAGACTTTCCACAATTTTTACAATGAGTCAAGTAAAAATCCAAGGTATTGAAGAGTTAAGGAATATTGACCCCTTTTTCACCTGGTGTCAGTAATGGGACTATTAACTGATCAAAAGTGCGGTCATGGTCATTTAACTGTTTTAATTTACTATCAGTCAATAAAATTTAAGGTATAAAACTTTCATTTGAGATTATTAATGGGATTTTGTGAGTTTATGCAGTGTTTACATCAGGCTATGTTATCTGCAAAATACATGGTATGATGCAATGATATAAGGGATAAAAATCAAATAATTTCATTAAATCTTCATGACGACAATTTTTTGGGGTAGTAAACAAGGTATGTTTTAATGTCTAACACCACAGAAACAACTTACTGTCCATTTATAACAATTTAGGACATTTTTTATATGAAAGCATATTGTCAGGGTCGGAAAAGCTAAAATTAGCACAAATTTAGGTTTAAGGCTCTAAATTTGCAATATCTGACTTTTGCCCCAAAAAGATTCAAATGTGGCTACTATCATTTCAATTGATCAGTTAAGACAAAAAATCAATCGTTTTCTGATTTTGGGGTTTCACCGCATTTCACTTAAAGAGACAAAAAGTTGATCAGAAATCTTTTGTTTTGCTTTATTCTTAATCCTTAGTCAATTTGTAGTTAAAACAGCCTATCTGAACATAATGTGACTTATATTACAAATTTCACAGCTCAATTTAAACTGACTGTAATGTATGACTTTGATAGAAAATACTTGAAAATTTCATTTTGGACTACAGGAACATAAACTTTCAATATCAAGATCAGTTTTATTGATTTTTCCTTGTTTGTTCTACTACTTTAAAGACTTTCCACAATTTTACAATGAGTCAAGTAAAAATCCAAGGTATTGAAGAGTTAAGGAATATTGACCCCTTTTTCACCTGGTGTCAGTAATGGGACTATTAACTGATCAAAAGTGCGGTCATGGTCATTTAACTGTTTTAATTTACTATCAGTCAATAAAATTTAAGGTAAAAACTTTCATTTGAGATTATAAATGGGATTTTGTGAGTTTATGCAGTGTTTACATCAGGCTATGTTATCTGCAAAATACATGGTATGACGCAATGATATAAGGGATAAAATCAAATAATTTCATTAAATCTTCATGACGACAATTTTTTGGGGTAGTAAACAAGGTATGTTTTAATGTCTAACACCACAGAAACAACTTACTGTCCATTTATAACAATTTAGGTCATTTTTTATATGAAAGCATATTGTCAGGGTCGGAAAAGCTAAAATTAGCACAAATTTAGGTTTAAGGCTCTAAATTTGCAATATCTGACTTTTGCCCCAAAAAGATTCAAATGTGGCTACTATCATTTCAATTGATCAGTTAAGACAAAAAATCAATCGTTTTCTGATTTTGGGGTTTCACCGCATTTCACTTAAAGGTGTCAGACCACCAATTAAATATCCCTATCTGTTCAACCAAATTTTGCAATTTTCACAGCTTTCTAAATATTTTACCTTAAGTTTAACTTCATAGAAACCAGGTATATCCTGAATTGTACATGTATCAGCTTTCTGCATGCCAATTTTCAACATACATTTAAAGCCTTCTAAGAAAAAACTGACCTTCAAAAGAGGTACTCCAAAATAACCCTGGTTTTCTGGAAATCTTAAATTAGTATACTATGGAGCGCATTTATCCTCAATTTTAATGCAAACTCATAGACAAGTAAATTTTGGCTCAAAATGGTCTAAATATATTTCTCTTTCACCAAAAGTTTCATTTCTGCAAATTTGTTGGTTAGTTTAAGTAAACAAGGACATCAAAAGCACTATTTTGTGTCAGAGTAGGGCTACGTTCTAAATTAGAGGGAGTAATTGGTGGTCTGACACCTAAAATAGTATAGACATGTATATCAATAATTTTTTTGTTACATTTGATGAACGCGAAGTGGACTTGTTACCACTAAGACAAACCAGTTAGTTTTATTCAATTATTACCCATGAGTCCATCTATAACCCAAAATGTCCCTATCTATCTTAGGCTTTAAATGTTTAATTGATTTCGGATTCATCTATATAAAACTAGGTGTTTAAAACATTGTATGAAATGTAACATTTGTGAAGAAAATTTGTTTGTGCTGGTTGGACAGATGTCAATCATTCACATCAGAATATATATCCAAGTTAATTTAACTGGTAGCGCCTTTTTATAAGAAAACTTGGTCACAAATAGAAAGGATATATGACACTAGTATATACCAATAGTCATGGGATCCCGGTAGTCCATGTACTAGCGAATATAGACACGAACTTGATTGAAGGTTCAATACCGTATTACTTAAATAAGGTAACAAGGTAAGAATTCAGCATATAGACCAATCACATGCATATCTTTAACAAACTCTAAATGCGATTATTCCGAAACAAATGGCTACAATCAAAATATAAAAATAATTTAAAGCAAAAATTAAACATGTTAAAATTGTTAAGTATGAAGACAAAACCATTGTCAACAGAACAAAAAATAAAGAAAAGTAACAATCTACGAAAACAAACTTAAAGAATATATAGATGACGACAAACTGAATTTCGATTTCACGGTGCATGATTATAGTTCTCCCTCTTGCATGTTCTCAGCCATGACAATTGCATGATGGCGTGTTTCAGGTCAGGTATTGGCCGAAAAAAAAATCGTTTCAGAAACTATGAAATGATTGTGAGATTCACTGTGTTAGGTTGTAATCATTAAAAACACATGAAATAAACAAAATCTAGATATCACTTTAGAATGTGTTTATGTCTTACATTATTTTGTTGTTCGTACTAGTTTGTCTGTGTGTAAGATTTTTTTCCGGAGGAGTGGAGTGTTGGTGGGTGGTCTGTAAATTGTACTGTGCTGTATTTTTAGTGATTCCTGTTATCGCCCTTTCTGTATTAACTGAGAAAACCAGGAACAATATCGCAATTAACACAACATATTAAAAGTTGGTACAATTATCTCAAATTCACTTGGATAATCAGAGTTGTATACGTGTTCTCTAAATACGTCAATAGAATCTATAATTGTGCTTTTGTTGAATTGTCTGCTCTAGATATTGACAATCAAAGGCCTTGAAGATATCTGTCTTGATTCAAATTTAAGCTAAAGGAATTGAAAGATGAGTTATCCCTATAGTGTCGGCTGATAAGGCAGATAAAAAGTTGTTGTTCGAGTCACAATTTACATCAATATCTCATGGAAGGAAATTGGTGATTTAATTTAAGCACTTTTGTTTCCACCAATCCACATTTAGAAGACAGAAAATACCATACAGTTGGAGTGTACCGATTGTATACAAGTTACCTATACTATATAAAAACACTTGATAAATCCAGTTTATAATGACCACCACTAAATAACCTGTTCATATACCCCGACAATCTAATTCACTGTCGATAGTCCGAGATAATTATGTATGATCATTTGAATGTATATATCATAAGATACATATAGCCACGATTTAGTAGGACTGGTTCTATAATACGCTGGTGCCAGTAATTGGTTAACAATGGTTTAAAAGTTAAATTTGAATTTTGTATCAAAAAGGGGAACCGTTGGCCAAGCTTTAAAGACATGAAACTATATTAATAACCAAATGGTTTTCCTAACACGGAGTTTTAAGTGAACCGTATGCTAAGGTATGTTCAGATGTATAAACAAATGGTTCAACTATTTAATAGAGGACTTGATAATGTGTATTCTTATGGGGCGTCTGGCTAGTTATGCTTTACTCGCATCGTTATGAGTTCTACAAAGTACTCCTAGGATTTCTTTAATAAATTTGATGTGTAACAGTTCGTAAGGATCACATTCTCGACTCCTTAACGCATACTACAGCCGCACACGTCAAAACAATTTAACATTTTATGTGTGATATGATCAGCGAATCAAAAACCTATATCAAGGATTTTACCGGTATTGGTTAGTCAAACTGGTTTTTTTTAATCTTGAAATAAAATTTTCTAGCTTTTTCCATCAGTATTAAAACCGCCACATTAAAATTACCATTACACCTTTAATAGCATTATACCCAGGAATAACCGTCTAGAACGGAATTTAAGTCATAGCTTGATTTGACTTTCTAAAAGGCCGTTTATCAACTCGGCCCATCTTCAACATGCGTGATTTATGACAACTTATCGATGGGTATGTTAATATTGACACCTATGTGTAATGTCTATATCAAAAAGCATTTATGTAAACTACATGTACATGCTGATTGGAATAAGAATATTTTTATTTGTTTCTATGATATGTTTGTGAGTGACTTGGTCCAGTTTTTACACGTACCAATAAATTCGTTTCAAAAGGTGTTTAATACCTATAATTCTTTATAATCGCAGATAAAGAATTTGTTTTCCCCTTTCGTAACATCTATCACACGTTACTGTGTTTTTGTTCATTGGATTTGCCTGGCGTGTGAATATATAAAAGTAGTAACGTACGTCAAACTGGTTTATCCAAAAATAATTCACTTCAAAAACCGCTACCGGAAGCCTTCTCAACCAATCATATAAACATATTTCCAAATATGCAAATCATACAAATAAAGGCAACAGCAGTATACCATAATTCTATTAAGCAAAAACACTTCCGGGTAACAAACTAAAACCAAGGGAAACACATCAACTAGACGAGGAAATCAACGGAACAACTGACAGAAACACTGAACAACAACAAAAGCAAACGCCAACATACATAGAAACGGACTGTAGATAACAAATGCCATATTCCTGACTTGGTACATGAGATTTTAAGAAAAAATGATGGGCTGTTCCTGGTTTTATAGCTAGCCAAACCTCCCGCTTATATGCATTGTTAAATATACCGTTAAAATGACAACACTACGTGACAGGAATACAGTACAAACAAGCGCAAGAACACTCAGCACAGAGAAATACATAAATGAATAATTTAATAGTACATTACTACATTTAAACCGCAGAATAACAACGACACCTGCCATGAAATATAAGAACTATAATACAATATTACAGGATAAAGATCGATTAACAGCAGTTGCAGATACCGGGGGCACAGGGGCAAGTGCCCCCAAGTCATTGTCACCAAAAATTTTCAAACATATTTTAACTGCTACTGAATCTTCTTATCTAGATCGAAAATTAAGTCACAGCTTGATTTGACTTCCTCAACTGGCCGTTAATTAACCCCAGCTTCAACATTAATGATTTGTGATTTATGACAACTTATCGATGGGTGTGTAGATATTGACACCTATGTGTAATGTCTATATCCAAAAGCATTTATGTAAACTACATGTACCATGCACATGCTGATTGAAATACCAATAAGATCGATTAACAAAATTTTTGAAATCTTCTGTTCAGGAAAGAAATTACCAACCAAATCGGTCTTTAAAGAATAGGTATAAATAGATGTTTTGTGTCGATATGGGATATGTCTTTATATTACCAAACACACGCAATGTATACGGTTTCTGGGGAATATATCTTTTTAACAATTTGTTTTAATAAAAAACCTTCCCCCTCCACAAGACATGAATGGTCATCAGTGCCTTATATATAATCATTAATAAAATGATATTGTGATTTTATAGACCGACTTATATTAGAATACATTAATATATGTATATTTTACTTGTATCAATTACCATGTATGAGGGTATAAAAGGGTTACCGTGAATGAGGTTATAAATGGGGTTTACAGAGTTAGAATAATGGTCAAAAAGTAAAGATTAAAAGAAAAAAATGGGTCCCAAATATATAGAAATCAGATCAGGTGTGAAGAAATATAAAGAATAGAGAACAATTGGCAGAAAAATCAAAGAGTAGAAAGAAATATTAAAAAAAAATGAAAATATACAGAAATGAAGCCCCCCCCCCCTTTTTACACACACCACCACCACCACCCACACTCGCATACATATATAAAACAAATATTTAATTTTGATTTCATGGTGCCCCAAGACATCGAGGTTCTGCGGGATCCGGTCAGAATGGGGACGTTAAATCCGATGCCTCGTGTAATGAGAGTGCCACGCTCTTTGCACGTTAAGAACCCTTGCAACAACTCTTTGAGGGGTCCGTAGGTGGCCTGTTGCAAGGCAAAATTTCTGTTCCTATCCAATATACCCTCATTTTCCTGTGGCAGTCCAAATTTCCTCGACCATGATCCCGGATGTCCTCTATTATTACAAGACCTACCTATTGTATTTATTGTTAACTTGTTCTCGTCCTGAACATGCATGAAATATTTGCCACTGGACGTTAAGCAACCAACAATCAATCAATCAATCTGCGGGATCCGCCCCTGAACAAACTTGTGAAATCTTCCTACCAGGAAAGAAATTACCAACTAAAATCGGACTTTAAAGAATAGGTACACATATCCTCGTATCATGGGTTTTCGTGCTATTAAGAATGCATTGTGACGTCACAATTTCCATTGAAAAAGCATACATTGTACGAATTCATATGACGTACGAAAACATATGATCTGACCAGATGTTTAGTGTCAAGAACGTGATTATCGATACGGGATATGTCTTTATGTACCAAAAAGTAAAATAACAAAAATACCGAACTCCGAGGAAAAATCAAAACGGAATGTCCGTCATCAAATGGCAAAATCAAAAGCTTAAACACATCAAACGTTTTTTTTACCAAATCATCCAAACTTCGCGGAAACCACAATATTTGATCTTTCCCGCCAAATAACTATTTTATTGTTTTATTTTTTTATGTTCTAAAAATTTGATGTTGCTTTTCTTTTCATATCTTTTACATATTTTTGTATATAAAATAAGATAAAACAATAAATTTCCCGTAAATTATATACAAAATTTCTAATCGTGATCTACGAGATTGGACATGTGCATGCACAAACAAACATGGCCGACACCACAACAGCTCTCACCGTCGGTGGAAACCGAACAACAGGACAGAGTGTCAGAACACAAAATGGTGTGTTTGTCAAGTTGAAACATTATAGATTTTACTGTTCTTTAGCAGTATATCTATATTTTACTGATTTTCGTCATAAATCAACTAAAATCGCTCGTCAAACTCGAGGCATGAGTCGCACATGGCTTTAGAACAATCCAGAAAGTTCCTACATTCTTAACGCACGCAATAAAGATTTTTTTAAATGATTTTAACAAGGCTGTGTATTATTTTGGAAACATTTCTTGGTTTGAAATGAGATTAAATTTTCCATTCGGCATAAATTATTATTTATCAAACAAAATCCTAATGTTGAGAAGTTGACAACTCGGTTACACGCCATTATTCCGACAGCCCACTAGTCCGACAGCTCATTAGTCCGACAGCCCATTGGTCCGACAAACCATTAGTCTGACAACCCAGTAATCCGACAACCCATTAGTCCGACACTTAAAATAATTATTGCGGTATCAGGGTGAAAAAAATATATGTTTGTGTGTATTATAAAATATGTTTGTCTGTATTATAACGTAAATGTTATTACATATTTACAGAAATAATTCCGTATATATTATATAGGAAGTTCGAATGCTTTTATATACTTAATTCGAAACCTGTATAAACGTAATACAAATTTGTGTATAGAGGTATATTATTCAATTATGTATTTTTGTGCCTTTTTGTATATACAAAAATCGTTTATTTATTTACAGAATTCAAAAAACGGATATACAGAACTATTTCCGTATGGATAGACTTCGAATTCCGTATATAAGGAATTATGACGTACCAATTCTTTGCATACGCAAATAAAGACTGTACAGAATTTTAAATATGTAAATATGTGCAGAATTCGGATTACGTTATACAGGAATTATTTATACAGATTATCATCAAACTATTTTCAACAAATTAGGCGGGGTCAGAATATGATTTGCTGTGTAAAATACAGAATCTATTCTGTACATTGAAAATTGTGTGGCTCCAATATGACCAAATCTTACCCATTGCCTTGGGGATTAGGTGGGCTCTTGTGTCTTATCTAAAACAACCTATGACTTTGAAAAAAAAGTTGCTTTAAATAGAAGCAAACTGAAGCAATTTTTAACGAAACCTAAAAGGGGATGGGGGGTCTACTCGGGCCCCGTATTGTGATACATTAACATACACTGTACATTTTACAAGATATTGTCAATAGTGGTAGTATCTGTTTTCTTCAATATTGGCATTTTGAAATTGACCTTTAGCATCGCACGCTTTTTCTAAGAGACTGTGATGCCTGTTTACTCCAAAATTAAAACAAAATAAGGCCTAAATTAATATATTGTTTGTTTCCCCAATCCCGATCCTGCCAAGCCAGGTGTGGGTAGGTAGGTAGGGAAATAATTTTATTTTTCCAAAAAGCTTGAACATTATCGGACGATCCGGCAAGCCTGAAAATCAGAAATGAATAAAATAATATTTGACTTAGATTTGACAATAAAATTTTATGAGTAGCACCATTTTTGCAGGGTCGGTCGGGATTGGGGAAACAAACAATATTTTATTTTAGGCCTAATCTCTAATGCAGTTTATCAAGTCTGGTTTTTATTTTCTGGTACCTACAGTCAGGGTACTACTTGTACAAGTAATCTTTATTTACTTGAAGAAGTAAATAAAATATACTTGTTGAGTTAATTATAATGTTTGAATAATCTCCCCTTAATTTTCTCAAAAATTTACTTGTATGAGTAATTTTTTTACAATCCCACAAAAATTCTCTAGTTTTGAGATGTAAAAACTATCCCACAAAAATTCTCTAGTTTTGAGATGTGAAAACATGCCTTTAACAATTTTTCTCAGGTTAGCTCATAATTTTTGATTCGAGTTCAATTTTTCATCTCATTAATTCAGCAAAGAAACTGATTGCGCAAAGATCTTAAGTATTTACGCAAGGCCTTCAAAAATTGTCCCTTGGGGGCTTGTAAATGAGCAGTGTTCTGAAGATAACAGACAAATGAGATTTTCATTGTCCATGAAATTACACTGAAATGATTAGTAAAGACATCTTCAAAGGACAGACAATTAAAATTGTATTAGAGCAAAGAAGTCCTAAGATTTCAAGAAAAGAAGATAGGATGACTTTTTTACTTGTACAAGTAATAAAATCTGAATGTCTAAGGAACATAACTAAGCCCAATTTTTTTTTTACCTATACAAGTAAATAAAATACACTGGTATAAGTATCCTACAAATTTACTTATATATGTATATTAATATTTACTTCTTCAAGTAAATAAAAATTACTTGTACAAGTAGTACCCCTGACTGACCTAAAACCATTGTAGATAAGAATTTGTCCACCTTGGTTTCCGTGAGTTAAATATGCCAAAATTCACAGTCGGGGGTAACTGTAAAGAAATGCCACAAGAAAGACGAATTTCGGACGAATGTAATGATTTAAGCTGATTAGTAGATATCGGTGAAGATGTTGAACAACGTACCATTGACTGCTTTTTTTAGAAATCACATGAAGTGTTGCAAAGAACATTTCTAAGATTTCCATCAATTGGCCATTGCCATAAAATTCGCATAATCAGGCTTAAATTAAAATATTGTTTGTTTGCAGTTTACCGACCGACCTTGAAAATCCGCCCGACTGTGAACATTTTATTGCTTTTAATTTGAAGAAATTATTTTAATACTTCTATTGACTCGATCCGAATTTCGGTCGTTTCGAATTGATTTCAAGTCTAGGTCAATTACATGTTTAAAGTTCGGTTTTCTTCCTTCCTGCCAAGCGCTCATCGGACCCTTTAATGGTAAAGCACATGGAGATTATTTACAGGTATCAACGAAGTCATGGAGGAGTACTTTATTCTGTCGTCTTCTGTCAATTTTAAGACAAATAATACACAGAAAAGTTTCATAGTCAACTGTTTATACTGATTCAGGCAGAATTGCACACGGAATGATGTCTTCGATGGTATCATTGACGATGATGCAGCGGATATTAATAAAACCGACACGATAACCGCTTTCTGTCTCAAACAAATCGGATACAGAATCTTTTGAGACTGACATTATGGAACCAATATCAGTGGTTCAACAATTCGACAGCAGCCTGAAGTATGCCATATTTTCTTTAAATCTTAGTGAAGACGACAAAGATGAAACCACTCCTCCGTGACTTCATGTATACCTGTAAACACGCCTGTACAATGGAAGGAGGCATTTGAAATGTTAAATCAATAAGAAGCCACACAAACTACACAAAGATGTAGAGAAAATGAATGGTTGACTTGAGAAATAAATATATTCTCTCTGTATCAAATCTATCTTCGATTACAATGAGTATGCTCCTTTAGGATAAGGGGGGCTGTCCCACTCATTGCAATTATTCTCTCTCTTACAATATTAAATATACCCAAACTGTGTGAATTGAATTGAAATATGTCCATAGCTAGGAGCTATGCTGTCAATTTTTATGCAGTCAAAACATTTCAGTACAGACCATTTACTTTTAATGGGGTGCTATGGATTTCACCCAAAGCTAGTCTTAAGATTTTTGTTTGTTTAAATTAAAGCCTGGCATCAACATATCTTTCCAAATATAACCTTTATAACAGTCAGATGTCTAATATATTTTTTAAGTTGTCTTTTTTTTTCAATTGAGGAAGATTTAATGGTTGATTTTTATTTAACACACTCCTAAATTGTCTTGAATCTTTTATATCTACATTTTCTGATGCAAATACTCTACTCATGAAAACATTCTAGTAAAGATGCATATATGTCAGTGAATATGTTTCTTTACAACAGTTCTAGACATTCCTTGTTTATAAGTGTTCCAGTATTTCATAATGTCATAAATTGTATAATGACACTAAGTTTCAGTTTTGGTTAAAAGGTGTTTACCTGAAAATGCCTGTTTATTTCATGTTGGTTTTCAGTGTTTGTTGTTTTCAAAGGTTTTTCTTCACAAGAAACTTGGTTTTGTTAAACTGCTTGTTTAAACTTTATTCTGGCTGATAAAATAAAATATTTTTCCTACCTACCGACCCTGTAGTCTGAAGGTACAGTCGGAAAACTGCAAACAAACATATTTTTAAGGTTGGCCTCAGGGATCACTGCATACATGTACAATCTATTTTATGAAAAATGAATATATATATGCTCTGGATATTTAAAATAGATCTACAGCCTGAAACTTCCAGAGGAAGTAGAAACTACATGCGAGTCATGAATATTGTTTGAAACGTTCATAAAGATGGCGAAAGGCCTATAAAAAAACTACAGTACACATCAAACTCTTTTATGTTTTACTCGTGATTGATAGTTATTTTTCATCCACATCTTTGACTTAAATATCTTATTTTACACTCACCTCTCAAGGACCCTCGCCCACAAGGGACTATTTGCTATCCCTTTTGTACATGCAATTGTTCGCGTGTATTTTGTTGTAACTTGTACTTCGACAACTCCCCAGCTTAGCAGGTTTCGTTTTAATCATTTACATTTGTGTTTTAAATGGAACTATCTTAAATGTGTTTACTCCGTTCTTCCCCCACCCTCCCCATGCCTAAACTGCATTGTAAAAGTGGCATGTTTTCCTAGATTTATAATAAGGTCGAGGTATAAAATAGGTCCCCTTATATATTGAGTGTCATCTCTATGTCTGATGGAACGTTATGGGAAGTACAGCGTACTGTCTCCATATTTCGTGGATTCATGTTCCCGAACATGACATTCATCAAACGCCCGGCGGGTGTCTTGGTAGAATCAGGAGTTGCTCATCTTTTCGGAGCACCTAGTTCGTGATTTTCCTTATTTTTGACTGATGCTTTATTTGTTACCTTTATCCGCGACAAAATTAAATAAAACTTAGTTGAGTGATACACGGGATTGAAAGTGATCTACGACCAAAGAGGACGGGTAGGATTATCCAACTCTGATATATTTATTTAGTTAGTAGTGGTGAAACCTCACTCCCTTGATACGAAAAGTGAAAACCGCAGATCTAGTAAAAAAAGTAAATTAAGAGACAAAAACAAAACCTGGGACTAGAATACCATAGAATGACAATAGACACACAAACGCCGAAATGTAAGGACAAATGAAATATTGGGACCCGTAAAACGAAGGGAGGGACGAGGATAAGGACTCAACAATTGCAATAAGCAAGTGTATCAACTCCAAGGCACTGAGACAAATATTCCGAACGAGAAGAATAATCGGAATCTAAACGGACAACAACAAATATTATCGAGAACGGAGTTGGTCTTTTGGAGAAATTTTACCCATACACATAGGACAGATGCATTGTCGGAATAATGAGCTGTCGGAATAATGGGATGTCGGAGTAATGGGCTGTCGGAATAATGAGATGTCGGAATAATGGTTGTCAGACTAACGGATGTCACCGACAACTCAGGACAGAGGTATTGTCGGAATAATGAGCTGTCGGAATAATGGGATGTCGGAAATTGAATCCTGACAAAAAGTGAAATACACATTGTAAATTCTTGTCACTTTTGATTTAATATATTTAATACTGGTGACACTAAAAATAGTGACTTCAAAGACTTAAAAAGGTCGAAACTAAGGGGCAATCAAAAACAATACACAATTTTCCTAGTAAAATTGACGTCGCAAAGCAAATGTCGTCACTTCACAATGTTCTATGACATGTATGAGGCATTGTTGGAATAACCCCAGGTCAACAAGGAAATAATTTATAAAACGGAAATTGGAAACCCTGCTAGGCCTTCTTTGATTGGTCCAACTTGGTTGCCTAGAGTTATAAAATCAGTGCTGATGCCCATGTGCGCAATTTTCACGAATCAAAGTGAAAACTCATCTCTAATTGACTCTACCCGGCCGGGTCAAACCAAAGTCTTAGGCAAAGACTTTAAAATTGGTATTTGCTGCTTATCCGCTAAGCACGTGGCATGAAGGAGTATGAGCAAAGACTGGTCGGCTCGGAGTCAGAATAATGTGTCTGGGTAAGGTAACTTGTCTTCCTGCGGACAGTTATCTTGTGAACTAGGACGTTAAAATCCGGCTCAGTGTGTCGGTCTAGTACAAAGCAGGGTTAATATTTATATTACATTAACATGTTCTCGTCCTGAATATGCATATCAATTTGCTGCTGGACTTAAGCAGCCATCCATCATCATCATGTAATTGACTATTAAAATGGAAGCTTAAAAATTATAGCAGCGGTTGTCAATTTTCTTTTTATGAATGCAAACAAGTAACAACTTTATCATTGGTTCCAATTTGTAACATAATTCAATAAAAGAATTATCATTTATTCATTTTCGATTGAAACTCAACAAAATCTACCAACCCGAGTTAAATGAACTGAAGTCAGCCTACATTGTGAAAGATGAACAGTCAACTCTATGGTCCTAAGGAAAAATAGAAAAAAGAATGTCTTCAAAGTTCTCAAATACACATTATTAATCAATGTCAAATCTGTACTTGTTTGTTGATATTAACCATACCTGTTAGAAATAAGGTCACGTAGTAAAAAGTCTGTAAAAAAAGAAAACCAGTAATGGTCTCCTTTCTAATATTCTTTGTTATATTTCAGTAAATGCCGCATGCGCCATAGCCAACATTGTGAAGTCCAGTTTAGGACCAGTGGGTCTGGACAAAATGTTAGTGGACGATATTGGGGTATGTTTAATTCATATTAAGTGCCAATTTTTCAAAAGTAATAGAGAGTAATGTAGGTGTAGGTTCATAATTAAGAATTATTTTAATCACCAATTATTTTTAAGGCCTTGTGCAGTAACAGTGAAATTTTGTACATAATCGTGTAGTACAGATAATTCAAAGTTGGAACAGAAAAGGTATATATAAGTAATCATACAACTTTCACACACTCACAGTCTTTCAATTACTTTGTGAAACCTGTAGTATTATGCAACTCTCCTCAAAAATGACTTATAATGAAAATGAATCTTATACTGAAATAATTATTAAAAAAGCTGTTTATAGACTGATACATATATATATTAAATCAATAGTATATACAAACTTGTTAAAAACTGCAACATTGAATTTTGAAATATCGTCAGTCAATCATTAGAAACACTCTGAAGGATTATTTAATGTTTTATATTTTACAGGATGTGACAATTACAAATGACGGAGCTACAATATTAAAGTTATTAGAGGTAGAACACCCAGCCGCCAAAGTTCTAGTAGAGTTGGCTGATTTACAGGACCAGGAAGTTGGGGATGGTACGACCTCTGTGGTATGTTGATAGTATTACCAATTTCCCAGGGTGTAGTTCAAAAATTTATCCAAACGCAATCTTTTTATACGACCGCAAAAAATTTGCGTTCATATAATGCTATCAAGTCGCCGTCGTCCGAAGACATTTCCTGACAATAACTTTAGTTTAAGTGTATGGATCTCTATGAAATTTAATCAAAAGGTTCAAAACTACAAAAGGAAGGTTGGGATTGTTTTTGAGGGTGATGGTCCCCAACTGTTTAGAACAAGCATTTTTCTAGTTTCAGGACAATTACTTGTGTATAAGTATTTTGATTGCTCTGAAATTGTACCACAAGGTTCAATACCACAAGTAGAAGGTTGGGATTCATTTTGGGGGGTAATTGCCCAAAATGTTCAGGAATTAGGGGCCAAAACAGAAAACAGATTTACTAAGTATTGCGCAACAGCACAGTGTATTGCACAACAGCAAGAAAATTCAAATCAAATAACCAATTTCAAGTTCTTTGACTACATTTATTGTGTGTCAGAAACCTATAATGTCAGTCAGGGGTACTTCTTGTACAAGTAATCTTTATTTACTTGAAGAAGTAAATAATAATATACTTATTTAAGTAAATTTTGTTATGTTCATTTTTTATTATAATGTTTGAATAATCTCCCCTTAATTTTCTCAAAAATTTACTTGTATAAGTAATTTTTTTTTACAATCCCTAAAATTCTCAAGTTTTGAGATGTAAAACATGCCTTTAACAATTTTTCTCAGGTAAGCTCATAATTTTTGATTCAAGTTCAATTTTTCATCTCATTAATTCAACAAAGAAACTAATTGCGCAAAGATCTTAAGTAATTGCGCAAGGCCTTCAAAAATTGCCCCTTGGGGGCTTGTAAATGAGCAGTGTTATGAAGATAACAGACAAATGAGATTTTCATTGTCCATGAAATTAAACTTAAATGATTAGTAAAGACATCTGCAAAGGACAGACAATTTAAAATTCTATTAGAGCAAAGAAGTCCTGAGAAATTCAAGAAAAGAAGATAGTATGACTTTTTTACTTGTATTAGTGAAAAAATCTGAATGTCTAAGGGACATAACTAAGCCAATAAAATAATTTACCTATGCAAGTAAATAAAATACACTTGTATAAGTATCTTACAAATTTACTTATATAAGTATATTAATATTTACTTCTTCAAGTAAATAAAAATTACTTGTACAAGTAGTACCCTGACTGAATGTGTCAAATATTTAATTACAATCCAAATTCAGACCTGTATCAAGCTTGAATATTGTGTCCATTTTTGCCCCAACTGTTCACGGTTGGACCTCTGCGGTCGTATCCAGCTGCGCTCGGCGAAGCAGTTTATTTGTATACTGTTCCTATGATTAATCAGATATCCCATTCAACTTGCTTACAATCTATGTAGATTGATAGTATATACAGTGGGGTACAGTATATCAGTACTTTGATCCGAATACTTCTGTCAAAATTTGAAGTACTTCTTACAAGGTACTGTACACTATTATATATTCTTAATCTCCAGTCATTTCAGCAGCTTTGGCAAGTACAATGGTTACCCATAAATATGATTTTTTTTATATCAATATGTATGGGTTCAAAAGCTGATCAAAGATACCAAGCTTTAATTTGGTTTGTCATACAAATGTTTTGTCTACACAAGACTTGCCATAGAAGCTCAAATCAAAATACTTGGAGAGCTAAATCAAGTAAATATCAGAAGACCATTGAGGTCTCAAGAGTTCTTAAAAATTAGCTAAATATGGCTATGGTAATATATGTGTAGGACTCGGAGATGCGATGGGGACACTGAAGTGCGATGGTCTGCGCCGAAGTACAATGGTCCTTTCGCTGATGTGCGATGGTCTATAAGACGCGTGATGGCTAGTTGAAAATTTACAGATGTCCAATTATTATGAGAGCTTTAATTTTTTATAAGTTAGTATATAAATATCATGTTCAATCTTTTCTCCAGTTGGAGTAAAAACATCGATGGTCTATCTTATTCACAACAGCATATAGATTTTTCGTTTATTTTGTCTGCCTTACCAAGAAGTATTTGCATCTCAAACAACTACCACATTTTTTCAGTCATTGCAATTGGTACTGGTTTTATAGCTTCTGCATGTAGCATCAATTTCTTAACAATTGTATGAACAACGTTTTTGTTTTGTTTAAGTTATTTACAAAGTATAATGTACACTACGCCGTTACACTGAGGACTGAAAATGCAATGACTTTATCATGACTGTTTTGAATAAACGGGTTATACTTTTGATATTTTACATTTAAAACAATAACAAAAAGCTACTTCTAACAAACAAATTGACTTCTACATCTACATGCGAACATGAAAAAGCTTGAAAATATGATTTATGCAATCCATCGCACTTCGGCGAAGCTATCAACAAGATAGCGTCACAATGCCACCATCGCACTTTGGCGTGATCAAAATGCACTTCAGCGTTAAACCATCGCACATCAGCGTGACCATCGCGGTTCAGAGTCCTACATATGTATGGGGGTAGAAAATCCTTAATGTTTGGAATAATTGACCAGTTTGTAAATATTAATTTATAAATACGACTATATCATGATCATAGATATAATTTCATGTCCACAAGGTTTAAAACTGTTGAAGCACCGTACTCTTTTAGAAATCTATGAGAACCACTTGACATTAGTTTGCTCAGATGACAAGTTAGGGATGTAAGTATCTGAGATCATCGTGTTCTCAAATGTCAAGTTAGGGATGTAAGCACCTGAGATCATCGTGTTCTCAAATGTCAAGTTAGGGATGTAAGCACCTGAGATCATCGTGTTCTCAAATGTCAAGTTAGGGATGTAAGCACCTGAGATCATCGTGTTCTCAGATTTCAAGTTAGGGATGTAAGCACCTGAGATCATCGTGTTCTCAAATGTCAAGTTAGAGATGTAAGCACCTGAGATCATTGTGTTCTCAAATGTCAAGTTAGGGATGTAAGCAACCAAGATCATCGTGTTCTCAAATGTCAAGTTAGGGATGTAAGCACCTGAGATCATTGTGTTCCTTCTAGCTACTTTTAAGCTGTACACAAGCCAAAGTTTCTTGTTAAAAGAAATAACACAAAACTCTATTTTTTTATATTTTTTTTTGGAAATCTTTGCTACCTTTTTATTTCAAATCTAAAATTTTTCAATACAAAAAGGTATTTCATTACTTATAATCCCAAGTTTTCTAGAGTTCAGTTCAAAATTATATCCCGAAAGTTAAGTCTTGTGTAAACTTATATGGTTTTACCACTTGATTCTTTGCATTGGCTAAATATAATTGAGAAATTCTCCATTTCAGTTCAGAATTCTGGTTAATACTTAAAAAAATATCTATTGGGTACAAAAATAAAATTACTCTTAATCCTTTATTAAATTCTAAAACCTTAAATTATTGAGATTAGGAAAACAGTTATTCTTTGGTATACTTTTCCTATGATATATATATTACAAATCCCATTCAACTTGCTTACAATCTATGTAGATTGATAGTATATACAGTGGGGTACAGTATATCAGTACTTTGATCCGAATACTTCTGTCATGTTGGAAGTACTTCTTACAAGGTACTGTACATTTCATTCTTTATGGTCAGTAGCTGTCACTTTGGCAGTTAAATATATTGCTCTACCCTTCATACTTTTTACTACTTTTCAAGTCTTAAATTTTCTAATAAAAATCTCATTAGCTTTAATATAAGTTTACATTTTTTTCCCTCTGATCTTTCTGTAGGTAATTATTGCTGCTGAGTTATTGAAGAATGCTGATGAACTTGTTAACTGTAAAATTCATCCTACTTCCATCATCAGTGGATACAGACTAGCATGCAAGTAAGTTGCTTCCCTTTATAGACTGACATGCAGGTAAGATATCTCCCTTTATAGACTGGCATGCAGGTAAGTTATCTCCCTTTATAGACTGGCTTGCAAGTAAGGTATTGACTTTTCAAAACATATAATGTAAAGAAATAAATATATTCTAATTTTTGTGCACAAGATAAATCTTTAACATTATAGCAGATACCATTCAACTGTTAACAAATTGTCAGTTTGTCAATGTTATAAGAGATTGTTAAAGATACTTTTTAATGAAATTATTAGCTGGTGATATCTTATTTGCTGTGATAAGTGAAGCAGCTTGATGCAAGTAACTTACGATTTACCAAAATTAAACAGTAACTAATCATTTAATAAAGATGACTATAATCTATTCTGAGTATTATTTTTATTTTCAGAGAAGCATGTAAATACATACAGGAACACATGACAATAAATGTTGAGGAGTTGGGAAGAGAATGTATAATTAGTGCGGCAAAAACCAGCATGTCAAGTAAAATCATTGGACCGTATCCTTTACTCATAGCCAATATATTTCCATTTTATATTTGCAATGAATGTATTTAAATACTTTTCAGTCATAAATCTAAAGAATACATATTAATTTTTTGTTCTTTGATTAATTGGCTTTTTTTTTTCAACAAACACCTTTTTTCACCAAACACACACACACATACATTACATACATAAAATAACGTACCATATGCCTTTTAATAGAATTTGAACGAAGAACAAAAAATGCATGTATGTAGTTAATTTCCTCCTTCAAACAATAATAAATAATGTTCCTCTGGTGGTTGTTAATATCTTTTACAAATACAATATATAAAATAAATATACAAAGTGGTTCAATTATAGTGATCACTAGCCTGTCAACATACATGTAGAAGTAAAATTATTTGAACCCTGCCAGTTGAAAGGTTCATTTGTGTCTGATCTTAATTGACAATGATTGTCAGTTTTCCTGCCAACATGGCCAAAGGTTGGTGGTTCTTTCCAGAAAAGTCTCTGGCTTCCTCAACTAATAAAAACAGGCTGCCATATGCATGATGTAGGCAAGAGTGTTGAAAGAGGTGTTACGCACTAACAAACGAAAAATAAGATATACTCCTTTGAAGCGACACAAAAATTTGTATTACAAAAAATAATCAGAAGACTATGATTTATATTTTTTTCGAGTCAGTGATTCCCATTCAACTTGCTTACAATCTATGTAGATTGATAGTATATACAGTGGGATACAGTATATCAGTTCTTTGATCCGAATGTTTTCTGTTATATAGGAAGTAATTCTTACAAGGTACTGAACAATTTTATGTCTAGCATAAGACTAACCTATAAAGGTGACATTCTTAATTGCAGCATTTAAGGAGACTTTTAGTATCGTTTGGACCATTAGTCTTACTGTTAAGTTTACCGACCGTACAGCCAGACAAGGTCGTTAATAACCCCCATCATCATCATCTGTTAAGTTTTGTATTACATGAGCTATAGTGTTCTTTGCAGCAAGTGTACAGCATAGGTTTCTACTGAAAATTATGTGGAATCAAAACACTTTGTAGGAAAAAAAGCAAGGAGTCTGAACATCTGACACAAATTCCTAAACCTGACCTAAGTACATCCTTAACAATGCTTAAGGGGTCATGAATCCAATTTTTTAAAGATAAAAATTCATTTGAATTTAGGAATGTCTTGAGAATTATACAACCTTGACTTAAGACAGTGAAATGGAATTCTTTTCCAACATGGTTGTTGATGCTGCCATGGCAATTAAAACATCTGATGGCAAAGGGGGTTACAGATATCCAATCAAGGCAGTCAATGTATTGAAGGCTCATGGGAAGAGTTTGAAAGAAAGCACACTTGTTCATGGATATGCTTTAAATTGTACAGTAGCCTCACAAGGTAAGTAAAGATTTTTTTACAGCACAAAAAACTTAAGAACGACCTGTAAAAGGTATATTTACAGTCTTAAAAATCCTTTTGCTGATAATTATGGTCTGTTACGTCATCCCCATCAGGAAGGCTCATATCTTAAATTTTGAAAGCCATCTTTATATAACAGTCTGTGCTAAACACCGACGGCAGTGTTCTCCCCAGAAATTTTGGACAGCATCACATTTGGCGTAAAAAAATAAACTATTTATTTCAATGTCATTTGTCGTGTCGCGGCGATGATCTATTTCCTTTATGTTATGTTTATATTGTTCAATTCATAACTGAGAATACAATTAAACTTTAACCATGATAACAGTTGTTTCAGTTTATGTTTTCTATATTCATTTATAGTTACATTATTATTTTTTTCCTCTTGGACCAAATAAAAATATATATGTGTTGTTCCAGTTACCCTACCTACCCAACTAAATGAATGGTTTATTATAGTGCAACCTGTATATATAAAATACTAAATATCTAGTAAAAAAAAAGAATTGGTTTTATATAAAAGGGAAGAAAAGTATCATATAGCAATAAAATTTCAATTAAAAACTTTCTTTGTCATGTCTATGACATTCTTTGTTTCATGGTACTCAATGAATTAGTCTCAATTGTTCCTTTATATCAAAATGATATATATTTTTAACAAAGTTAAGCTACTTTAATCAGTATATTGAAAGAATGCATTTTCAAAAAGAATACATTTAGCAAGGAGATCTAACAAATAGTCTGTTAATCATGTGGAATGTGAGTTTTCTCTTTTAGAAATATTTTTTTCTGTCTACCTGTGCCATTTGTGCTTCTGTACAGTAGTTATAATCTTAAAAATGCGGATTTTTGTCATATCTGGTCCGGTTCCGATTCCGTAGTTGACACAAATAGTTTAATGGCAGCCGAAGAAAAATTTACGAAAATAAACAATGTTTGACAAGAGATTGGGAATGAATATGACGCTTTTAATGCATTAAATGGATGAAATATTAACTAAGGCTAATTATGATCACTTTCTAAAGAAGTATCAAACTTATTTAGTTCAAAATCAATATGTTTAATATAGGCTCTCGATTAACAAAGATCAACAAGTAGTACCGGAAGGGAAAGAAAGTAAATTTTTAGTTTTTGAAAGTTTTAAAAACATACGACCAAACCTCTTTACTAAAGAGATAAATCGTTTGTATCTTTGAATTTTCATTATGCAAACGTAGATTTCAAATTGATTTATGATTTCCTGATTACATTTTCCCCATGTCGAAATTTGCGATTGGACCATGTGGTATTAGTCATGTCACAAGTGTCAGCTTGGGGTATTCGTATCCAAACAGTTATCACCCAAAGGGCAATAAACACCTATTAAATCTCTTTAAATTGCCTCTATTGTCCGACTTGAAGGGATTACAATTAAAGGTGATGTAATTTTTATGATTACAAGCAGTAATGAGATGAAATTTCAAAATTTAGGACATGGTTTTGCGATATAGAGACAAGTAAATAGCATCCTCAAAATAATTATAGCGTCGTGGAAATTATTATAGCATCATGGGAAAAAAAATAGCGTCTCGGTGCCACGACGCTAAAACGGCCTGGGGAGAACACTGACCGACGGTCCTGACTGATGAAATAGACTTAGGTATGCCAAATTGTATGTCAATTCTGGTCCGTATGTCCGGTGTTTTCACCGTTTTGGTTCTGTGACTTATTATTGTATTTTGATATGCTTGCGCACAGATCGATAGAAATGAAAACTTCCAGGTAAAATGTTTACTCTGAAGTATGTTCAAGGGGCAATCCCCGGTAAGCCTTGAAACGTAACGTGACTGACGAAGGAAGCAATTATGACAAAAAGCGCAAATATTATATTGGATTTTCTGAAATGCAATTTTTACCATGAATATATCATAAAACATCACAGTACATTTAAACACAATAACCTTAATTAATTGATTTCTTTTTGGACAGACAAAAGTCTTTTTTTGTCTGTTCGGTCGGACAAAATCTACAACACTGTCTGACCGAAAGTCAGATAGAAACCTAAGGAGTTTGGCACAGAGTGATATATATACCCTATAACATGAAGAAATACATGGCAGACAGGCAGGGAATGAAACACAAATGAATTATTTTTGGAAGAGAAAAACTCGGATATATATACAAGTTTTAGAAGTTTTATTTTTTTTGCAGCAATGGTAAAGAAAATATCTGGAGCAAAAATTGCGTGTTTAGACTTCAGTCTACAGAAAGCCAAGATGAAGATGGGTATTCAAGTATTAATAGAAAATCCAGATCAGTTAGATGGTGTTCGTCAGAGGTAATGTCTACACAGAATGTTACCTTGATAAAATTTATATTTTTGTGTAGAAACTAGCTTGTCTGGCTTGTAGTTTTTGCCCCCAATCACAACTGGATGGCCATCTGTTTATGTGTGAATCCCAAATATTTCATTGAACCTTCAGTCCCAGTTTAAAATATCATTATACTAATTCATCCTGAACAGGCAAGAAATATTTGCTACGGGATGTTAAGCAACTCCCAATCAATCAGTCGATATACTGGTCTGGTTTTGGCTGCTGGACAGATGTCTTTTATTTTCTCTGCCAGAAACTGTCAATACCAAAATTTGGCAAGCAAATTTATTATTTCATTTTACTTGGAAATCACTGTATCCAATGTTAAAATATACATTTTCCTTTGACTTTGTTAAAAGAATGGGTCATGTGAAATTATCCAGCAATTCCCACCCAATCAAATTTTTCCATAATGACCTTCAAGTAATCAGTGTCAAATAAAGACTTTACCCATAACTTTGCTGTGGTATAAAGTTAAACATGATTGTACCTATAGTTATACATTTGGGTTATATAAACTCCAGAATATGTACCAGGGTTAGTGCTTCTGATTAGTACTAATGGTCAATCAAATCTGGGATAATGCTGTATTTTATTGAATAAAAAAGGATGTTAATTGGGCATATGTTTTCCCTTTGAATTTTGAAATTATTTTGGTTTGTCATTTCAGTGTTAAATTTATGGCTAACTCAAGTTTGCTTTAATCTATTTATTCAAAACAAAATGTGTTTAAGTATATTATATATGCCTAGATTGATTTACCTAAAACACTATGCTTTTATTGGAATTAATAAAAGGAAACTCCCTTTTGATTTTGAATATTTTATGGTTTTCATTCTAGAGTTGTAGGACTTAACTGTCAGATTTTAGGTTGTATTTATATGATTTAGGATATCCTCAAATAACCTTTTCTACATGTCTATTTTAATGACTTCTGATTATAACCTTGTAAATAATCAATTTGATTCTTGCAAAAATTTCAATATGCAAAGAAGGGCCTATCATGTTCTCTTGGTGAAGCAGGTCATTAAGATCTACTGTATCATGATAAGAAGGGAACATCAAAGCCTTAGATCTACTGTATCATGATAAGAAGGGAACATCAAAGCCTTAGATCTACTGTATCATGATAAGAAGGGAACATCAAAGCCTTAGATCTACTGTATCATGATAAGAAGGGAACATCAAAGCCTTAAGGTGATTTTGTTACTTAGTGGTGTAGGTAGTTTATCTACAGCGATCAGTAGCCTGTCAACACTGAGGTTGTCAGTTTGAATGCTGCTTGTGGCATGTGCATTCAACTATTATCTTAACTGACAAAGAATGCCAGGGTTCCTGCCAAAGTCTGTGGTTTTCTCAGGCTACAGCGATCAGTAGCCTGTCAACACTGAGGTTGTCAGTTTGAATGCTGCTTGTGGCATGTGCATTCAACTATTATCTTAACTGACAAAGAATGCCAGGGTTCCTGCCAAAAGTCTGTGGTTTTTGCAGGGTACTATGTCAATAAAAAGTGGCTGACAAATTCAAGTTGAATCAATTAATGAATTCTTTAATTCTTCAAAACTAGTTGTAAAAACAACATGTTTTCAATGTTTTTTGGTATAACTTTCTTCTATATAAAGAATTAATGTCAGGGTAGAGAATGCAGTAATAAACGGTTATTGTAAAAGAAAAACCCATAACTTTGCTGTGGTATAAACACTATTGTACCTCTAGTTATACATTTGGGTTATATAAACACCAGAATTAACCAAGAGTTAGTACTACTTATTGATACTGACGTTGAATTAAATCTGGGACAATGATGAGTAACTTAAAGAAAGGAAAGATTAAAAGTTATTTAAACAAACTGATTGTTGGGTGGAATTTAAATTAGTTTGTGAAATATTTCAATTGTACTAATATCTTCATGCAAAATTGTGTAGATTATTTAACTTGAATTAAATTTATAAAATAGGTTTACAATAAATAATTTTTGTACTTTAATTTTAGAGAATCCGATATAACAAAGGAAAGAATAGATAAAATTTTATCATCGGAGCCAATGTTATCCTTACAACTGGTGGTATAGATGACCTCTGTCTTAAATACTTTGTCGAGGCTGGAGCAATGGCAGTCAGGAGGTGTAAAAAGGTTGACTTAAAAAGAATAGCTAAAGCTACAGGAGGTCAGTATTGAATCAAGGAGAAAATTTGAATAAAAATGTTTAATCCAGTCAGTGCATCATGGGTTCACATATTGTGAATTTGTTTATCCAATAGAAAAATAAGATGTAGTATAATTGCCAACAAGACAACTCTCCACAAAAGACCAAATGACATATAAACTATAGGACACCGTACGGCCTTCAACAATGAGCAAAACCCATGCTGCATAGTCAGCTGTAAAAGTCTCAAAATGAAAAATGTAAAACAATTCAAACGAGAAAACTAATGGCCTATTTTAAGGTACTTTATTTTGTGGATTAATGAAAAAAGATGTATTCTGTGGATACATGTATATCACTTTATGGTTTTAATGAATTATGAATACAAGCATATAATTTGTTTTTGATGTACTATTTGATTCTTAGTTCCTTTATTCCTACAACAGCCTCCAAAATACCCACCCATGGAATAATAATGAATCAACACAGTAACAGTAACAAATTAGCCAATAACTGAATTATAAACTAAAGTAGGCTTTTCATCTGGTTTTTTTTCAGGTCAGTTGGTATCAACATTAGCTAACTTAGAAGGAGAAGAATCATTTGATGCTGCATTCCTGGGTCAGGCTGAAGAAGTTTTACAAGAACGAATCTGTGATGATGAATTATGTCTTATTAAAGGGTTAGTAGAACCTTTTGTATGTCAATAAATACCATTTTAGTAATTAATACTTCTCACATGCCAAAAAAATTGAATTTCATCCTCATCTCCATAAAAAAATGTTTTCTTCATGTAAAGACATGAAAACCAGAAATTTTCATTTTCTGGAAAATCACAAAACCAGAAATTTTAGTCTTTCTGGAAAATCACAGAGCCCTGTTTTACTTCAGATAATTGTGAGGTAAAGGTTTGCATGATTTTAAAATTCATGTTTACAAAATTTGAAAAAAAATACAGGAGATTGTGTGACTTTTTAAGTTTAAGGTGGTACCCAACACCTTGACTAATATTAATTTGGCTCGTTTAATTTTCCTAAAATTTTGACAAAATGCTTACTTTAACCCTTTGACAAAAATATAAAATTTCAAATAATTTGAACCAACCACTTTATCAGAAAAATTTCACTGGTTATATAGCAGTTTGACAAACACTAATTTTGATCATTGAGAAGCTTAATATTTCCTTAACAATACAACGTGATTAAAACGTTTAGCTGATTTTACAGAGTTATCTCCTGTAGTGTTAGGTACCACCTTAAATGCATTCTCGGACCAGTACCAAACTTGGAACATTTGCTCAACTCTGGACATTAGTCACTCATGTAGAAATAGTAAAGGAGTATGTGGTTTCAAATTTATTTTGGTCAAAGATTGATTGTGTTAATACAAAAAAAAAAGTTAATTGCAAGACGCCTTTCTCAACTGTTATGACAGTTTTCTACCCATAACTTTGCTGTTGTATGTTTAAGTTGTACAAACAGTTATACACATGGGTTATATAAACACCAGAAAATGTTCCAAAGGTAAGTACTGCTTATTGGTACTGACTGAATTAAATCTGGAACAGTCAACCAAATACTGGTATAAAACAGTGATGGTTGATAGTAATCACAACAATATCAGTAAATAGTAAGGTAAATAAAATGACCATTGACTGTATCCATGTGTGACTTGTGATTACTGGTGAGCTCTTTGTATAACAAACATTTGTATCTCCAAGCTTACAGTAATGCTGTAATATTTGTTTATGGTATGTTTTATCTTAGCTGTTTGGTTTCCAATAATTAATTGTGTCTATATTTTTTCCAACAGACCAAAGGCCAGATCAGCTGCTTCAATTATACTGAGAGGAGCTAACGATTTCATGTGCGATGAGATGGAACGATCTGTTCATGATGCACTGTGTGTAGTGAAGCGTGTCCTAGAGTCAAAGACAGTAGTACCTGGAGGTGGTGCTGTAGAGGCTGCTCTGTCTATCTACCTAGAAAATTTTGCTACGTCTTTAGTAAGTATGCTAAAAACTAAGTATAAACATAAACAGATGTGGTATGATTGCCAGTGAGATTACTCTCCACCAGAGACTAAATGACATAGAAGTTAACAACTTTAGGTCATCATACAGCCTTCAACAATGAGCAAAACTGTAAAGCACGCTATAAAGCCCCTGAAATGACAAATGTAAAACGATTCAAATGAGGGTTATTCCATTGCAATGAATGAGGGTAGGATGGGAAGATTGATTTTTATACACCAATTTAAGGGACGTATTATGGTATTCCGTTGTCCGTCCCTCTGATGTCAACATGCCGACAACAACTCAAAAGCTTTAACTAATTTTCATGAAACTTGATGGATTGTTTATATCTATTGACGAAGCTCCTTTCAATTTTATAAATTTTAGATTTTACGTTTTCATGGTTTTCGAGTTTATGGGATTTTATTGTTAAAGAAGTGGTGATTTTCCTGTTTTCAGATTATAACTCAAAAATGCTTTGAGCAGTGTTCATGATACTTTGGTTTATATCTATTAAAATAAACTACCTTTAGTTTTTTTTTTTATAAATTTCTGATATGACATTGAGGAGTTGTGGAACTTTAATTACTGCAAAAGCTACAGGTGTATCAAGCGCTCATGGCACAGCTCTTTATAAGACTTGGTAAATGGTTGAATTACCATATGATGTACGCCTTCCTAACCTCAGACATCCGTTATAATGGAATTGCCCTAAAAACTATAGGAAAAAACTGTCGGGATCATAATTAATTTGACTGTTTAATATTGATAAATTTGTTAGAAAAAGATAAAAATGTAAATTATAAACATTGTTTTGGACAAATATAAGTTCCTAAAAAGGAAAAAACTAAAGCTTAGTTCAAATCCTCATAAATTTACTTGATGAAAGAATTTCAAAAGTTTCCTTTGTTAGCCTTGGTTATTTTTCTTCAAATATAACATATGGACCTTTCCTAATAAGGGTTGTTTCAAAATTTATTAGGTGGCGGAATGGAGGCTGTCGTGAAATTTAGCCTCCGAGCGGTTTGAATACTTTAAGAAAAGAATCTGATGGCAAATTATTCACGAAATCAAAGTACAAAATCAATATAATTTATTCACATGGATATAATACGAAATTTAAGAAATAAATCAGTACAGCTGACAAAATAAAACAATTAACCTGTGTGTCAGTGAATTTTGCCCAACCCGGTATTAAATATTAATTACATATAAATAACAGAAACAACAATTTTAGCTAAGGACAAATCCCCGGACTCTAAAATAACTTTCAATGTAAAACACCTAGATTCCGTTATTTCCAAGTCGCGAACTTCATCGCTTTATGACTTAAAATATATAAGAATATAGGCAATAATTATTTATTAAAACTATTAACCTTATATTAATTCTTTATCCAATATTTAACCCAAATTTCTAAAAGGTGAGGAGCTCAAAGTTTCACGTCCGAGCTCTGGGCAATCTAAACTTTGCTTACCGTTTTGTTTTCCTCCGTTGATTGACAACATAAATCACGCCCGTTCCCGCTATGCAAATTGTTTCATGGAATTAATAGCCGTGAAAACAAAGTAAAACAATAATAAGGTCTTTAAGTTTCATCATAGAATATTACCTTATCATGCAATTCGAAATAGTTATATACAACTTTACAATGAGCACATACATTCTAATAATAAAAAGTCGAGATTAATGTTTCCAAAGAACGATAACTCAAGCGCAAGAGTTCAAGATGTAGATTGGCGGAATTTTCAACACGAACATGAAACTATGTAAATTGAGTGATAAATATCCCTTTAAAGTAAGTTTCAAGAATACACCTAAGTTCCACTTTATTTCGTTTATTATGTCAGTTAAAGAGAACCCGATCAAACTAGTTAAAGTTATTAATATTGTGGAAATTTCCCTTAAATGAAAAGACTCGCGTCAATTTTACAACAGAGGCCCTCAAATTATTTGAATAAGGGTGGTTATGTAAAAACTATCAGTTAAAAGAAAACAGTTATTTTATGGATGGTCAGGATCTTAAAAAAGTTCATCCTATCCCCCTATGCATTGAATTTGGGAACAGCCCTAATCATATTGTCAGTTATGGACTGATCACCTTAAACATGTTACATGAATTTTTAACCGGATTTTCAAAGTAAAAATCGGTTATTGATTTGGGGATGTACAGCGGGCAGGTGGGCGGCTGCCGAACAATGTCTGTTCATTTACTGTAAATTTACATGAAAACACTTTGAAGAAATTTTTTCAAATTTAAATATGTTGTTTCCTGTGACTAAATGAAGGTCAAGTTCAGTTTTCACGATTTTAGCTTTTCTCGTTAATCAGTTATAAAATCCTTTTTCAAAAATTCAATTTTTGATGAATTAATCCATTTTTGTACGAAGGGAAATAACTCATTTTGTTAAAGATTTTTAAAAGACATTGTATTAATTATAAATGACATTTTGGATTTTTTTCTTCTTTTCTTTGGTAGATTGTTTGAAGAATTATGTGTTAAGTTTGGTTGTTATTCTTTATAAACTAATTTTCTGAATGCTATATTTGTTGTGTGTGTTAATTTTAATTTTACTTCATCCTGTTTGGGGTTCCAGATTTGAAAATTCATTAGATAATAATCTATTTTTATTCAAGGATATATTTCATTGCATTACATTGTGTAGATAAAGTTGTAGAATTTTATAGATAAGTTGCAGATCTATATTAGTTTGTTACAAATCATGAAATGAAAGAAAAAAAACATAAAGTTTGATTAAACTAAGTGTTTTTAAATGATTTTCACCTTTATCAAGATAACACACCATCTGGTAATTGTCAATCACCCAATTATAACTGGAGTGACATATTTATTTGAAAACTATTAATCATATTAGATTATAATTTGAAAATAAATATAACATCATATCTAATTTTAGAGAACTATATTTAAATCATATCTAATTTTAGATTTACATTATTGGTTCATGGAAATAAAGTTTGAGTTATTTCCTTTTGAACAGAAATGGTTTAACTAAAGTATTTCATCAAAATTGAATTCTTGGGGTTCTTTGATATGCTGATTCTATCAGTGTACATAGATTTTGGATATTGGACCATAATAGGTAAATGTCCAATTTCAAATTTTTCAGTTCTTTGACCACATTTATTTTGTGTCACAAACCTATGCTGTATCAAATATTCAATCACAATCCAAATTCAGAGATGTTTTAAGCTTCAATGTTGTGTCCATACTTGCTCAACTGTTCAGATTTTGACCTCTGCAGTAAAATCTGGTTTACTGTCTCTCTGACAGCCTCTTGTTATATACTGAATGTATAGAAAATAGTCCTTTATACATTTATTATTATATGCTAGAGATTGTTATACATATGTACATATGGTTTGATGCAATATTTTACAATCAATTCTGAGCCCTCTCATGATATATAATAGTGTGATATTAGAACTAAAATGAACTTGTCTTGACTGATCCTTTTGTTATTTAGAATATAAATGTTTGATTGTAGGGTTCAAGGGAACAGTTAGCTATAGCAGAATTTGCTCGATCATTGTTAGTGATACCTAAACAGCTAGCAGTTAATGCAGCTCAGGATTCCACAGATCTTGTAGCTAAACTCAGAGCCTTTCACAACAAATCACAAACAACTAAAGAACATAAAGACCTCAGATGGTAAGTGAGGTGTTTAGGCCACCCTTATGAAATTCTTTGTTTAATATTGCCCACCCATGCCTTGTGTAAGTTTGGGTAGGTAGGTTGGGATTTTTTTGGCCAACAACATAACTTACATGTTTTAGACAAGAAAACCAAGTTAGATTAGAAATGAATCTTTAAAAAAAAAATATGAACCCATTTGTGTCGGACATCAAATTTTTCTGGTAGGCTGTTTTTTAGATGGGTAGATGGGCAACATCAAACAATCTTAATTTTTATTTTCGACCTTAGCAATAGACTCAAACTCTGCTATATTTTGTAATTGAGACCAAAAAAGTATTGTCCTGAATGTTTTTTAATCTGGGAATAGAACACATTCTCAATGAAAAAAAATGTTATATCATGAAGATATCTACAGTGGATATGATATTTCTTTCCTTCATCATAAGACTAATGGCACCTAGGAAAATTGAGTAAGTCTTTTGAAAATTTTCACAATATATAAGGTTAAAGTTTGAATGGGTTCTCCATTGTATGCAGGTTGAAATTACAAAATCCACTTGAAATGTAGTGTATTGGGGATTTCCTCAGAGGTGTATAATAAGCTATTTTGATATTCATTCAGTTTGTGAAAAGAACTTGCACCCATAACTTTGCTGTGGTATAAACATGATTGTACCTATAGTTATACATATGGGTTATATAAACACCAGAATATATTCCATTGGTCTGTTCTTCTGATTTGTACAGATTGTGAATTAAGTCTGGGACACAATTTATCAGTAGTTGAATTATTCACGTATACACCATTATATAATTAGTGAAAAATAATTTTTCTATTTCACACAATATTTAAAGAAGTTTACAGAAATATGTTCAATTACACATATCTGTGAGGGATAAAAGCCTGTTACTGATACTTTCGAGTTGAGATGACCAATGATAATCTGTTTATCGCTATTTTACCTATGACGATGTTAATTTCATTGACAATGGCACATGCACCCTTAGTTTCTAGCGATAATTTTTCATATCACTCTACTGTGCTGAGAAAAGAAATCAGTAAGATCAAAGGAAAATTTCGTAAAATAGCTATAATAGGTGTTATACAATGTTATCATGGTTATCAGGAAGATATGTACTATTACTTTACAGAAGTTAATGCTATCACTAAAGTTGACTGTTAGCAATATTTGGACTTGGACCTATTACTTTACAGAAGTTAATGCTAGATTAAAGTTGATTTTTTAGAAATATCAGGACTTGAACTATTGATTTGCAAAAGTTAAGGCTATGACTAAAGTTGACTGTTAGAAATATCTGGACTTGGACTATTGATCTGCAAAAGGTAATGTTATGTGTGAAGTTGACCGTTAGAAATATTTGGACTTGGAGCTATTACTTTATAGAAGTTAATGCTAGACTAAAGTTGATTTTTAGCTCACCTGGCCTAAAAGGCCAAGTGAGCTTTTCTCATCACTTGGCGTCCGGCATCTGTTTACAAAAATGTTCTCATCTGAAACTATTGGACCAAATTTAACCAAACTTTGCCACAATCATCATTGGGGTATCTAGTTAAAAAAATGTGTCTGATGACCCAGCCCACCAACCGAGATGGCTGCCATGGCTAAAAATAGAACATAGGGGTAAAATGTAGATTTTGGCTTATATCTCTGAAACCAAAGCATTTAGAGCAAATCTGACATGGGGATAAAATTGTTCATCAGGTCAAGATCTATCTGCCCTGAAATTTTCAGACAAATCAGACAACCCATTGTTGGGTTGCTGCCCATGAATTGGTAATTTTAAGAAAATTTTGCAGTTTTTGGTTATTATCTTCAATATTATTATAGATAGAGATAAACTGTAAACAGCAATAATGTACAGCAAAGTAAGATCTGCAAATAAGTAAACATGACAAAAATTGTCAATTGACCCCTTAAGGAGTTATAGTCCTTTATAGTCATTTTTTAACATTTTTTTGTAAATTTTGTAATCTTTTACAAAAATCTTCTCCTCTGAAACTACTGAGACAAATTTAACCAAACTTGGCCACAATCATCATTATGGTATCTAGTTCAAAAAATGTGTCCGATGACCCCGCCTGCCAACCAACATGGCCGACATGGCTAAAAATAGTACATAGGAGTAAAATGCAGATTTTGGCTTATATCTCTTGAACTAAAGCATTTAGAGCAAATCTGACATGGTTAAAAATGCATCAGGTTAAGATCTATCTGCCCTGAAATTTTCCAACAAATCAGACATCCCGTAGTTGGGTTGCTGCCCCTAAATTGGTAATTTTAAGGAAATTTTGCAGTTTTTTGGTTATCTTGAATATTATTATAGATAGAGATAAACTGCAAGCAGCAATAATGTTCATCAAAGTAGGATTTACAAATAAGTCAACATGACCAAAATGGTCAATTGACCCCTTAAGGTGTTATTGCCCTTTATAGTCAATTTTTAACAATTTTTTGTAAATTTTTGCAATCTTTTACAAAAATCTTCTCTGAAACTACTGAGACAAATTTAACCAAACTTGGTCACAATCATCATTATGGTATCTAGTTTAAAAAATGTGTCCGATGACCCCACCTACCAACCAACATGGCCGACATGGTTAAAAATAAAACATAGGGGTAAAATGCAAGTTTTGTCTTATTTTTTGAACCGTTATAAATAGAGAAAATCGGAAAGGGGCAAAAATGTTCAAAACAATGAGCTCTTCCAATTGTCCATATATGTCAAAACTGTTAGACAAATTCTTATAGGAGTTATTGCCCATAAATGACAAATTTTACCATTTTTGCCTATCATCATGAAAACTATGATATTTAGAGAGAAACATTTTTTTCCGTTATGCCTTATATGATTTAAATTGTAATAGATAAATAAACACTTTAATTTACATAAATAATCAGCAAGGCAAGATCTATTAAAAGTCAAATTTTGCCGATATACTTAGTAGACTGTCTATCTTCATAGGAGTGATTGCCCTTAAATGAGGATTTTTTAACCCTCTTTGTGTTTTGAGCAAAACTAAAGAAGATAGAGAGAACTAAACAGACTAAAAGATCAGTAATACAAGATCAACAAAATAGAGATTCTTGTCTACATTGTTGGAGAGTGTCCTTTGTTTGATATGCACATAGACCAAGGTGAGCGACACAGGCTCTTTAGAGCCTCTAGTTAGAAATATCTGGACTTGAACTATTGATTTGCAAAAGTTAATGCTATGACTAAAGTTGACTGTTAGAAATATCTGGACTTGAACTTTGCTTAATGTTATGACAAGTTGATTTTTAGAAATATCTGGACTTGAACTTTGCTTAATGTTATGACAAGTTGATTTTTAGAAATATCTGGACTTGGACTATTGATTTGCAAAAGGTAGTGTTATGTGTGAAGTTGACTGTTAGAAATATTTGGACTTGGAACTATTACTTTATAGCAGTTAATGCTAGACTAAAGTTGATTTTTATACGACCGCAAAAATTAAAAATGTTTTGGTCCTATATTTGTGTCACGTTGTCGTCGTCGTCATCCAAAGACAGATGGTTTCCAGATAATAACTTTAGTATAAGTAAATAGAAATCAATAAAATTTTAAAACAAGGTTTATAACCACAAAAGGAAGGTTGGGATTGATTTTGGGGGTTGTGGTCCCAAAGGTTAAGGAATTGGGGCCAAAAAAGGGGCCCAAATAAGCATTTTTGCAGTTTCCAGACAATAACTTGTGTTTAAGTGTATGGATCTCTCTGAAATTATACAACAAGTTTCCATACAACAAAGGGATGGTTATGGGGGGTTATGGCGCTAACCATTTAGCAATTAGGGGCAAAAAATGGGGAAAAACAAGGGTTTTTATGGTTAAGGGACAATTTAGACAATTTAAAAGCAGTGTAAGGGAGGTAATCCAATCCATTTAAAGAATACTGTTGTATATATGTTTGATTACCTTCCTTACACTGCTTGTAAATTATGTATTAAGAAATGATGAATGTTTAGAGATGATTAGCTGTTAATTTATTTTTAGAAGTTACTATAAATTAATATTAATTTTAACCATGACTGTATGTCATTTTATATTTTGATATTTTATGATGTATTTAAATGAGTAGTTATGGTTGCAAACTCCATTAGAAATTTGAATTGAGATTATTTTTGGAATAAGGAAAGGGGAGTTAAAAACAAATTTGGGGGTGGTGGTAAATAAGAATTTGTGGGGCTACAATTTTTCTCATTTCAGATTTCAGAAATTGAAAAGAAAATTTCTTCAAATATTTTTTTTTTTTGGGGGTTTAATATTCAACAGCATAGTGTATTGCACAAAAGCAAAAAAAGGGTAAATTTTTTTTTGGGAGGCAATTCGCAACAGCATAGTGTATTGCACAAAAGCAAAAATTGAACATAAATTCATCCAAATTCAGACCTGTATCAGGCGCGAATAATGTGTCCATTTTGGCTGCAACTTTTCAGGGTTGGACATCTGCGGTCGTATCCAGCTGCGCTCAGCGAAGCAATTTATTAGAAATATCTGGACTTGAACTATTGATTTGCAAAAGTTAATGCTATGACTTAAGTTGAGTGTTAGAAATATCTGGACTATTGATTTGCAAAAGGTAATGTTATGTGTGAAGTTGACTGTAAGAAATATTTGGACTTGGAACTATTACTTTATAGAAGTTAATGCTAGACTAAAGTTGATTTTTAGAAATATCTGGACTTGGACTATTGATTTGCAAAAGTTGATGTTATGTGTGAAGTGAAATTTGAGAAAATAATGAGAATAATCTCGCCTATTTCAGGGTTGGTTTAGATCTGTATGAAGGTACTGTCCGTGACAACAAGAAAGCTGGTGTTTTAGAACCTGCCATTTCTAAGATCAAATCTCTAAAGTTTGCTACAGAAGCTGCTATTACCATTCTAAGAATCGATGATATGATCAAATTAGAGAAAGAAGGCGGCCAGGGAGGAGGCAGTGCTTACGAGCAGGCTCTACGTTCTGGACAACTTTAATATTTATTTATTTATAGTTTTATGACAATTGAATTATTTTACACAGTATGATTGTAATATTCAAATCTCCTGAATGCTCAAGTAATCTTATGTTACTCCCAGAACTTCAAAGTGCTGATAAGACCTAGAAGAAAAATTTGTAATATATTAGTTATTATTGTACTTTTTTTGGGGGGGGTCACACCTGATAACGTGGGGAGGGGAAGGGGTAAAGGAAGGACAACACAGTAAATGTTTGCTGTGTTAATGCTTGTTTTAAATTTTCATTACTCACACTTCAACCTGTTATGGTTAACTTTATCTATTTACAATTGAAACTAGAAATTTTATGGCAAACAGTTAGAATTTGAAGGAAGGGAGAAGCATCTAATCTGAGCGTTGTCACAATGAGTAACATTTGTGATGTTGAATTATTACATTTTATTCCCACTGCTATTGAATACATCCAACAATGTTGTACTTACCATATATTGAAAGTATCTAAATTATTGCAGTACTTCTTTACTACCATATAACTGCAAAACCATGAGAACATTAAATCAGTTGTGTTCAACATCTCATTTTGGGGTCATATTTCTTAATTGTGGCATTTATCCATTATACTGTACTGTGATGTTTGTGTGAGAGCTTTTGTATGTCAAGTAAAACATTTTCTACAAAATATTAGTTCTTTTATGAATTTGTCAGAAGAACTGCAATGGAAGTACTTTTATTAAAGTTGGTCAACTGGTGCAACAAGTGTCAATTTTGAAGATGTTTCGTCCTCTTTCTTGATCTGGAAGACTCAGGAATGCTGATACGTTTTCTTATATATTGTTGTCTGCATATAGAGTGGACTGCCCTAAACACAATACCCACAACATGCTTAGGTCTTAGTTAAAATGGATCTGGGTATGGTAATTTCAGATTTTGGGATTTACCTAGACCTGGAATGTGAAGTAGTCATTCCCTAAGTGTCATTTAATAATAGTGAAGATCAGCAGTTATATACCTACCAGTTGACACTGTTTTTTTGAAGTTTTAGGCTATGTACAGCTTGGGCCAGACACAGAAGGGAAGTCCATCTTCCCCCCAAAAAAACCCAGTTTTATCCAATTTTCAATTTTCAAAAGTTCCTATGTTAGCTCAAACTTAACTTAAACCAGAGAAACAAAACAATAAACAGCCTTAGGTTGAGGGAACATGCATATATTTGGTTGAAATGCATATACAGTTGACATCTAAAATTATGTAGAGTTATTGCAGCCCAAAAAATTTAATTCAAGGTAGAATCTCTGGTTAAATTCCATTTGACCAGTTCTGGAAGACTGCTCTAGTATTCTTAACTTGCTAGTGTTCTTTTTCAGACACAGACATTTTGACTGTTTCTAATAAACCATATTAAAGATTTGGGTCATATCTTCTGCATATTTTATTAATACATCCTTGACGAAAAGTTTGGGTCTACCTGTCAATCCCTCTAAGTTCTCCATCCATTGTATCTCAATCTCTGTGTCTCCAGTGTTTAGAAGTTTCGTGAAGCAGGCACTGAAAATATATGTCGACATTCCAACATTTGCGCAAGAAACATACCAGGAACTTCAATAATTTAATTAAGAACTTTGAAATTGTCACCAACTATCGTTCTATGTTTTTGGGGTAAAGACTTGTTGCAAAATCAGCACATGGCAATTGTTTATTTACATTTTCTACATTTACACATGATCTTCTTAAAGGTGCTTTTTGATTGGATGCAGCCAGTTACAACTGTGACCAATAGAAATCATTACCTTGTGTCTCCGAAATTCTATCTCAATCCGCCAAGGGTGGAGAGGAGGGGAGTGGATCGTAACCTTTGGCTAGCGAATCAAGATGCCTAATTGGCTAAATGGATAAAGATTGATGCAACTTAACACAGTTGTAGAATGCTATTTGTGTAAATGAACATAATCTGTCCTACTTGTAAAGAGAAGATAATCAAACTTACTTTAATATAAGGCTTTTCTACCTCAGGAAGAGATTACCTTGGCTGTATTTAGCAAAACTTTTAGGAATTTTTGGTCCCCGATGCTCTTCAACTTCGTACTTTATTTGACCTTTTTAACATTTTTCGATTTGAGCGTCACTGATGAGTCTTTTATAGACGAAATGCGTGTCTGGCGCAAATACAAAATTTCAATCCTGGTATCATTGATAAGTTTATTTACAACCACTGGGTTGATGCCACTGCTGGTGGAGTTTTTATTCTCCGAGGGCATCACCAGCCCAGTAGTCAGCACTTCTGTGTTGACATGAATTATCATTGATATGGTCATAATTATACTGTTTACAAAACTTTAAATTTTTGAAATCCTTAGGCTTTTCTACCTCAGGAATAGATTACCTTAGCTGTATTTTCGGCAAAACTTTTAGGAATTTTTGGTCCTCAATGCTCTTCAACTTCGTACTTTATTTGGCCTTTTTAACTTTTTTCGATTCTAGCGTCACTGATGAGTCTTTTGTAGACGAAACGCGTGTCTGGCGCAAATACAAAATTTCAATCCTGGTATCTATGATGAGTTTATTTACCACAGACAAAAATAGCTGATCTGAAAGTTACACCATCCAGTGTCAAATCCAGAACTTTTAATAAGGGGGGTGGGGCCACTGACTGCCATAAGAGGGGGCCATTAAAGTCATGCTTCTGTGATTCCCTATATAATCAACCAAATTTTTCCCATGAAAGTGGCCAGGGGGGGGTTTGAGGAGGGGCCTGTGCCATCAACCAAGATGGCAAGATGGCCTCCATGGCTATAGATAGAACATGGGGTAAATGCAGTTTTATCGACCGCAAATAAATTTGGCGGTCGATATTGGTATGAACGTTACGTCGTCGTCCGAAGACACATTGGTTTCGCACTCTAACTTTAGTTTAAGGAATGGATCTCTATGAAATTTTACCATAAGGTTCAATATCACAAAAGGAAGGTTGGGATTGATTTTGGGGGTTATGGTACCAACAGTTAAGGAATTAGGGGCCAAAAATAAGCATTTTTGTAACTTCCAGACATAACTTGTGTGTTAGTGTATGGATCTCTCTGACTTTGTACCACAAGGTTCCATATCACAAAGGAATGCTGGGATTGATTTTGGGGGTAATTGCCTCAAAATTTTAGAAATTGGGGCCAAAAAGGGAAAAAACAAGCATTTTCTAGTTTCATGACAATAACTTGTGTGTAAGTGTATGGATCTTTCTGAAATTGTACTACAAGGTTCCATATCACAAAGGAAAGCTGAAATTGAGTTTGGGGTAATTGCCTGAAACGTTTAGGAATTAGGGGCCAAAAATAAGCATTTTCTAGTTTCCAGACAATAACTTGTGTTCAAGTGTATGGATCTCTGAAATTGAACTGCAAGGTACCATACCTCAAAGGGAAGGCTGGGATTGAGTTTGGGGTGATGAATCATAAGGGGTTCAAAAATTTGGGGGATTTTTTTTCCTTTTTCCTTTTTTTTTCTTTAAAATTTTCCATTTTAAGTTGGTTATTTCTGATTTATATTTAAAAGCAAATAATAATGATATGGCAGGAGATACACACGACCAGGATGTGTAAATTATTATATAATAAGTATTGTGCAATAGCAAGAAATTTTCAATTGCACAGTATTGCGCAATAGCAAGAAATATCCAATAGCACAATATTGCGCAATAGCAAGAAATTGTCAATTGTACAGTATTGCTAATAGCAAGAAATATTAAATTGCACAGTATTGCGCAATTGCAAGAAATATTCAATTGCACAGTATTGTGCAAAAGAAGATACTTTGTATAAATTGCTTATTTCTTGACCAATTTCAATGGGGTTTTATTTTGAACTCTTGGGGTTCTTTAATATGCTGAATCTAACCGTGTATTAAGTTTTTGGATTTTGGGCCCGTTTTAAATTGGTCCACATTGAGGTCCAAATCGGGTCCAAAATTAAACTTTGTTTGATTTCATCAAAAATTGAATTATGGGGGTTCTTTGATATGCCGAATCTAACCGTGTATTTAGATTCTTGATTTTTTGTCCCGTTTTCAAATTGGTCTACATTAAGGTCCAAAGGGTCCAAAATTAAACTTAGTTTGATTTTAACAAAAATTGAATTCTTAGGGTTCTTTGATATGCTGAATCTAAACATATATTCAGATTTTTGATTATGGGCCCAGTTTTCAAGTTGGTCCAAATCGGGTCCAAAATTAAACTTTGTTTGATTTCAACAAAATTGAATATATGGGGTTCTTTGATATGCTGAATCTAACCATGTATTTAGATTTTGATTTTTGGGCCCGTTATCAACTTTGTCCACATTGAGGTCAAAAGGGTCCAAAATTAAACTTTGTTTGATTTCATCAAAATTGAATTAATGGGGTTCTTTGATATGCCGAATCTAACCGTGTATTTAGATTCTTAATTTTGGTCCGTTTTCAAATTGGTCTACATTAAGGTCCAAAGGGTCCAAAATTAAACTTAGTTTGATTTTAACAAAATTGAATTCTTAGGGTTCTTTGATATGCTGAATCTAAACATGTATTTAGATTTTGATTATGGGCCCAGTTTTCAAGTTGGTCCAAATCGGGTCCAAAATTAAACTTTGTTTGATTTCAACAAAATTGAATGTATTGGGTTCTTTGATATACTGAATCTAACCATGTATTTAGATTTTTGATTTTTGGGCCCGTTATCAACTTTGTCCACATTTAGGTCAAAAGGTCCAAAATTAAACTTTGTTTGATTTCATCAAAATTGAATTATTGGGGTTCTTTGATATGCCGAATCTAACGTGTATTTAGATTCTTAATGTTTGGTCCGTTTTCAAATTGGTCTACATTAAGGTCCAAAATTAAACTTAGTTTGATTTTAACAAAATTGAATTCTAAGGGTTCTTTGATATGCTGAATCTAAACATGTATTTAGATTTTTGATTATGGGCCCAGTTTTCAAGTTGGTCCAAATCGGGTCCAAAATTAAACTTTGTTTGATTTCAACAAAATTGAATATATGGGGTTCTTTGATATGCTGAATCTAACCATGTATTTAGATTTTTGATTTTTGGGCCCGTTATCAACTTTGTCCACATTGAGGTCAAAAGGGTCCAAAATTAAACTTTGTTTGATTTCATCACAAATTGAATTATTGGTGTTCTTTGATATGCGAATCTAACCGTGTATGTAGATTCTTAATTTTGGTCCCATTTTCAAATTGGTCTACATTAAGGTCCAAAGGGTCCAAAATTAAACTTAGTTTGATTTTAACAAAATTGAATTCTTAGGGTTCTTTGATATGCTGAATCTAAACATGTATTTAGATTTTGATTATGGGCCCAGTTTTCAAGTTGGTCCAAATCGGGTCCAAAATTAAACTTTGTTTGATTTCAACAAAATTGAATATATGGGGTTCTTTGATATGCTGAATCCAACCATGTATTTAGATTTTTGATTTTGGGCCCGTTATCAACTTTGTCCACATTGAGGTCAAAAGGGTCCAATATTAAACTTTGTTTGATTTCATCAAAATTGAACTCTTGGGGTTCTTTGATATGCTGAATCTAACCATGTATTTAGATTTTGGATATTGGACCATAATAGGTGAATGTCCAATTTAAAATTTTAAGTTCCTAGACCACATTCATTCTGTGTCAGAAACCTATGCTGTGTCAAATATTTAATCACAATCCAAATTCAGAGCTGTATCAAGCTTGAATGTTGTGTCCATACTTGCCCCAACTATTCAGGGTTCAACCTCTGCGGTCGTATCAAGCTGCGCCCTGCAGAGCATTTTATTGGCATATAGTAATATCTCTGAAACTAAAGCATTTAGAGCAATTCTGACTGGGTAAAAATGTTCATCAGGTCAAGATCTATATAGATATAAGAAGATGTGGTATGTGCGCCAAAGAGACAACTCTCCATCCAAGTCAAAATTTATAAAAGTAAACCATTATAGGTCAAAGTACGGTTTTCAACACGGAGCCTTGGCTCACACCGAACAGTATATGCCCTGAAATTTTTAGACGCATCAGACAACCTGTTGTTGGGTTGCTGCCCCTGAATTGGTAATTTTAAGGAAATTTTGCAGTTTTTGGTTATTATCTTAAATATTATAATAGATAGAGATAAACTGCAAACAGCAAAATTGTTCCGCAAAGTAAGATCTACAAATAAGTCAGCATGACCAAAATTGTCAATTGACCCCATGAGGAGTTATTACCCTTTAAAGTAAATTTTTCACATTTTTGCAAAAATCTTCTCCACTGAAACTACTGAGACAAATTAAACTAAACTTGGCCTAAATCATCCTTAGGGTATCTAGTAAAAAAAAAATGTATCTGATGACCCCGCCCATCAACAAAGATGGCTATCATGGCTGAAAATGGAATATGGGGATAAAATGCAGTTTTTGGCTTATATCTCTGAAACTGGAGCATTTAGAGCAAATCTGACATGGGGTAAAAATTGTCAATTGATCCCTTAAGGGTATATTGCCCTTAAGAGTCAATTTTTCGTAAATATTTGTAATCTTTTACAAGAATCTTCTCCACTTAATCTACTGGGCCAAATAGAATTAAACTTAGCCACAACTTTCAATAGGGTATCTTGTTTGAAAAATGTATCCGATGAACCTGTCATCCAACCAATATGGCCACCATGGCTAAAAAAGAACAGAGGGGTTTACTGTAGAAGCCTAAGGGACAATTGTAAAAAAAATTTCAAATGGTCACAACTTGAAAACTAATTTATATGATGATAAGGGGTCTTTAGTAACTATTGTAAGACTACAATTGGATGACCTGCTTTTGATTTAACTACTGGGCTGAATTAAACCAAACTTGACCTCAATCATTATTAGGGTATCTAATACTATTAATTATGATTTTAACCTTATTTTACATGATTTCCAAAACAAGTCGACACACGTAAGCGACACAGGCTCTTAGGAGCCTCTAGTTTATAATGCCAGTGTTCTTTTAAAGATACATAGGAAATTCTGCTGATGAAGTCATGATAAATATATTGATGGCGAAGTAGGAAAGATGTTACATGTGCGACATCAAGAAGTACATAATTTGCATAATTAATTAGATAAACAAAGACAAAAAGAATCAGTCAACATTCAGTTTTGCATACCTAGCTTGTATCATCAAAGTACTTGAATTTGCTTTTGTACCTGAATCCTGTGGTTCTCTCTGGCGCTCAGTCTTCCTCCACCAATACAAACTGACCGCCACGAAATAGCACACTATATTGTTGCAAGTGGCGTTAAAACACCAATCAATCAATCAATCAATTAATGTATCTGAATCTATGAAAGTACTTTATCATTATTATGATAAAATATTATACTAACGAGTAAATGAAATACCACAGATTCTATAAACCTTACTGTGTATAAATCTTAGACAAAAATATATTAAAAGAGTGATGATCACTTCTGTGAACCAAATGTCCCATCAATGTCAGAACAAATTATTATATCAATCAAGAATGGAAGAAATAGCTTCAAAAATCTGTGGTCTGTACCTTCTATCATGGACTGGACAAAATTTTTTATATGCAAAGAAAGGAGTATCACAAAATGTATAAACCACTACGTATACTGTTGTATATAGATAACAACAGAAATAAATATTTGCATTTTTGTTTTGAAAGAAGACATGTTTAAATTCGCTGATGCAATTATAATATCGATCAGGAAGTGAAAAAGTTTTAAAAGATAAAAGATGTTACACGTTCAAAAATGATTTGCTTATTCAGTCAATAATAAGGAAGAAAAACAACATATGTCACCAATCGTTGTTTCATACCTTGCAGAACATTCCTAAAGTACTTTGATATTAAAGTAGCCACTTCATTGTAAAAGTTAACTTTCTATCTACAGGTGTGCTATAACTCATTGTGGTAAGTTTTCAATTATTTTCTTAGAAAAAGAATTCTTGTGATATCAAATTGTTCAATGCAATTAAAAGGTAATAAAACAATATTTCATCAGATAATTATTAGCTCATGTTGTTTACCGAGACCTTTAAACACCCACAACAAAAATATCCAATCTGCAAATAAATTATATTGAAAGTCAAAAATGTTACTTTACTAAAAAAAAATCGTAAGGGTTCCGCGGAACCCAGTGTCTCACCTACTTTTGCTGTTAGTCGCAGCCTCAACAAAAATGGGGAAAAAAATATTTAAAATTTTCCTCTAGATACTATCGTTTGATTGTAAGAAGTACTGTTCAAGTTTGGTAAAAATCCAAGAAGGCTTATGAATCTAATAAATGTTTTAAAAACTTTAACTGCAGACTGTACGTAATGTTAACTGGAATAAAACTTAGTCTATTTATAAGTAATATACGGAAAAACAGGAAATAAATTTTTACCAAATTTCCCTCTAGATACTAGCTTTTGATCATAAACAAGCTTCTGTCCAAGTTGGGTACAAGTCCAGGATAGTTTAAGAAAGTTATTAACATTTTAAAAACTTTAACCAGAGTGAATGTAATGTTTCCTGGCAGAAAAACTAAGTCCATTTATAAGTCAAATACGGATAAACAGGATTTTTTTTTAAACAAAATTTACTTTTGAATACTATATTATGATCACAAACAAGCTTCCGTTCAAGTGTGGTACAAATCCAGGATAGCTTAAGAAAGTAATTCCATATATGAGTAAAATACGGATAAACATGATTTTTTTTCTTAGAAAATTTTCTTCTGGATACTATCTTATGATTATAAACAAGCTTCTGTCCAAGTTTGGTACAAATCTAGGATAGTTTAAGAAAGTTATTAAAATTTGAAAAACTTTAACCACAGAGTGAATGTAATATTAACTGGCAGAAAAACTAAGTCCATTTATAAGTAAAATACGGATAAACACGATTTTTTTTTACAAAATATACTTCTGGATACTATCTTATGATCATAAACAAGTTTCTGTCCAAGTTTGGTTGAAATGCAGAATAGTTTAAGAAAGTTATTAAAATTTGAAAAACTTTAACCACAGAGTGAATATTTGTGGACGCCGACGACGACGACGACGCCGACGGAATGTAGGATCGCTATGTCTCGCTTTTGCGACAAAAGTCGCAGGCTCGACAAAAATGACCTTCCGTTCAATCTTTAGTTTTCTATGTTATGTTTGTAACTGTTGTTTCGTCCATTCAACGTTTTTATTTTTTGCCATTGTTTTGTATATGTTTGGTGGACTTATTGTCTTTTTTCCAATGTCACCTTTTTATCCCCTCTCTCTTTTTATACCTTTGAAGAAGATGCATTACATTTTGAAATTTGAATGAGTAATTGGCTGTTTAAAACTCTTTATGCATGTTAATAGTTGAAATGCAATAGAATATTATTACTCAAAGCAAACGTAAAAATAAAGAAACAAAAACTTTAGGATATAGGTGAGAATGTAGTCAATGTGAATCTGGAATAACCCTAAAATACTACTTTCGAAATTAAAAACAATTTTCTACCACATACAGACATTAGAATTCTGAACAGAAAAAAACTTCCCCTTTTAACATATTAAGGTACGCTCGTAAATTAAAATAATTCGAAAGCAAAAATTATAAACCACTTCAATGCATACAGACTGAAAGTGCTTTCATAGACCATACAAACCGGTAAGGTTGCCCTTCTCTCAGTAAATTGGTATTCTAGTTTCAGATATGCTACATATTTTTGGAGCTTGAAATTTATTAGCAATCATAATTTATCATTTAATGTATACAAGTTCATTACGCTTGCTACTGGTTTACGGTACATTCTAAATAACGCGGAATATAGAATTGATATAGACGAGTTTATGATGGAGTTTTGTCGTTTGATTGTAATCATCCTCTGCACTATTTGTGTGTCTAATGGCGGCAGTAAGTAGTGTTTATGTTTAATGGCATACCGATGGGTGCTATCATTACTTGTACAGGATGTTTGCTTAATGACTAAACAAGGGTTTTGAACTGTTTTTATGACTGTCAAAAACGTATATTTTGACTTGTTTATCACTGAGACTAACTCGGGCGAGGGTCAAAACAAGTTCCGTATGCAAAATAACTTTGAACATGGTTTTCCAAGCAAAACGGTATTTGCGTACAAGGCCACTTTTAATCGATATAATTTTTACGTCTAGGTTAGTCTATGAAAAGGTATATACTATGAAATTTAGAGCGAGGGGCTTGCCCCGAGCTCTTAATTTCATAGTATATACCTTTTCATAGACTATCCAATTTAGCACATATTTACAACTCGAGTAATCTTTCAATTGGTCTATTGATAGTTTGTTTTGGTTGACTACTTGTATCACAGGTGTTTGTAAAACGGAGCTCATTAACGAAGTTTTGTAAATCTACTCACTAGTATCATTGTAAAATATGTGATTTCAAAAGGCCCTTGACTCCAGAATGAAAAGATGGTAGCTGCTGGTGTAAGTATGTTTATTGATATAAAGCGGTGTTTTACTATACATGTACTTCTTTACATGGTAAGATGACAAAATAAATTGACCAAAAGCAGGCAATAATTAAATTGCAGTGGAAGCATTTTTCAATTTCACATAAAAACTAAAGCTTTAATAAATTTGAAACATATAGATAGTATGCAGTCGTGGATTCAAAAAGGGGAGGGGTCCGGGGATTGGAGAACCCCCTTTTTTTGACGATCGATGCTTTTGAATGGGGACATATGGTTGGAACCCCCCTCCCTTTTATCCTGGGTTGGAACTCCTCTTTTAGAAATGGCTTGATCCGCCCCTGGTATGTCCCCATAGATAGACTAGCGGATAGTCATTAAAAAGCAACTACCAATAGATCAAAGGTACTAGGATTTATGTTTTTTTTTTATTTCAAAGTAAAATCTGAAAGATTTATCAGAACATGTATATATATAGATGGCACATTCTCTTCAGACATTATCACAGTTTTTCAATTCATGACATCGTCCTGAACATGCATGAAATATTTGCCACTGGACATTAAGCGACCAATGATCAATCAATCAATTCATGACGAGATAGATTAAGTTGCCTTCACTTCCCTTCACAAAGTTTCATAGTACATACTTTTTTTGTGTACAAAGTAATTGTATGGATGATAAATTATCACAATTTTAAGATGGTGTTGTACTCTTATCAAGGTATAAAGATCCATATTTGTAACTCTTTATTTAAATGAAAGAAACTTGCAATCGTCAAAAACATTTTTTAGATCCAAAGATTTTAATAGCAGGATATTTAAAATCAATGTGAAAACTAATTACAAACTATTTATTTAATTTGGAACACAGCATTTTATTTCAAAATAGCCAGTGGCAATTTTGTTTTAATATCTTGATTACGATACAAGTATTAGATACAATACAAAGGTAACAAAGAAACAGGCCGGTAACAACCGTTGCCGGATAGTTTTCTGCACGAGTAGTCAGGTCAAGGTCCGAGGCGATAGCCGAGGACCTTGACCTGACTACAAGTGCAGAAAACTATACGGCAGGTTGTTTCCGGCCTGTTTTTTGTTACTTTGTTTTGTATCTGACTTGTACGACGTTTCAAGGAAGAAGTATTACATTTTGCAAGACTGAACATTTGAGAAACTTAAATGGCCTCAAAGCAGTAAATGTAAGTTATAGTATAAAGTTAACACATTTTTTTCATTTCCTTCAACCGAGTGTTTTTCTAGAAAAAAATCAGGAATCCAATAATTTGATAAAAAGAACCATTTCAAGTAAAAGATGAATGTTATCACATTTGAGACTTATAAAATGCAACTTCGTAAAAAGTAATATATTAAAGAAATATTTTAGTGGTAAATAAGATATCGTTTGATTTTTGGGTGAAACGGAAAGTGGGGAAAAGGGGGGGCTAAATTGATTTGAAATAAACAGGCTGTGATCTTTATTTTGATGAAAAAATGCAGGATGTGCCATTTCATCACCCCCGCCCCCCCCATTTCCCTTTTAAAAAATTTGTAAAATCGCACGTTTGCTGCCAATTACATAAATTCAATATTCAGTGGGTGGGGTCCGGGGTTGGAACCCCCTTTTTTGGACGATCAATGTATTTGAATGGGGACATATAGTTGGACCCCCTTTTTTCCTGGGTTGGGAACCCCTTTCTTAAAATGGCTGGATCCGCCCCTGATAGATTTGAAGGCAACTTAAATATAAATTCAATAACAATATAAATGTATCAAAAGAATGAATTTTCTACTTCATTAGTGAATGAAATGGTATGAAAAAATGGATTTTGTCTTGTTATTGTATATATTAAGACAAACACTTAATATTTTGTTTTAATTCATGCTCGTCTCTGCAAGTGTTGATCGCGAATAATTAAACACGTGTTACTATATGATCCAATCGCAGCCTACCGTCCAAAATTGAGGACATAAGTTGAATGATTTTCTTCAAGAGTTGCTGCTTATTTGGACATTTATTACACGAACACTTTTTATTTATAGGATCAATCGTGAATTGGTGAGTTGATAGGGATTTTATCTTTTGATGAGATTTGATTTTTATTTACAAATTTCCTGTCTTTTTTAATTGAAATATAAACGTCGGTATCATCATTTCTTTACTTTCAGCATTGTCCAAAATACTATTCATGTCCATGTATTGAAGAAAATACGTTTATTGACCGATTATTTTGCTCCATAAAAGGGGGGCGGTATGTTCTTTTCTGAATATATTAACTATTTACCTTTACAACGCCATCACCCAATATATATATTTTTTTTTTAAATTAGCAATATTATATATATACGGTATTCGAAAAATCAGGAATCATGCAGATCGATAATTTGTTATCTGCTTTACATTTATAGTATTTTTTTTCTCATAAAATTTGGGATCAAAATATGTTTTGTTATTTGGAGAAAAACATACTCCCCCGCTTTTTGAAATTTAATGTCGAATCCTTAGTGTACTGATATGAATAGTATTTTACTGGAAATGTTTAAAAAATATATATTGATGCTAACGTAAATATTTTATTTTAAAAAGACAGGAAATATGTCGGTTAACCAAAAGTTCAAATCTAATTGAAAGGTAAAGTGCCCATGAACTCACTGATCATGCAACGAGTGATTCTATTCATAAAAGTGTCCGTGTAACAACTAAAAGAGTCCGTGTATCGTCTAAAAGAGTCCGTGTAACACCCGTTAATGTACTGTTTTTCTATAGCTCTGCGGGGGCAAAGTCGTACAATGAAATCTTACACTTGTGGTCATTCATGCGTAGTTACTTAGTACACGGAAAAAGTATGAACTATGAAAATTAGAAGACAAATTCAAGCAATTTGATTGGACGAGAAGTTGTAAGTATGTGCTAAAACGATTGTAAACACTAGAGTTGAGGAGACATTAAAAGTAAAATAAAAACTTAGTCGACAAGTGTTGATGTTCGAAAGACTCGCTAGAGTAATGTATACGGGCGTTGCTAAAAGTTACCAGAATCTCCATATTGGGGATGCTAGTATTGATAAATATAATTTTTCGAGTAAAGATAAAACATATTACATTTAATGTTTAATTCTAAACATTTCACCAGAACAAAACTTTTCAGACGAATATGTATCCATATATTGAAAAATTCAGGCAAATTGGCAAAGATACTCGTAACTCGTAAGTAAATAAACTCATCATAGATACCAGGATTGAAATTTTGTGTTTGCGCCAGACGCGCGTTTCGTCTACAAAAGACTCATCAGTGACGCTCGAATAAAAAAGTTAAAAAGGCCAAATAAAGTACGAAGTTGAAGAGCATTGAGGACCAAAAATTCCCAAAAGTTTTGCCAAATACAGCTAAGGTAATCTATTCCTGAGGTAGAAAAGCCTTAGTATTTCAAAAATGTAAAGTTTTGTAAACAGTTAATTTATAATTATGACCATATCAATGATAATTCATGTCAACACAGAAGTGCTGACTACTGGGCTGTTGATACCCTCGGGGAATAAAAACCCCACCAGCAGTGGCATCGACCCAGTGGTTGTAAATTAACTCATCATAGATACCAGGATTGAAATTTTGTATTTGCGCATTTATTGTAAGTTAAGAACACGTAGGTAGATATTGACATTCTGATTAAAGCTTTTAACCTCTGCCAGAGAAGATAAAAATGAGATTTTTGGTTTTCAATCGATATTGACTTATATTTCTTTCCAGAGACTCATTTCTGCAATAATGAATTTTACTTAACGATTTGAAGCAGATTATTTTCCTAGTTTGGCAATATAACATACTTCGCGGCGATGAAAACCAACTAAGAGTAAACGAATAACGGCAGTTAGTAAACATGATAAAGTGTTATTTTCATTTTTATTTAACACTGTGTCGATTTCACTGCTGTTTATCACAAACGTTTTCAAATTATACGCCGCTGAATTAAGATATTTTTGGAAAGATTTTTAAAGAGCGAGATTATAAAGAAACTGAGATTACAACTCCTTCGGCACAGTTGATCTAAGATGAATTAAGCTATTTTTTGTCCAGTTTGGGCATATAGTTCCTCATGGGTTTTGATCTTATAAATCCTTGGATTTCAAATATTTGGTCTAAGAGTTCCTGATCAAGGTAGCTTCGGAAAAGCGTGTTGGACGCTCGAAATATATAAAATGTTATACTCAAATTATTTTTGTTAAATTAAAGATAATAATTGGCTTAGATGAAATAAGAAGTTAAAATGCTTGCGATTTACTTGTACTGAAACTCAAATATATAAAGTTAGGAAAGTTAATGGCGTTAGCTATCTTGTTCGTCCTTTTTGATTTATAAGGTCTCCATGCTTTGGTTCAGTATTTCGAAAAAAAACATGTCTATCCAGTAATGCTCTAAGCCAAACTATTCTTAAACCCAAAAATCGAGGATGGACTCAGTTGCTCTGAAAGAGTAAGCAGTATCTGCATCACATGTGTCACCTACAACAGGGAAAATAAACTCGTTTTCAATATTAATTTTCAAATCGGATTTTCACGTTTTGAAGTTAGTTCAAGAAAGTCCTATAGATGTAGTTATTACTGTTAGAGGCCGGATGAGTATTAGTTTTCCAACTTTTGAAAATTTATTTTGAAGAATATTTTCTTATTATAAAAATAAGTAGATGTAGTATGATTGTCAATGAGACAACTATCCACCAAAGTTAAAATAAAGTGGATGTCAGCAATTATAGGCAACCGTACGGCCTACAACAATGAACATGATGAAGTATAGTCTACATGATGCAAAAGCTTCAATTAGCATGCATCTAAATAATAAAACTTAGCCGGAACAATAGGATGTCGATTAAATTTATCGATCATTGTGACATAAAGTGCACATACGTCTTGGACAGTTAAAATTCGTATGCATCATGATTGTTCAATTATCTAGCTCAAAATGACCTTCGCTAATTTATAACACCTCGATAATTTACAAAATGAATCTTGGTATCAATTATTTACAATTGAATTTTCCTCGGAGTTCGGTATTTTTGTTATTTCACTTTTTACATAAATAACCAGGATACATCGTCATGTTTATATATTCCGGCAGTTTATTGCTTAAAGTTCGAAAGGGTAAAAGTAGAAAAATAAATTTGCATTGATTGAGGAATTTAGAAAATAGGAAATGAACAAATCAAATCAAAGATCAATTGTAACTTATGCAATCTCATAGTTTGACCCTGCCTTTTGACCATAACCATATTAATATTATATTTATATTACGCTCGAGAAGAAAGTAAGAACTGCTATAAAAGAGACCAGAAGGATCTCAAAGGAGTATTCAAACTGATATATCGAAAATAAACTGGAATGCCAACTGGAAAAAGAAAAACGACGAAAAGACAAACAAGAGTACACAAAACTCAACAATGAAAACTAAAGACTAAGCAACATGAACCCTACCAAGAACCGGGAGTGATATAAAAACTTTAGTTTCGACCTCGGACTCTAGCCTTGAACTTTGAATTGTTAAGTGTCAGTTCGATCCTTGCCAATCTCTACAACGGCAACAATGCGGCTCTATAAGCAGTAACTGTCTCTCATAATATAAAGGTGCAGTCCTTTCTCTCGCAGCAGAAGTTCTTCTCTCGCGAGCCAGAGGAGACATCCAATATAATAGAACCTGTCAAGTTACAGATATATTCAATCATAACACATTTATCAACCATTTTTATTTTTATTTTATTAATTTAGGGATAAACACCTTCATTTTATTACAACAATAGCATGAGGACTTTTGTTCGGGCTTCAAAAACTTAATAAATCTTCTTTCTTAGGGAATTAACGGTTGACATAAGAACAATCGAAACTATCTGGATTTAAGAAGAGATATTTAATTTTAAACATCTAATTAGAGTTTTGAGCATCTCTAAAATTCAGTCTCATTTATTCTTGAGTAATCACAGATACCACATCATAACATATTAAAATTGAACTTTTTCCTTAAAATAACACATTGTTTTTGTGTACTATATTCTACATGGTAATTCTTGGAAATATGGTAAATTAACAAATTGTACATTAACTATTAGTCTTGTCATTTAGAATCTACGTCTTTTTCAGATGCTCGTAAATTAAGTAAAGTGCATGTACTACTGCCCATGTTTCCCGAATGTATCTGTGAAATACCATGTTTGACCTGATACATGGAAATAATTATAGAGCTTGATAGGAACATTTTACCTATTTGCTGGAATTACGGCCAATACATTTTTCAGCAATTTGACGTATAACTTATTATTCTTTTCAATAATAGTTTATTTGTTACATTTAAAGACTTAATATCTATATTCTTAAGTATAATGTATAAATCAAAGCGAATGATGTCATATTGCATTGAAGTACTGTTCTCTTCAGTACTCACTGGAAAATGTCTTGCTTCAAATGGTACATGCGGAAGAAAAGGTTTAACATGTGAGGAATCATTTGGAGGAGGATGGATAAATAATGGCAGCTGTTGTAATGAGAGACCATGTTGCAAATGTAAGTACACATATAAATCCAATCTCCGGCGCAGAGATCATTTCCGTTCTGTTCAATACAAACATTACACCCAATAAGTGTAGTATTGCGGAGCATGTATGGAACGGATATGAACTCTGCGCCGGAGATTGACATACATCGTGCCATAGTTCTTGTCCCTTTAAATCAAATAGAGTGAATTACACAGGCAAGTGTTTGAATAAAATACCATGTTGCAAATTAATTGTACTTAAACAGTTATTTTTGAAACAAATCATGGATTTTTTTTATTTCCTTTTCTTTGTGCTCAACTTTGACGATGGTTGCGACTTGTACATCCGACAACGGTGTCATTTTAAATCTCAAAATGACATACTTGTACAAAACATACCCTATTTTCAATATTCCCGTGGAAGACAAAATCATCAATGTCCTTGACGATGTCTTTATGTTGATATTTTAAGGATTTTGTCTGTACTAGTTGAAGGCTACGAGCTAAACATTATATTCACGCTAAAGTAGTCAATGGAGTTTTCAGGATTATGTTTGTTGCTGAAGATGTCTGTATCTGTACATGGCCTTTTTCAGCATTTGCATTTTAAATGTCCCGCCCGGTTATTTATCTCCGAGGACACATTTTGCAGAACATACCTTTTCGAATAAATTTTAGTTTGGTTCTATGTTGCATATTCATGAAAAACTTTAAATAGATATTCGACAAGCAACAATTAATAACGGTACTAATTTTACTGCACTAAATGCACATTTAGACAATGTAAACATACTGCCCTTAGATGAAGGTGTTAGGTAGATTAACACACGAGGGAATATTTTTCATCGAGTGTGCTAATCACCCTTATTCATTCATCCAAGGGCAGTATTTTTATTTTATTAAACTGAATGCCTTATGATTTAAGTGTGCACTATGTTATTAGAAGGACAATTATTAAAAAAATAAAGTCATAAATTAAGATATTTTACTCATTACAATAACAAAACGACGGAAATGATGTAGAAATAAGAATCGGTAAGCCTTGGCCGTAACGGGTGATAATTGTTCCGAATCGGCAAACTTCGGGCTAAGGCGGGTGTTAATTTTAGTCATTAACACCCGTTGCTAATATTATCACACGTTGCTATGGGTGGGCGGGGCTTATGAAAGGTTAGTGAAAATTAACAAATGCCGCATGTCCAATGTATCAATATAAGAAATTTGCATAAAGTATTGGCCATTGGTGTAGAAATAACGAAAAATTTAGAGGAAACTCTCTGCGACGAGCAACATTTTCTGTGCCAAATTTAGCAAGGGGTGTTCTTTATTTATACTATTTCGAAAATTCCGAAACCGTTGAGTACCCTTAAAAATGCCATTTTTCTATCAAAAAAAGCTTCGGCACCATATGTGTTTTGCAGTGTTAATTACACCCAAAGGTGTTGATAACTCAGAATTCGTCATTTTTTTCAATGGATCTTTTATAGTGAAAACGCAGGACCCAAAAAGGCTACCATTGTCGCCTAAGTAAATAATTACTTCATTGTAACCTAAAGCGAAATAACGATTTCAGGCGCATCACTGTATTTTTCGAGATATTTTAGAAATGGGATAGGTAAATTAATAAGGTACTAAGTGATAAACTGCATCAGAAGAAAATTGCTGATCACCATGAAACTATAGTCTATATCAAATTTTTACTGTTTTTTTATTCTCCTGCCTAAGGGGTAGGGTTCATTAACCTACTGTAAGAACGAGAATTCTGTCAATGACTCTGACTTTAACCATGTCTCCTCATCCTCGATAACACTGCATGCATTTAGGCATATGTAAAAAAAGGGGGGCTTATTTTTGCTGACATGAGCGAAATTTTTGTATTTGTAATGGCCAAAATGTGCCAAAATGCCACTAAAATATTAAAATTAGGTAAAAAATCAAAGGCTACACATGTTTCTTCTTAGTATCGTCGAATTGAATATTCTGCACACGATTCACATAAAACACATAACAGCAATGATAAATTCTTAGTTTCAGCATTTTTATAGTCTATTTCATAAAACATTTTGACTCTTATGCAACGGTATTCATATATTCGTGATAAAGACATATAAGTTGGACACAGTTATCAAATCATCAGCCTAAAATCTTTAATAGGCCTAAATCGAACTTCATTAATCAAACACCCTGTTTTAAACATAGCCTAACAGTCAAAATATGCCGGTCAATTGGCCCAAGTCTTAAAAAAGTAACGTTTTCTGCATAGGGGGTACCTGTATAGAAAGTCATTTTAAATGGTGAACAATTGTTTCTTTAATCCAAAATTTTGAACTTAAGCAGCAGGGGTATATAGTAATCGACTAATGTAAAGGTTGTCCGATTTTATTTCAATATATGTCAGTATAGGTTAAAAGGAAGTAGTTAAAGATGACTGGCGCCACCTAGATTTTACACCCAAGATAATAGGTAGAAGTAAATTTATTTTCTGCTGCCCTGGTAATTAGAAATAAAAATTGAAATAGTGAGAAATGAGTGTGGGCCATTGGTGTAGAAATAGCGAGAAATTTAGAGGAAACTCTCTGCGACGAGCAACATTTTCTGTGCCAAATTTAGCAAGGGGTGTTCTTTATTTATACTATTTCGAAAATTCCGGAACCGTTGGGTACCCTTAAAAAATGCCATTTTTCTATCAAAAAAGTTGCGGCATCATATGTGTTTTGCAGCGTTAATTACACCCAAAGGTGTTGATAATTCAGAATTCGTCATTTTTTTCAATGGATCTTTTATAGTGAAAACGCAGGACCCAAAAAGGCTGCCATTGTCGCCTATGTAAATAATTACTTCATTGTAACCATTAACATTTCACGCAGTAACGACATATTTTGAATATGAGCTCCTTTTTCGTACACGCACATGTCCATGTAACACAATTATTTAATATAGAATTGAATACACTTTTTCTAAAGGTTATTAATGTGTTTACTGGCCGATTAACTCACAAAAAGTATTCTGTAAGTCTCAAGGACTGATCAGCGATTAACTCATAATCTGAATCAATGTCAGAAAGACTGTAATGTAGAGTTTATGAGTCAGCGGCCCAGTTCTAGAAAAAATGTTTATTATAGTTACTGTAATAAGTCTCGACACAAACATTATTACAATTTAATCTCAATTTCAATTTTCTTGGAATCCCATGATTCCATTAATGTGAATTGCGAATAAATATATATATGTCACAGTGCACATAAATCGACATAGTATTTACATAGATCTACATAGGTTACGAAAATAGTTAGTCAACATGATCTATCATAATGTAAACAAGTAAAAAACGGACCAATCACATTCAAGTATTTGTATATATTCAAATCATTTAAGAATTATTAAATTTATTGTCGGACTTTAAAAACGCAAAACAGATTTTGGTGATTTCTTATTAGCAAATAATGATTAATCTTCAAATAATTGCTATTCATGCTTACCATACTCTTTTCAGTTTAGAAAAATTAGTTATTTAAATAAGGTAATCGGACATATCGGATTTTTAACGTCACACTAATTTCTTGACGCGAGATTTGAAACCCTTGCAGTTTTGTTTCTTCGTGAAATATTTCTATATATAGATCCTCAAACAAACTTAAATTAGTAACAACATGTTGCGTTTCCTTATTGCGACACTGAGTCAGGTTGCAAGAATGGGGCATGCAGGAATAAGTCAACGTGTATGTTACTAGACAGTTTCACGTCAGACATTTCCCTTTCAATCCTAACCATAACGATCCGGGTGGACGAGATTTGTAAATGACCATCCATGACCAGGTCAACCTGTAGCATAGGTAATGGCAACTCCACCATTTGTCCACGTCAAACACATTTAATTACGGAACGCTATTTGTTAGTCTGATTTACGACTGCTAACCAAGTCGTCGGATGTCATGGTAGAAAAATTCATGCAAAAAATGTTTCCTGTATACTGAAATGCCACAGAACCAACGGCAGATAATCATTTAGGTTTTACATTTTAAATGGCTGGGACAGAGGGAAAATCAAAAGGAGCAAATAAGAACTAAAATTTTTCCCAACATAACTGTTCCACCTCTGCATTAAAACGTTGGTTTAGGTAGCACTCCACAGTAAGGTATGTAGTTTCGCATTTTGGCCCCTGTGGATTTTTCAAATCAAATATTAGAGCTAGCGTGCAACAAAATTCATTTTTGGATAGCTGAATATTAATATAGCCTTCATAAGTGGGTTTATAGGAACATCAAGATTGTGTGATGTATGTATTATGGGCTGCTTTTTGTATGACAGTCTGTATGTTCATATCCATACCAGACATCGGTCCGGCAATTATTCCGGCAATTATTTTTTTTAACTTTTGTCGCACGAACTTTGTGATTAAATTTTATGAAAAATGAGGCAAAAGACACACAATTTTCATTTTTAATCATTTGGTAGATTAATGTCAACAGTTTCAGAAAAGGTATCACTCATAGGCATTGAAATTCTAGTTTTAATTTAACCAAATTTTTGGGGAATATGTGACATTTTCATGCCCCTTTTTGCAATATTTTATGATAAATAAATGCAGAATGTTGCCATGGATACACAAAAAAGGAATCATTTTTCACCATTTTAACTTTTGAAAATTAAATCTATGGAAGATACTGATTACATACATATGCACATGTATGACACAAACAGTTGGCTTAATGTATTAGAAAGCCAGGAATAGAAGATGATTAAACATTTTGTGGTTCAATTTTAATTTTATTTTCTAACTGTGGAGTGCTACCTTAAAGCAGTTTTTGCCTTCGACGTTGAAACATCCATAATTACGATAAAAACCACCAGGTTTTCAATGCAATAGACATGATTTGAACATTAAACGTTACGTAATCAATGAAACTTTCAATCTGCAATCTTTATCAGATGATGAAGAAATTAATGATATTTATATTTACAAGTATGGCATAATTGAAATTAGATATTAAAAAGTAATCTAGTATTGAGTTTTTAAAGTCCGCCAATTTATATACTCTTCGCAGTCATTGAAACTTATAGATCCTTGATTAATATTCCTGTAGGGGTGTTTTTGTCCTGCCGAAAACCCATAAGTAAGCCGTAACACCAGAATGTGCTTTCTTCGGATTGCGGAATAAAAAAATACAATCTAGAGATACAAAGATACCTCAATAAATCTAACAATAGTGTTCTAGCCTACAAATGTACTAAATATTCCATATTCACAGAAACAGCAAACTTATTTAGCAAAGTTGAGGCCCCCAGTGGCAAAAACAGAGAAAAATCCCTAACCCTGTTGCCATAAAACAGATAATTTAACCTGTAAAGGCTATGATTTTATTATATAAAGGTCTTTTGTATAGAAAACAATAAACTAGTGTGCTTTGAAATTATGCAAACACAGATTTTAGCAGTCAGTTCTATAAAACTTTTAGTGAATTCATATATCAGACTGGTAACTTCATACATACAAAATGTACAACTTTGTAAATTTGTCTTTGTTTAAACACTTTTATTCATATATTAGACAAATTATGTTAAATATATGGTTGGAGGTGATATTATTGTGACAAGATTTCTTAACTGACCATTTAGGCAGGAATTGTGAACTTTATAGATAAGAAGGCATACAGTAGGATGTGGAGTGGAGACAGAGGCAGGATTGGATACTTTATATAATCTTGAATGTTGGAATGATTAACTAATAAACTTTACATTTATAGTATTCTGAAATGCTTTCAATTTGTTATCAGAATAGTTTCATACAGGTTCTAGACATTTCATGTCAGAAAACATGTACATAGGGTAAGCTGACAATAATTAAAGTCTTGTTTTCAAGTTCTTTAAAAATTGAAACAGGGTTGGGGGTTTAAAATGTACTGTAAAAGAAAAGTTAGAGTATATGCAGTGATTTCCTTTAGGCTATGATAAATAAGTATTGTTGCGAGAAAAGTGTTATTCAAAATTTTCTATTAGAATAAATGTTAGTATAAGTTGCACATTGTAAATACAGCTGTTGAACAAACCATGCCTCTTTTGGGAGATATATAATATTCATAGATTTTTGTTTTGTTTACATAATATTCATAGATTTTGTTTGTTTACGTATTGTTCCCATATATGATCTCTATGTTTCACCTCATAGAGACATAACTGTGGAATATTACCAGTATAAATATACATGGATAGCGGTCAAATTGAATTCTGAGGAAGACCCAAAATGAAGGGAGGGGTAGTACAGAATTTTAGTATAAGTTTAAACTCTTAGAAGTTCGAGGCACATAAGTGTTGACAATTAAGATATGCTGCACGGCTTTATATTTTGACCTTCGAAAAAAATTGTAGTGCATATGAACTTTCCATTCTAGGATATATTTTTTTACGTAACTTAATAGTAAAAGGGGCACAGTTTTAGGCGTAAAAGGAGTTCCTTGGGAAATTGCATTGTATATATTTACAGAAGTGCAACCTATAAGGCCGATATTTAAATATTTATCTTGATTTAGTATAAATTGAAAAGTGTCATAACTGATAGAAATATTATATGTGATGCACTATTAAGAACTGAATAGAGAGTGTTTTGTTTTACATTTTCACGAACATTTATAAAGCCTTTCTACTTTCCCTGGAAAGACCTATTGGTTTTGTTCTGATTATTAGGTCTTTCCACTTTTCTGTGGACAGACCTTTGCTTTGTTCTGATTATTAAGGCTTTCCACTTTTCTGTGGAAAGACCTTTAAATTTTGTTCTGATTATTCGGTCTTTCCAATTTTCGGTATAAAGACCTTTGATTTTGTTCTGATTATTATTATTAGGTCTTTCTACTTTTCTGTGGAAAGACCTATTGTTTATGTTCTGATTATAAGGTCTTTCCACTTTTCTGTGGAAAGACCTATTGTATTTGTTCTGATAATTATTTTTTTCTTCTTCTTCCGCCAAACCCTTTTCTTGCGGTAAAAGTTGTTTCGCAAGATGTCGCTTATAGATATAGATATTTTGGAAAATTATATCAAACAGTTATTGCACTTTCAAAACTCTTCTTGTAAAGCCGAAGACTTTTTTTTATTGTAAGAGTTATCTCCCCAAACACTATTTTTCTTGTAAGTGTATCTCCTCCGTAACCAAAAAAGATAACAACAAAATTCTTTTCTTGTTTGTTCGTTACATCCTCAAGAATTTTTGGCTGATTTGGATCGAAGCTATCCGGTGAAATCTTATTGAAAGTTATCTACCTTTACCGTTATGTTTTTGTAACTCATGAACAGTTAGCCGTATAAACCTAGAGTCTTTTTATTTGAGGTCAATCGGTCCTAACTTAGAAAATGGGGCCAAGGTCAAAGGTCAATTTTTGCATTTTCCCTTACACTTATAAAGATATATGTAAAAAAGTAGTGTAAAATTTTTGCTTTATTGTGAAAAAAAAATGATACATTTAGTCTGAAACAATCAAATGACATCTTAAAAGAGTTATTGCCTCTGAAATGTAGTGACCTGAAGTAAACCGGAGGTAGTCATCTTTGCACTTTTTTCATGCATAAGTTCCTTGAAACCACATATTGAGCCCGGAGGTGAACTTTTATAAACCGGAAGTAGCTAATTTTCTACCTTATTATAGTCAAAAGTATATAAAACCATATATTTTTGGAATTTGTGTAAATAAAGCTATCATATGATACCAAAAGTGACATTTTCTAAACTGGAAGTAGAAAAGTATCTTCCTTTTTTCAGACAAAAGTATACAGAAACAATATATTTTTTGAATCAGTATGAAGAACCCATCATTGGACGCCAAAAGTTACTATGAGTAAACCAGAAGTAGCTGCTTATCAATTACTGAGAATATTGATGTGGAAATACCTTCAATTGTTCTCTGAACAATTAGTTTTTTATTATACCAGTATTTATACCCTGTTTAATAATTAGAAAATTATACCTTACTTTCAAAAGCTGTATCCGAGGACTACTGTTCTTAATCTAAGATGCGGAACTAATTAAAGCGCTCCTGCTTTGGAACTTATGATCCCCCAAAGTAACACGCCTCTGCTCTAACTCTGAGTTAATGATGAGGAACTAAATATAGCACTCCTGTTTTGTTATATATGTAGGACTCAAATCTATGATGGGTTCAAGATCTATGGAAGATTCCTAATCTATGGTAAATATGACGTCATGCCATCCCAAAATCTATTGCAGATTTTTTAGAATCCTAATCTATGGCAAATTTTAGTTTCCTGATTTATGGCAGATTTCTAGTTTTCAAATCTGTGGCAGATTTTCTGCATATGGAGGACCAGTCAGTACATATCTGACCAATGATTTCAAAGTTGTCTTAAAGAAGTGGAAAGGTAACGAAAAAGGCAGTATAAGAAAAACGGATTAAAGGTACGGCAACAGGAGCATATTCATAACCATTTGTGAAATGGACTTTCCATAATGGTCAACCAAATCGTGATTACAACCACAAGATTTACTTAGTAAAGAAGTGATATGCACTCATACAGGCTTTAAGAATGAAACAATGTGCTCCGGGAGAATAAGCATTTCCTACCATGTCTGTGCATGGTACCTGGTTGATCCCGTCATTTAACCAAGTCCCTTAACAACCCAAAAAAGCAGTTTGAATGAAAAGAATTAAACAGTTTGACTTCTTACCTAATATTTATTTGGGCGTTAATAAATCTTTTTGAACTGACGACGATTTAAGTCAAAGTCCTTGCCTCAAACAAATGGCTCTCTTAACAAATCCTAATTTCTCCAACAGTAAAGTTATTCGACATAAATATAGCTGAACATAATGTTAATAGGTATCAGAAATCTATGACAGATTTTTTTAGTTTCCAAATCTCAAGAAAGATTATTTGCTACAATATATAGTACAGGTAGTCGCTGTAATATAGTTGGAAAATGCTGTAGATTATGTTTTAAACAAATTTGAAGAGTACCATATATAGGGATAGAAAAATAACAAGAAAATAGCATAGCATAGAAATTATGAAAGAAAAGCAAAGAACATACCAAAGTCACAGTAAAAACTCGTAAAAATCAAGACAAGGCAACACAAGGAACACAGCCGAGGATAAGAAAACAAGGAGCGGAAACAAACACAAAACATAAACACCGAAAACACCAAAAACATATTCATTTGCGTTAAATTGCCTGCATCAGCGATTTTGCTGCTACGAATGACAGGATTTGTTCGCTAGTATTCTTATATCATCCGAATAAGATGAGTACATTTACTTATTTGCAGGGATTTCCGTTACCGTAAACTCGAATTCTGAAATATTATTTTATTTATGGATTAGGGTCCTTGAAAAGTGGCCTTTTCTTTTCCTTCTACTATTATATTACAAAACCGTCATCGTTAGCGACGACGTGGACATTATAGCATACTCTTTTCCCCGGAAAATTACGTAATATCAAAATCTGCCATAGATTTGAAGAAAACAAAAAACTGCCATAGATTTATGATTTGTTTGGCTTTTGTGACGTCATATTTACCATAGATTAGGAATTTGCCATAGATCTGGAACCCACCATAGATTTGAGTCCTACATATATAACCACACTCACACATCATTCTGGCTACGAGTTAATAAGCCTTTCTTTTTGCTCAAAATTAATGATAAGGAATTAATTAGAGCTCTCCTTTTTGTAATACATCCCCTTCCAAATCACATATTATTCTTGCATCAAGCTAATAAACGTTTGTTCTTAATCTAGATCTTTTTATGCATGTTGTTGTAATTAATTATGAAGAAAGTCTGCTTTGGAATTTATCATCCTACTCACACTTATTCTAAGAATAAGCTATCAAACCTTTGCTTTTACTGTCTCTTTCTCTTTAGGTCTTATTATCACATATCAATATCAAGTACCTCTGCTGTTTAACGTCACAGTACCCAAATTGCACCGATTACCCAAATTGCACCTAATTAGCAAAAATAGCAGCGAAAATCTTACAAATTGTGTTAGGGACTAAAAAAATGTTTTTTTTTTTTAAGCAATTGCTTTCATGCCATGGCATATAGCCATCTTTAGACCTAGATCGATCATGTGACCCAGATCGATCAAGCTAAAATTTTTGAGCAGATAAAACTGATTCCTCGTCTGTCATTCAAAAAATTCTCTGTATGTTTTCTCATGCAATACATTAATTGAAACAGTTGAAAAACAACAGTGGGTTTGTGAAGTTTCAACATATGTTCTTGTAGATGTATTTTTGTGTTTAAGAGGACAACCGTTTGACTTATCAAAGAACGTAGAAGGCCGAGTGAGAAAGTGCATTTTTTATACCTGCAATTTCCTTCTTTCTGTTTTGACTTTTCGGGAGTTATATATTTCCACAAATATATTTGCCTCCCCAAGAAGCCGGATAAACAGGTCGTCACTCTCGGAAATGTTAAACATTGTAAAAATGAATTTCTGTTAGATAAGTGTTTTGTTGTTATAAAGTTAAAACATCATTGCTTCTCACTAGATAAGACTCCCCTAGGTTTAATTCTTCTACATGTGGATGAAAAATAAAAGTCACAAACACATTAACTAGGCAGCAATTGCTTTAACAGCCTTTAAGGCTTTGATTTATTATTCAACATTATGCTCGTCTTTCAAATAGATAAATATATCTAAATATTCACAAACGTTCACAGTACCAACAGATGACGTATTCACTGGAAAAAGTAAAATCTACGCAAAAGTCGACATGCGACGTCCAAAAAAGTCTTCTTTTAAAAATGAGCAAATAAAATATTTTATGAGCATCCATTTCTTAAAAAATGAATAGTAATTTAAGAAAATTGACCTTTAGGATTATTTTTAAATCACAGTTTATAAAAAAAAAATATTGAGGAATTATTAGTTTTCATTTCTATTTTACAAAAAGCAAGTAAGATGTAAAGCAAAAAAGACAAGAGGACACCCTTAATTAGATTTGCAGTTCAAAATATTTACCATATTAATTTTAATTCCATAGACCATAAATGATACGATTTGATATCTTTTACAGATTTACAAGAATTAAACTACAGCTGTACATTTGAGACATCTACACCATGTGTTTTCTTACAAGCATCTCAGGATGAATATGATTGGTCACGTAATTCTGTAAGTTCTTAAAATACCAAGTCCACCATGTCCACGTTTCACAAAAAAACTTACAATTGCCGACTTGTAAAAGCGGCGGAAGATAACAAAGGGACATCTAGACTCTAAGTTCAAAACTAACTGACAACGTTATCGTACAAAACAAAGAATTGTGAGGAGAGAGCACATTTTTTTTCATACCAAGTGTTTCCCAAGTGTTATAGATAATAAATTAATTATGAGATCAGTATTTTGCTATGGTCAACAACACAAACAAACATTAAGATAAAATAGAATATTTGTTTGTACAATAATGCAAGAAACTAGATGCCTTCCCGAAATTTAAATGGAATGATTAATGTGTTGTAGTTTAACGCCACCTCAGCACAAAAGGGCACTATCGCGGTGACGAAATTAAGATATGGCAAATATTTTGTTATGTCATTACCAAAATCATTCTGGTTGATTGATTGATTGATTATCTATGTTAAATGCCACTTTCAGCACATTTGTTTGAATCCTAGCGGGCAGGTTTTATTGAAAAAGTACATGGACATAAAAAGGTATAATTATAAAAAGACCACTATTGATCTTGAGTTCACTGGGCCATAGGTTAAGGTCACTGCGTCACAATCTTCAACTGATACAATATTTGATGATGTCAGTTGTAAGATAAACCTGCTACGGTTATTCAATTATATTGGGTAAACAGTTGTATAAGCCTTTGCACAGTTCATATCCATGACTTTTTTTGTGACCTCATTCCCACTGTCATGGTCTATTGAATAAAATGAGTGCATTGTTTTCGCTTAAGCTGTGTGACTTAGTCAATTTAAAATGATATGCTCATGGTTTAGAATTTTCGAAATACTAAGGATTTTCAACCCCAGATATAGATTACTGTAGTTGTTATTGGCAAAACCGTTAGGAATTATGAGTCCTCAATGTTCTGCAACGTCGTACTTTATATTACTGTAATGATTCGAGCGTCACTGATATACGAAAAATGTAGAGAGAATCATTTCCCGCCATATTTACAATGAGTGATATTTCGAAAACAAACGGACCCTTCATTTTTTTCTGTTTTTGTTCAGTTCTGTAATTCATATACTATCAATTTATAACAGTCTTTTAAAAAGCTTGTAATTTTGAAACAGAGGAGCGAACATCCTTAATTGCTAATAATATTTCGTTTGTATTAGGATTAGCACTTGCAAATCTTTTTTCCCCTAAAAATTATATGACCTCCCGCTCTAAGACATCGCTCAGCTTTTGGAAGTTCAATTATAAACTTTGGTTTATTATTTGACTCGGCACTTTCAATCAAGGTTTCCAAAGTTTTATTTTATTTTTGCACATATACAATTAACATGTTGAAATATTAATATTGCGATATTGGTTTCAGCATTTGCATTTGACTATCAAAATAACATACATTTCAAACATTTATCTGTGACAAATTTAAATTTGGTTTTCCCTTTACATATAAACTGAGAAGACCTGAGGCAAATATCTTTGTCAAAGTCGTTAAATATAGATACTGACAGATTAATTGTAAAGTTGTGATTGGGTCCGATCTCAAGTTACACGATTACACCATTAAGGCATATTTTGGATCTGCAACATGCCATTTGCATGAAATATTTAGAAATGGGTACATTCACCTGACCGTATTCAGCTATGCAAGGGGGTCAACAAAGAAATTTGTGGCAGAATGTTTTAAGTTGAAATCGAAGAGTCCTTTGTACATATCCCTCATATTCTTTAATTCACAATAATTACATTACATAGAAGTTTCATACGATTCCGTAATTTGGGCTGAGGCATTCCAAATTTTCAATTTTATATCAGTATTAAGTGCAAAAATTTGTGACTGCTCGTGTTATCCGTGTCAGCATTAAAACAATGCAACGAAAAACAAACGAAGCTTAATTTAACACGTAATGTAAAGGTTGTGGTATAATAATTTAATTATATCAATTGTATGCGTATTTTGTAATTTTAGAGTTATAAAATTGTTAATTGTTGGCAAATTTTTAGTATGAAGCGTGGATGCTTCGCGCAATGCTTTTACACCCCATACAATAACAAAATAACATTCAATTCTTAAATAAAAAAGCCTTCTTTGACTGTTCCAGAAACTACAAGTATAGTTAGTTTTTAAGCTATAATTATAAGGTACACCCTACAAAATGTTTTTGTTTTTTGTACATAATGTAATAAACGTTTATAGTTATAAACTTTAATTTTATTGTTTATCAAGTATAAACTATTGATGTTCTAGGGTTCCACCCCTAGTGCATTCACAGGGCCTGAAACAGCAGCCGAGGGAAATTACTACATGTACCTTGAGAGTGCCGACAATCCGATTGAAGGACAAAAGGCTGCACTCACAACTGAGGCTTCGAACTTACAAGGTATGCTCTTTGTAACTTCGATAATGGCTGGTAATTTTGTTTGTCCAGTAATTTTGTTCATTTAACTTCATGTTCACGAAATAACAGACTAACTGAAAGAAGGAAGGTTATTTCCGGACCTGGGAATAAAGTTTCTGATTGACAAGGTCGGTTCTCATTATCGGTTTAGTAATTTTATCTGTTGCATTTGTGGTTTCTGCGACAATTGTTGGTCCAAGAGGTTTCGATTTGTGGATTAATAATCAACTCATTTATAGTTAACTGAAAATATGTTTTTTTTTATTTGGAAGTTAATTTCGTGGTTAGAGAGGAAAAAAAGTCCTAACAAAATGGTACATCAGTGACCACATAATATAACAAAACCCCGGACCAATGATTTAAATGGCTAAGCAGATATAAAAGAATGGATGGAGAATCTATACTTAACATTTAAAATAACGAAATATAAAATGGTCATGTCAAGTTCAATCTTTAATGTTAAAGAGAAAAGTTGTGGTTAAGTGAACTCTCAATTTCCCTCTAATTACTCAATTCTTTGAATGTTACACAGTTCTCATCAGGGTGTCGTTCCTCAGTAAACATAATGTCTGGATCTTTGCATAAGAATGAGATGTACACCTACAAATGTCTGGTTCATGATACACGAGAGCCTCTAAAAAGTACTATGTTTCCTTGATTGAACACTTGTTTAATTACTACTACTATTTTCTAACCAATCACATAAGATTCTCAACGATGCAATTTCTATATGAAGACCTGAACATAACCATTCTTTGTTCTGCTAGAAAATGTTTGCCCAATTCTATTTTTGGATTTTATTTTTATTCATGAAATGTCAAATCGTTGTGATAGATTTGATCTCTTTCTGAAGCGTTGGTCAATGCAGACTGATATATAAAGGCGAATGACCATTTGTCTTAGCTGTACATGTTGTCCAGATATATTAAATGTTTTCATTATCATCTGCTTCAAGCCATCTGTGTTTAACTTATTTATACCATATAAGGATAGAGTTGCACAATTGACTTATTGTACCAGGTTGGCATACATGTATTTCTGGTTAGACAATTGACAGAGTGCATGTCCATAAAACGGTAATTATAAGATTTAATATGAAACGCATGGTGATACTTAGTTAGTATTAAGGATATATATCATTCTATAGAACGTTGTTTTCAATTTAGACTTGTTTATATCATTCTATAGCAATATATATACTAATCTATAGCAATAAAACGAACAGTTGTGCTGACGCATAATATAATAATATACAAGTACCAAAGATTATGAGGGAAATGCATATTTTTAAAGCATAAGGTTATGACGAATTTGCAAAGTTAAACTTAGAAAATGCTGATATATTGAAAGTGTCGTACTATTAATGATTCTTTAGCCGTAGGTGAACTCTTGTTGTTGTCAATATTGTCCACGACGGCTGTTGTAAAACCACCAGGATTCAAGATGAAACCACATATTCAATTTTGAATGTTTCATAGATAGAATCTTCTAATACAGTACTGTAGATACATGGAAAATTGGATCATTCATAAACGACAAACGTCTAAATTACGTTTGGTCATTTAGTACCTCCTTCTAGTTCTAGCATCCAGAAGAAGGCCTCTGTACATTAATAGATGGGTTAAGTTCAGTTGAATGTAATATTAAAAGAAGAATAGAGAAAACAAACAGAAGGAACTTTGAAATGGATATCGTCGTATTTGCCCCAATGGAATAACTCGACTACATCTGAATATTTGGCCAAACGATTATCAACTTATGTTTTAATGACTGTAGACAGTACTTTGCCTACATCATATCGTTTTGAATTACATGCATGTGCAGCGTTTTCAAGTATCGTTGTGGTGTCATATAAACAGATTGTTGCGGTTGTTTGTTTAAATACAGCACCAAAATAATCATTAAACAGATCAAGCAAGCACATGCCTTTTTTATTGCCAGGCAGTTGTAGACTACTGTTCTGCAAGAATGGTACCGTAGTTACGATTTTCTATACTTTCCTGACAAATTTTCAACTGAGACAATCGAGGTGGTTTTTAAAACTTAATAATAAACTATTGACAATGGATGAATATCACAGATAATGCGTTAAAGTGATATAACATGTTTCTCTTATGATCTAAAATAAACATCTCTAGTTATATATTTGTAATAGATCTGGAGGAAATATGTTGTGACAATACAACCAAACTGTTGCTTGTAAAAAATGATTTAATGGTCAGAACCAGTTTAAATAGGCGAAATATAAGAGATTGCTTTAAAACAGTTTTCGAAACTGTTTTTAACATTCAATAATCAGAAATTTTAGGACATATTTGTGATTTTTTGATTTTTGGAAAACGATTTTTTTTTGTAAGATGTAAATTATTTTTTGAAAATTCTATAATTGTTATTTGGATCAGAAAATACCGGCATCTTATCGCAACCTCGTTAAACATTAGCAGTGTAGAACAAAGTATTACCAAAATTAAACATAAATATAAATATAAGTATATAGCAAGTGTAATTCATGTTATATGTTTAAAGATAAAAAAAATATGTAAATCAGTTTACCTGTGTAAAAATGATTTTTTGTAGGCTAGATCAATCAAAAGGAATGGCTGTTCCTGGTGGCACCCTTGTTTCACTTTTCAATGTTGACACTGTTTTCTTTTTAATGAATGAGTCATGTGATGAACACATTCGCAGCTATCTCCTCTAAAGGTCAAATAAAATGTTGCAAGAGTACTAATTCAAATGAGTCAATTATACACCAATGATGTTTTTTTTTTAGTTTATTTTGAAGAAATAAGACCAAACTGACTGCTAATAGCGAAATATTATTTCTTTATTCCGCTTTAATAAATGTTGGAAACAAAAATAAAAAATTACATTTAATTTTAAATCAGATTCGTAACTTATCCCATTTTAATAGTATCTTTCAATGAAAAATTACCTATATTTTGGAGAAGAAACCAATCAAAATAGGCACGTCAATGTTATTTCAATTTCATTTCTAATTGATGTCTTTCCAGTATATTGATTATCAAGTAAATTATTTCAGCCGGTTCCTGGTGTCTGTCCTTCCAGTACCACATGCGCGGGAGCGGAGTAGGGACATTGGAAGTATTTGCTGGGGATAAAACTTCTTCTTTGACAAGTATCTGGAAAAAACAGGACAGCAACCTAATCCAGAGCTTTGGAAAACTGCTACTATAGATATACCTCAATATAGTAATCTGACTGTATGTATTCTACGACTCATTTCACAAAATATACGAAAACATTAAGAGTTAAGCATAACTTACACTCAATGTTTGACGTCAGAATGTTTTAGAAATAAAAAGCTCCCGTAGTATGAAAATGCGGAGAAAGTTATCTATATATGATTGATAATGAAAAAACTATCCAGCAGAGTCCTAATGACGAAGCAATTATATCACCACCATTCAGCTTTCACCAATGAACAAAACCAATACTATAGAGCCTGATTAATAACAAAACAATGAATGACAAATACAAATGACATACAACCACTGAACTTTATCGAACATTAATACTGGGTTCCCTTGATCTTTTTGTTGGATTACTGTTGTTAGTATTCTGTTACTATAGAAACTGCTACTATACAGATTCCACAATTCAGTTATCATCAGCCGCCTTGGTGGTCTCCGGGTAAAGCGTTCGCCTCGAGTGCAGGAGGTTGTGGGTTCGAACCATGGCTGGGTCAAACCAAAGACTTTAAAATTGTTGCTTCTCCGCTAAGCAAGCGACATTTAGGAGTAAGAGCATGGTCGGCTTGGAGTCAGAATAATGTGCCCAGTAAGGTGACATGTCTTGCTGCGGACTGTTACCTTGTGAACTAGCACGTTCAAAATCCGGCTCAGCGTGTCGATCTAGTACACCAGGGTTAGCATTCATATTACATCATCATCATCATCATCATCATCATCATCATCATCATCATCATCATCATCATCATCATCATCATCATCATCATCATCATCATCATCATCATCATCATCATCATCTACTACTACTACAATTTAGGTTTCAGGTTTTAAGTATTGTATAACTTGACATTCCACAACAAAGGTTACCGCTCACCAGGAAGCTATTAAACCAAATGGTGAAGTTGACGTTATCCCTTCGCAAATTTTACGGACGCCATCACAAGTTGGTTGATCGTTATGGAATATCCGTTTCACACATCATATCAGATATGTTCCAATTGTCGTAACTATATTCCCGTCCCCCTTTCCCAGAATGTGACCTATCAAATTAGACTTATTATTGGGTTTGTACTAACATGAGCAACACGACGGGTGCCACATGTGGAGCAGGATCTGCTTACTCTTCCGGAGCAGCTGAGATGACCCTCAGTTTTGGCTGGGTTCGTGGTGCTCAGTCTTTAGTTTTCTATTTTGTGTTTTGTGTTATTTGACATACCACACATTAGTTATCATTTAGTAAGTATTGTGTAACTTCACATACAACAATTTAGTTATCATGTTTTAAGTATTGTGTAACTTGACATACCACGATTTAGTTATCATGTTGATACTATTTTGTAACTCGAAATTCTACAATTTAGTTATCAAGTGGTAAGTGTTGTTTAACTAGACATACAATCCAGTTAACAATTTTAGAACTGCTCTTCCGTTGACAGGGGCATTTTGTAGTCTAGGGAGGGATTCAACATTAAATATCCAAATGTAGACATAGCCTCTGGCCTTTGCTAGTCTTGTATGTTTTTTTAATTTTAGTTCATTTATATGTTTTGGAGTATAGTATGACGTCCATTTTCACTGAACTAGTACATATTTTTATTTAGGGGCCAGCTGAAGCCTGCCTCTGGGTGCAGGATTTTCTCGCTGTGTTGAAAACTCGTTGGTGGCCTTCGCTATTTTCTGCTCTTTGGTGGGGTTGTTGTCTCTTTGACATATTCCCCATTTCCATTCTCAATTTTATGTGAATTCGTCCCAACGGGAATCGTCCCATACTAAATAAAACTGATCTTCCTTATATAATTGACTACAGTTATTGTAGGGACAGTACAAAGCACACACACAAATAATGCAAACAGATACTGCAGAAAATGATTTGTTGACTTATTCAATAATTTTAAACAATTTTATTTACATTCAGGCTATACATATTACACTGACATTTTAGATTTACTTTAAAATATATTTCTATTAATGATTTTAGCATGGGTATTCCTAATGAAAACCTGTGCAAAACCACACAATAATATATGCCTACAAGTGTTTTCGAAAGTGATTAGGGTAATCCGGAATTGGCCATATTCAATATACCTTAAACATAGAAAGCAACTGTGAATTTTACTAAGACTTTGACAGATGATGCATGGAACACTACTTTTTCAATGGTGTAAATATAAGAAAAATTAAACTAGAGGAAAATTTTTGGGTTACCAAGGCTTAGGTAATCATGGGAACCTACTTCTATAGATATATACCAGGATTAAGAAATACTTGTGTACGTATTCTGGGACTATAGTCATACCTAAATTGAACAAACCTGTTATAAATCAAGCATTATGGGACTATAGTCATACCAGATTTCAACAACCCTGTTATGAATGAAATATTCTGTAACTATAGCCAAACCCCAATTCAACAACCCTTTTATAAATAAAGTATTTTGTGTTAGTATAAAAATCTGATACTTCAGAAATACCACACTTTAGTAATCCTGTTGTAAGTATTTTTTTACAAAACTTTAAGATAAAAGAGATTATATTAGCTTCCCAATCATAAACTTTCCATTTCTATGTAGCAACATTCCAGCAGTGTCTGCATATCAAGTATTTATATCTCAGCTGAAACGATATTTCAAAGCATGTATTTCCGATCTTGATTACCATGATAGAGGGTTGCTGCTTACAAGGTAGTTGATAAAGCAAACGTTCCAAGTGGTTAATATTTTACAAAACACTATCACGAGCTGGCTGATCGATATAGAATATCTGTTTCACAGAGGACAACAGATGTGTTCTAATCGTCGTAACCACCGTAATTCCGTTCTTATTTTCTCGAATATGACCTACAGAATTTTGTTTATGAGGTTTGTACTTACATGAGAAACGTGACGTTACGGATACGTTGACATATGCGTATCTTGACAATAAACTGTATATGATCCTGGAAGAAAATTCTTTAAACCATTTCAATTCTATTTTCTGGATTAAAATGGGGTATATCACTGACAAACGCATGGTAGTGAAAAAGGACGGATACTTTGTTAACGCACAAAGACAGTACAAAATCAACCAATACAACACACAAAAAAGACTTCCATACTGTGCTTTACAATTTGTATACTATAAGCAAAAGGTCAAAAGTCCTATGATTATAGTACATTTTATAATGCGTTTTATAGAAAATCATTGATGGTTAATGTCAATAGATAGATTATTTCATAAACTAAATATGAATTCAAAATTGAAAATACTCCCCATTAGTATAATGTACAAAAGAAACTTAACATCGATAAGAGGTCAATGCCTGATCTTTCATTATTGATTTGAAAACCAACTTTCTTGAGATAGAACATGTAGATACGATCAGGGGATCACGTGTTTGTTAACGATTATTGTAAGAGATACGCTTACTCCCTGTAAACCATTCAATGGATTCTAATGAATTTGATCAAATGTTATACAACATATAAAAGAAATATACATCGTTATTCTGTTTAGACATAGGCAGATGAGTTGGACTTGATAATTTATATGTTACAACATAGAGTGTTATGTACCACGTAAATCTAAGGCATTTAAACAGACTCAAATTAATCAGATCCCCAAAAATGAAACAGTTTTATGCAATTGTCTGAAAAAAAGTACAAGCAGTAACACTCGATATTGGGTCATATCATTTAAATAATCTCTTGATACGTATTCGCCAACGTATCTCATATAATTGAAAACGTTGTAAATAGATTGACCGAAAAAAAAATAGTGCTTTGTAGATTACACACAAATCTACTAATTGTCCAATGAAAAATGCAGTACATGTATTTTATTTTTGAGTAATTGGTTCAATAGCAATCATCTTCTATGTATACAAAAAGTCAGATGATATTTTAAAACAAATCAAGCTAAAAGTAATGCTGCCCTCTAGTACCTCTTATTTCTTATTTTAAGTTTGATAAGCACTTTACACTTGCTGTAATAACTGTGGAACTATCACAGTTAAATCAGTGGTAAAGGTGATCCCACTAAAATTATCCAGTGCATTTACTTATCTTTCAAACATGATATCTGCAATTCAGTAAGTGCTTATGGTATATATTGTTAATTCTTAAAAATACAGAACATAAAGTAAATATTACGGTTTAATATCTTAACGGAGAGATAAAAAATTAAACATAAAAGTGAAAAATAAGTGCCAACATATATAATGAAATTGGTGTCAATGTATAGCAATACTATATGCAAATTTTTTATTTTTTAGATCACCATAGAAGCGGCTACAGGTTCTAGTAATCTGGGTGACATTGCTATTGATGATATCACTCTCAATGCTGGTACATGTAGTAAGTATTACTTCATTCAGAGGTGACATTGCTATTGATGATATCACTCTCAATGCTGGTACATGTAGTAAGTATTACTTCATTCAGGGGTGACATTGCTATTGATGATATCACTCTCAATGCTGGTACATGTAGTAAGTATTACTTCATTCAGAGGTGACATTGCTATTGATGATATCACTCTCAATGCTGGTACATGTAGTAAGTATTACTTCATTCAGAGGTGACATTGCTATTGATGATATCACTCTCAATGCTTTTACATGTAGTAAGTATTACTTTATCATGTGGTTACAGTTTCTAATAATATGGATGACATTGTTATTGATGATATCACTCTCCAATCTGGTACATGTAGTAAGTATTACTTTATCATGTGGTTACAGTTTCTAATAATATGGATGACATTGTTATTGATGATATCACTCTCCAATCTGGTACATGTAGTAAGTGTTACTTTATCATGGTCGTCATCATGAATATTCATGAGATATTTTCCACTATATGTTCAGCTTTCAGCAGTCAATCAAACTTTTCATTGCCATTTAATAAAGAGAGGGAACTTTGATTCGATTATTTCACTTAGGTTTAGTTTTTGACATTTGAAATTAAATTTGATTACGTTTAGTTTTTTTTTCTTTAAATATTAAAAGTACTGAACCAATGTAAATTCGAAAAGGGGAAAAACTAACAACCATTCGAAGAAGTAGATTCATGATGGAAAATGTCTCTATGTTTTGCATTTGAAATTTATCGATGACCTTTGTTCATAAATTTATTTTGCATTGAAAACTTTAGTATATGTCTCTAGATATTTATAAAACCTCAATCGAACGAATATTCAATTAAAAATGTCTGATTCTTTCAAATTGACATGGAGGAATAAGTTAATACAAAATGATATCTAAACAAAATAATTTGTACATAAATATTCATTAACAAAAAGAAATCATGTAAAATTGAAAACAAATAGATTTATTGATTGTTTAATAACATTAATGGTACCAATTGTACTGCATCAGAAGCTTGTGTTCATCGGTAGATATTTTGTGACTATAAGTCAAAAATGCAATGTGAAAAATGTAATCGTAGATAAGAGCTTGATTTAAGTTGTAAATAACTGCCTGTGGTCGATGACAGTATGTTAAAATTTTTATGTCTTTTTGTTTTTGTTTCATTGATTCGCCGTCTCAAAGATGTATACCTTACATCTCGGTAGTGTATTTAGAATATGAACACATGCACTATATTCTTAATTAGAAAGTGAAACAGTTGAAAAGAGACAAGCATACAAGTGTTAATCATAATCTACACTTTAGATAAATGTTCTCTCTTGAGATATGACATGGGGTAAAACAGTCGTGAATAAGACATCTATATTCATAATTTATTTGAATACCAGAAATTCTCCATAAGTAGATAGGGGCATTGTGTAAAACTATTTGTCTCTCTTTTTTAGATGCTGGAGAGTGAACAGAAAACAGGAAAAACCCATGCACTCATGACAATGATTGCATGATATTTATAGTTGCTTGTACATTATAATCAGCATGTGATATTTAACAACTTGTACATGAAGGTGTGATATTAACAGTAACTTCTTCTTTTATAATGAGCATGTGATATTCTGCACATTATCTGTGTTTGCAATTTGAAAAAAAAAAAAAAAAAATAGCGCAATTAAAGAAGGTTTTACTTAATATCTGCGTTTTATTTTTATTCTTATATACCAGGGGTATTACGATTTCTGTCAGTCTTTTTTGTGGTTACACTTACTTGAATTAAATGAACGTTTTAATATATCTGCAACAAATAAAGGGTTTTACTGAACATGGAAATATGATCGTGTAAGTTGGGTTTATCATTGTGTTAAGTGTTTTTTCTGGCAAAAACCCATGTGAGCTGACTTATTACTGTCACGTAAATTAATTATGTCTGCCCGAGGTGCTCATCTAATTTTGTCAATATAATGGAACTACCAACAAATATCATACAATGGGGAGGTTAAGTCAACTATGAAACCAGGTTTAACCCCCCCCTATTTTTTTTTTTGGAAAGTATGGAATATGAAAGATCTGTTTCATTCGTTTCGTTGGTTGATATACTTGACAATTTGATTCTGCCAAGTTTTATAGACTGCCTCATTTTTTTAATATACCTTGAAGTTCTGTATCGTTGTTAACAATTTTTTACTGCCATATAGTCTTCTTCATCTGTATGTTGCTATAATATTTAAAACAAAGCAATGTTCTACACTAAACCTACTGTGCCTAATGCTAAAAAAGTTTACTTGAATGCTTTTTTTATGGAAACTTTAGAAATTATATCCTGGAATTTGACTGATCAACAATATGTTTGTCGTTTCTAAAAAAAGAAAATAGGAATATAAACGGCTGTTTTTGTTTTATATCTCAAGAATTAAAGCAGATAGAGCATAAATGAAAGGAGGAGGAGGGAACTATATATAAGCTGGTCTACAAAATGTTTGAAAAATTGGACAACTCATCTGGAGTTATTAGGGCTATATATTAATCCTTCGGTCAGTCATCACTCTTTCGTCATACGATAAGTCAATATTGCCTCCACCTATTTCTATACTGCACTGAAAATATATATATAAAAGCAAGGTCGCTTACCCCATTTTCATAGTTCATTGACTGCTTAAAACTAAAGTTTGTTGTTAGGTGAATTGCTTACTTATCGTGAGTAATAAGATAATAACATTTGGTCTATGGTATTCTTGCAAGGTCTATACATTCATCAGACAGGATTCAACTGACCTCAACTTCATTCCATGGATCAGTGATTAATGTTAAAATTACGTACTTGTGGTTCATTTTGCAGATACTACAAGCAGTATGTAAAGTATATAAGTGTATGGAATGATTATAAGGTATAAATATCACACAGGCAAGTTTCGTCTGACCTCGACCTCATTTTCATGGTAGATTGGTCAATGTTATTATATTTTGGTTTTGATCCGTTTTGCATATACTAGAGGCAGAAAAGAGAGGCGAAATATACCAGAGGGACATTCAAACTCATAAGTAAAAATAAACAGACAACGCCATGGGTAAAAAGAAAAAGACAAACAGGCAAACAATATATATAGAACACAAACAAAACATAAAAAAAACTAAAGACTGAGCAACACGAAGCCTACCAAAAATTGGGGTTGGTCTCAAGTGCTCTGGAATGGTAAACAGATCCTGCTCCACATGTGGCACCTGTCGTGTTGCTCATGTTAGTACAAACCCGGTAATAAGTAATTCGGTAGGTCACATTTGGGAAAAGGGGTCGGGATTGTAGTTACGACATTAGGAACATATCTGATATCATCTGTGAAACAGATATTCCATAACGGTCAACCAACTCGTGATGGTGTCCGTAAAACGTTCGAGGGGATGATTTCAACTTCACCACTTGGAATTCTTGGTTTAATAGCTTCCTTGTGAGCAGCAAATCTCTACCAAGAATATAAGGATAGGAAATACACGCCCATGAATATCGTATCAACAACAGGGAAATATATGCTCCGTATGCAGGCGCTGCTGAAATGTTTCTAAATAGAAATGGAAAGTGCACAATTGGGAAGCTGAAATCATCTCTTTTGTCGTAAAGTTTTGTTGTCAACCGACCCTTATGGTCAATTGCTAGATGTAATTCAAGATATGAGGCAGACTTAACTATATATTGTATAATTTATCTCACTTTATTTCACATTTGATAAATGCGTTCAACATAGTCACCTTGTCTGGAAAAAAGTTAAATCACAAAAATACTGAACTCCGAGGAAAATTCAAAACGGAAAGTTCCTAATCAAATGGCAAAATCAAAAGCTCAAACACATCAAATTAATGGACAACAACTGTCATATTCCTGACTTGGTACATGCATTTTCTTATGTAGAAAATGATGGATTAAACCTGGTTTTATAGCTAGCTAAACCTCTCACTTGTATGACAGTCGCATAAAATTCTATTATATTGACAACGATGTGTGAACAAAACAAACAGACCGTATCATTATGTTAACTATATTTAGCGTATGAAATGATTGTAAGATGTACATGTCCATTTGACAGGTATCATCTAACCATGACGCCATGTCCATGATTTAATGGTAAATATTTCCGTAGTGTGTTCCTTATTTCATATACTGTTTGCAAGAGGTAAACGTTATGTGGTGTATGTAATGAATGTTAGTTTTACGTATCTGTCTGGAAGGTATCATATTATCTACCTCTTTTTGATGGTTCTGGTCAATGTCAAGGTTTCGTGTTTAGGTGTGTTTCTACAATCAATAGGTTAACTATTTTTGTGTGTGTAGAATTATTGTGAGACATATTTGTTTTTCTGCAGGGTACATCTGACTAAAACCTGATTAGCATGGTTAATTGATAATGATAAGTTTATTTGAAATTTATAGTAAAACCTTTACTTAAAATACTTTTACCATAAAATCAATCGTGAAAGCAGGAAAACAGGAGCAACATTTCAGCCTGTATAAACTTTAAAAATTTGACAAAACTTGTGGTAAATTACTTCGTTTTTGTACAAATATTTAAAAAAAAAGAAGGATATACAAACATCATTTTTGCAAGAATTTCAACATCATTTACAAATAGTTTATTATATGCAATTTTTCTTAGATAGAGGGTTCATCTGTCTACCACATTTGCATGGTTTATTCGTTAACGTCTAGCTTTTTTGATAAGGTCCGTTTCTCAAATACTTTTATGTAGTTGGTCAAATATATTCAGTGTATAGAAATACTGTTCGGGTTCCTCTAGATTTGCCCTCATTTTGAAAATACATTGGTTAATGGTAATTAGTTTTCTTGATTAGGTAAGTTTCACTGTTCTATAAGCAATAAGTAAACTATATATAAGTGTGTAGAATATCTGTAGGGTAAACATCTCTAGATTTGTATAATAGGGACTTTAATTTAATGGTCCATTGGAAACACTTTGATATTTGTATTGATCAATTTGATGGCTTCCTTAAGTAATTGGTCCAACTTTTTTTGGTGTCATGAATGACTGTAAGATATACATGCTCGTCTGATATGATTCATCGTACCTGTGATTTTTGGTCTGTTTCTCTGATGCAAACAATAACTGTTTACTACACATGTGTACAAATTTCAAGTTCATGTGAACCACACACAATCTGTTACCAAAACTTTAACCCACCTTAAACCAAAACTTGAGTCTGAAATCGGAATGCCAAACAAGAGAACACAAAGTCTACAAGATTCATAAATGCAAACTAATACAATCACAATGAAAACTTGCATTTTAAGGGTAGTACATATGCAATACAATCTGGCTGTTACGTTAACATTGGATGAATTTACACTTATTTGGTACGAGTATTACCATGAAAAAGAGATCAGCTGTGTGGAATGGTTGTTATGTTTAAAACTACTTCTTGCAGGTTTCGTCTGACCTTAACATTTTCATGGTTTATTGTACACTGTTAAGTTTTGTTATTTATTCTACTCCTCAGCGTTAAGCAACCAAAAACAATCAATCGATCAATTTATTCCTCAGATACTATCATCAATAGGGCCTCTATATTTGGTGTATGGAATACATTTCAGTTTTTGTGTTCTTGTTTGTTTTTAAAATTCTCGATGCAATAAGTTAGCTGCATTTGGTGTATGGTAACAATTGCGATAGAACACATTAGTCAGTGTTCCATCTTAGCACTAGCGCTATATTTTAGTTTTACTTTTCCCAATTTTTGTGGGAAAAAAATCCCGAAATTGGATATTTTTAACAGGATTGTTGTAATCTCGTTTCATTTTTAATATGAAGTACTGTGGAAGAGTTACAATTCCTCCAGTTGATTCAATACAAAATTGTATATTTAAATATCTAGATAAATATACAATTCCTTGATTACATTATCCACACCTTGTATTCCTATTATTGACCAAAAGGGTCATGACCAGATCAACTAACAAATGTCAAATCGGTCCATGAATGTAATTGTCCCCGGAAATAATTTCTGTAGTTATCTGTTGTAGACATATAGAATGCAAATCTAACAAGTATTATTTGCTGAACAATCTACCGGTCTTATCAGTAAAAATAATCCTACAGGGGTGCCCTGTCAAATGCTGTAGACATGGTATTTATCATAACAGCATATAGTGCAATAAATTTGATTTTAGAAAAAAAATCCTTAATACAGGCTTACTGATTACGAGGTAGCGATTGAAACACTAATTCTAAACAGTAAAATTAAGGAGATCGTCGAAATGTAATGAGCAACAATAAAGATTGGCCGCCATGATATATTCAACAGTGCTGAAAGTGTCATAATCACCAACAATCAATCAATCATAATTTCGGAGCACATTTCATTATTTTCCTCTAAATTATCTTATCTAAATGGGTATGCATTTTGATTTGGTTTGCAATATTGCTTGTTTCGGTTTAAAGATGAATTCGAACACATGGCAAAAAATTGATGTTTCGGTCCAAATAAAAAAGTAAAATAACAACAATACCGAACTTCAAGGAAAATTCAAATTGGAATGTCCTTTATCAAATGGCAAAATAAAAAGCTCAAACACATCAAACGATTGGATAACAATGACATAATCATGACTCGGTACAGGCATTTCCTTATATAGAAACATCTATTATGTGCATAATTGTTTCGAAATATGCCTTGATTTCGACCAAACCGTATACAAATCAAGCTGTGGTAAATATAAATGTTTAAATAATGAGTAGAGAGTTGAAATATAATTTTACTGCTGAGGGAAAAAAATAGTTTTTTGTTGGTATTTTAACGCCACTTGTAAGCGCCACTTTTGGGCTATTTCGTTGCGGCCAGTTTTTTTATTGATGGATTGGTGGAGGAAGCCGGTGTGCCTGGATTACAGTAGTAACTACTTAGACCACTCGGCCACCGAAAAAACCACCGAACTTCGATAGGAAAACTGACAATCCAAGTCAATTAAGATTGGAGTCGAGTGCACCCGAACGGGCGGAGTTCGAACTCACAACCTCCGTGTTGACTGGCTAGTGATTACAGTAGTAGAACTACTTAGACCACTTGACCACCGAGGCCCCTTCATTTAAAGACAACCACCCTAAAAAATTTTACTTTCTAGGTACATTTTTACATTATTACCCACATATCAGCCACATTTTTGATTTTCCGAATCAGTAATTTTCACTCCCAGGGTTGGAATTCAAGGGAGGTTTTTTATTCTGGTTGCTGTAAATCATTTTCTAATGAAAAATTTCTCGATAGAATTTACACAAATTTTCAACACTGACCAAGACCCTCCATACATAGTAAACTGAAGTATTTTCATTATTATATTTAGAAATAAATTTGAATATGTATGATGACATTTTTTTTTCTGCTATCTTTAAAAACCTAAGGTCACTAGTGCTTTTATTCTTTTATCATGCAATTGATACAAATTCAATAAAAATATCCAAAATTTATTTTCACATGTATATAAGTAGCATTTCTTTTTTTGCTATACCTGATTCGTCCCTCAGCTTGAGCAAGTCTGTTCAGCAGATAATTAATTTTTGTCCGATTACAGTGTTCAGAAACATTGACCTAACTAGTGTTCGCAAAAGAACAACCTAGTTCCCGGATGTAAATACTACCGTGCCATCTATTAGCATTGACAATTTGCGCTCATGTCCATGCAGAAAATAAAAATGAAAAAATGTCTTGGGCTCTTTAACAAATTTTCAAAGAAAACAAAATATACATTAAAAGTTTGTGTCTAAACAAATGGTTAAATGCTATAAATCAATTTTGAAACTTAGAGATTACACACATTACGCACTATTTTCTTTTTACATGTGATCTTTATTGACAATCAAAATGTGTCCCTCAAAGGGATATAACTAGTACAAATGGATATCTTCAGGGGCATTGACAGATGGCAAAAATTGACATGAATATACGACGAAAAATGATTTAATGCAAATTCTCTAAATTCTCAGGAAATTGTCTTAAAACATGAAAAAATTAATCTTGATAAATAAAACATGAAATTTGGGCAAAATCAATATGACTGTATTTAATTTCTGCTGACAATTTATTACTTTGTATTGTGTTTATATGAAATAAATATTTAAATGTTAAGATAATCTGTAAAAAAAAATTTTTTAACAGCAAAGCTCTGTCTCTAAAGAACTTATAGAGTTTATAGATATATATCTAATTCTTTAAATAATTAAATTTATACTCGAACATTTTTAATTTCACTACATTTAATTATGCATGTGTAAATCATTGACCTACTTAATTAACAATCATATACCAACCCTCTGTATGTTTTAAACTCTACTTTTAGTTTAATAAGTCACATTTTGGCGTCAGAGTAACTTACAACATGTGATCCTGAGTAAAGACCCAATAACTTAATGTTTAAACGAGTAATGTTATCTAACCACAAATGCAGTTGTGATAAGACTTTGTAAGGACATGGAAACAACAGCTATTTGTCCCATCCTGTTCTACACTCCATTGCCATATAACAAAAACATGTCATAATTCTAGCTACATTGCCAATGACTGGAGCCATGGAAATAATTCTACCTACAACCTAAACTAAGGTCCTAGCAATTATTTTGGAAATCTTCCAATAACTGATCAAAGGGATACACGCTTAAAGGATTGACAACATGAGGTTGAAATAGTACTTCAACTACACAACCTGTAGAAACTAACTCTTAAGCAGTCTGATTGACATACGATTCATTCAGTAGTGCCCATTAGTTATTCCTAAAGAAAATTTTAACCGTTGTGTCATTGACATAACCGTTAATTATTGTGTCAAGAACAAAGTAATTTGCTCCAATATATTCCCAAAAGTTTACATGGTTCGTTAACCGCCCTTTTACACCAGTTAATGACGTGGAATTATGACTCATCTCCTCACAATAATGACGTGAGTTAAAAAGCATCGAATTCATACTTTAACCCATATTCACATTTATAATAATGATCCGACACCAACGGAACGAGATTTGAAGGGGCCGTTTTTTCTCCAATGCCCAAACTGCTTACAGAAGAAGAACATGTCCCACTGGTACGGCTCATACCGTGCGGCGCTGTTACGAAAGGACTGCCTCTGAAACTGTTGATTGTAAGCGGGATAAGCATAGGTTTCAGCCGGTGGCAATCTGGGTTTATTGGAATACTGAGCGGGACGCCCTTTAGTCTTGTCTTTCATCGTGCGCAATTTTTTCTCATCCAAGCTGCCAGAAGCAATGTCGTTAGACTCAAACTCACGGACTGTTGACCATCCTGGCGTTGGAAAATCTGCAATCCTTATTAGTTTGTTACGGCCTTTAACCGTTTCCAACAAATCCAAAACAACACGAATTCTTAGTGCCTCTGCTGACGGAAACAATTTTTAAGTTTATTGAGTTCATTCAGTTTCTTCATAAAAATTGAACTGGATTCTGTTTTCTTCATGTTTGATTTTGATAGAAACTGCTTCTTTTATCTTTTTAGACATCGCGTCTTGTTCACGTTCCAACTTAGATTCAAGATTATCCATTTCCCCATCCCTGTACAGCTTTAATAGAGAGAACGTGTCGTGTAAATCTCTATCAGAAGATGATCTGGTTGCCCAATAACCAATTTTATCATGCAGCGAATCTTCCTGCAGAAGTAGACTTTCTTATGTTTATACGTTTTGTTATTGCAATGCTTAACACATACCATATGTCAACGACAATCATTGCCGACATCTACAAATGCTTATAGATATACGCATAAACAAAGCGGGAAATATATTCTATTTGATTTAACAGTATCCTTTACACTTTTCTAGTATTGCTTGTATCCATATAGCTAGGAGTTTATGCATTACATATATTCATTTCGTTTTTTCCCGTTTGGTATTTGTTGGTTTTATATGTAGATGGGAACTAATATAACTAGTTCTGCAATAGTACTAGTACTACTATCTTTAACGTTTGGTGTAAGGTGCATAAGGCACGAAAAACGTTTTTGCGGTTTCTACGGGTGGAGTTTTATGGTACTAAATAAAGTTTGGCACTTAAATGTTTTAATATGGTAGGTGCTCGCAGTTACGGCGAATCGACGTTAGTCACATTAATATACATACAGTTGCTTCTACGTTTATAACATGAATTTATGTGTTTTTGAATGGTAAAAAAACAGTATATTTATGTATAATAAAAATTGTGTCACAGGAATAAATAAAAAAAAATATGTTACTGCGATCATCTAATCCTATTCCTGTATTTGTATTGTTTATAGTAGAAGTACTCTAAATTTGGAGCAAATTACTTTGTTCTTGACACAATAATTAACGGTTATGTCAATGACACAACGGTTAAAATTTTCTTTAGGAATAACTAATAGGCACTACTGAATGAATCGTATGTCAATCAGACTGCTTAAGAGTTAGTTTCTACAGGTTGTGTAGTTGAAGTACTATTTCAACCTCATGTTGTCAATCCTTTAAGCGTGTATCCCTTTGATCAGTTATTGGAAGATTTCCAAAAATAATTGCTAGGACCTTAGTTTAGGTTGTAGGTAGAATTATTTCCATGGCTCCAGTCATTGGCAATGTAGCTAGAATTATGACATGTTTTTGTTATATGGCAATGGAGTGTAGAACAGGATGGGACAAATAGCTGTTGTTTCCATGTCCTTACAAAGTCTTATCACAACTGCATTTGTGGTTAGATAACATTACTCGTTTAAACATTAAGTTATTGGGTCTTTACTCAGGATCACATGTTGTAAGTTACTCTGACGCCAAAATGTGACTTATTAAACTAAAAGTAGAGTTTAAAACATACAGAGGGTTGGTATATGATTGTTAATTAAGTAGGTCAATAATTTACACATGCATAATTAAATGTAGTGAAATTAAAATGTTCGAGTATAAATTTAATTATTTAAAGAATTAGATATATATCTATAAACTCTATAAGTTCTTTAGAGACAGAGCTTTGCTGTTAAAAATTTTTTACAGATTATCTTAACATTTAAATATTTATTTCATATAAACACAATACAAAGTAATAAATTGTCAGCAGAAATTAAATACAGTCATATTGATTTTGCCCAAATTTCATGTTTTATTTATCAAGATTAATTTTTCATGTTTTAAGACAATTTCCTGAGAATTTAGAGAATTTGCATTAAATCATTTTTCGTCGTATATTCATGTCAATTTTTGCCATCTGTCAATGCCCCCGAAGATATCCATTTGTACTAGTTATATCCCTTTTGAGGGACACATTTTGATTGTCAATAAAGATCACATGTAAAAAAGAAAATAGTGCGTAATGTGTGTAATCTCTAAGTTTCCAAAATTGATTTATAGCATTTAACCATTTGTTTAGACACAAACTTTTAATGTATATTTTGTTTTCTTTGAAAATTTGTTAAAGAGCCCAAGACATTTTTTTCATTTTTTATTTTCTGCATGGACATGAGCGCAAATTGTCAATGCTAATAGATGGCACGGTAGTATTTACATCCCGGGAACTAGGTTGTTCTTTTGCGAACACTAGTTAGGTCAATGTTTCTGAACACTGTAATCGGACAAAAATTAATTATCTGCTGAACAGACTTGCTCAAGCTGAGGGACGAATCAGGTATAGCAAAAAAAGAAATGCTACTTATATACATGTGAAAATAAATTTTGGATATTTTTATTGAATTTGTATCAATTGCATGATAAAAGAATAAAAGCACTAGTGACCTTAGGTTTTTAAAGATAGCAGAAAAAAATGTCATCATACATATTCAAATTTATTTCTAAATATAATAATGAAAATACTTCTGTTTACTATGTATGGAGGTTCTTGGTCAGTGTTGAAAATTTGTGTAAATTCTATCGAGAAATTTTTCATTAGAAAATGATTTACAGCAACCAGAATAAAAAACCTCCCTTGAATTCCAACCCTGGGAGTGAAAATTACTGATTCGGAAAATCAAAAATGTGGCTGATATGTGGGTAATAATGTAAAAATGTACCTAGAAAGTAAAATTTTTTAGGGTGGTTGTCTTTAAATGAAGGGGCCTCGGTGGTCAAGTGGTCTAAGTAGTTCTACTACTGTAATCACTAGCCAGTCAACACGGAGGTTGTGAGTTCGAACTCCGCCCGTTCGGGTGCACTCGACTCCAATCTTAATTGACTTGGATTGTCAGTTTTCCTATCGAAGTTCGGTGGTTTTCTCTAGGCACTCCGGCTTCCTCCACCAATAAAAACTGGCCGCAACGAAATAGCCCAAAAGTGGCGCTTATAAGTGGCGTTAAAATACCAACAAAAAACTATTTTTTTCCCTCAGCAGTAAAATTATATTTCAACTCTCTACTCATTATTTAAACATTTATATTTACCACAGCTTGATTTGTATACGGTTTGGTCGAAATCAAGGCATATTTCGAAACAATTATGCACATAATAGATGTTTCTATATAAGGAAATGCCTGTACCGAGTCATGATTATGTCATTGTTATCCAATCGTTTGATGTGTTTGAGCTTTTATTTTGCCATTTGATAAAGGACATTCCAATTTGAATTTTCCTTGAAGTTCGGTATTGTTGTTATTTTACTTTTTTATTTGGACCGAAACATCAATTTTTTGCCATGTGTTCGAATTCATCTTTAAACCGAAACAAGCAATATTGCAAACCAAATCAAAATGCATACCCATTTAGATAAGATAATTTAGAGGAAAATAATGAAATGTGCTCCGAAATTATGATTGATTGATTGTTGGTGATTATGACACTTTCAGCACTGTTGAATATATCATGGCGGCCAATCTTTATTGTTGCTCATTACATTTCGACGATCTCCTTAATTTTACTGTTTAGAATTAGTGTTTCAATCGCTACCTCGTAATCAGTAAGCCTGTATTAAGGATTTTTTTTCTAAAATCAAATTTATTGCACTATATGCTGTTATGATAAATACCATGTCTACAGCATTTGACAGGGCACCCTGTAGGATTATTTTACTGATAAGACCGGTAGATTGTTCAGCAAATAATACTTGTTAGATTTGCATTCTATATGTCTACAACAGATAACTACAGAAATTATTTCCGGGGACAATTACATTCATGGACCGATTTGACATTTGTTAGTTGATCTGGTCATGGCCCTGTTGGTCAATAATAGGAATACAAGGTGTGGATAATGTAATCAAGGAATTGTATATTTATCTAGATATTTAAATATACAAATTTGTATTGAATCAACTGGAGGAATTGTAACTCGTCCACAGTACTTCATATTAAAAATGAAACGAGATTACAACAATCCTGTTAAAAAATATCCAATTTCGGGATTTTTTTCCCACAAAAATTGGGAAAAGTAAAACTAGAATATAGCGCTAGTGCTAAGATGGAACACTGACTAATGTGTTCTATCGCAATTGTTACCATACACCAAATGCAGCTAACTTATTGCTTCGAGAATTTTAAAAACAAACAAGAACACAAAAACTGAAATGTATTCCATACACCAAATATAGAGGCCCTATTGATGATAGTATCTGAGGAATAAATTGATCGATTGATTGTTTTTTGGTTGCTTAACGCTGAGGAGTAGAATAAATAACAAAAACTTAACAGTGTACAATGAACCATGAAAAATGTTAAGGTCAGACGAAACCTGCAAGAAGTAGTTTTAAACATAACAACCATTCCACACAGCTGATCTCTTTTTCATGGTAATACTCGTACCAAATAAGTGTAAATTCATCCAATGTTAACGTAACAGCCAGATTGTATTGCATATGTACTACCCTTAAAATGCAAGTTTTCATTGTGATTGTATTAGTTTGCATTTATGAATCTTGTAGACTTTGTGTTCTCTTGTTTGGCATTCCGATTTCAGACTCAAGTTTTGGTTTAAGGTGGGTTAAAGTTTTGGTAACAGATTGTGTGGTTCACATGAACTTGAAATTTGTACACATGTGTAGTAAACAGTTATTGTTTGCATCAGAGAAACAGACCAAAAATCACAGGTACGATGAATCATATCAGACGAGCATGTATATCTTACAGTCATTCATGACACCAAAAAAAGTTGGACCAATTACTTAAGGAAGCCATCAAATTGATCAATACAAATATCAAAGTGTTTCCAATGGACCATTAAATTAAAGTCCCTATTATACAAATCTAGAGATGTTTACCCTACAGATATTCTACACACTTATATATAGTTTACTTATTGCTTATAGAACAGTGAAACTTACCTAATCAAGAAAACTAATTACCATTAACCAATGTATTTTCAAAATGAGGGCAAATCTAGAGGAACCCGAACAGTATTTCTATACACTGAATACAAGAATTTCAACATCATTTACAAATAGTTTATTATATGCAATTTTTCTTAGATAGAGGGTTCATCTGTCTACCACATTTGCATGGTTTATTCGTTAACGTCTAGCTTTTTGATAAGGTCCGTTTCTCAAATACTTTTATGTAGTTGGTCAAATATTGATTGATTGATTGGTGTTTTAACGCCACTTGCAACAATATAGTGTGCTATTTCGTGGCGGTCAGTTTGTATTGGTGGAGGAAGACTGAGCGCCAGAGAGAACCACAGGATTCAGGTACAAAAGCAAATTCAAGTACTTTGATGATACAAGCTAGGTATGCAAAACTGAATGTTGACTGATCCTTTTTGTCTTTGTTTATCTAATTAATTATGCAAATTATGTACTTCTTGATGTCGCACATGTAACATCTTTCCTACTTCGCCATCAATATATTTATCATGACTTCATCAGCAGAATTTCCTATGTATCTTTAAAAGAACACTGCCATTATAAACTAGAGGCTCCTAAGAGCCTGTGTCGCTTACGTGTGTCGACTTGTTTTGGAAATCATGTAAAATAAGGTTAAAATCATAATTAATAGTATTAGATACCTAATAATGATTGAGGTCAAGTTTGGTTTAATTCAGCCCAGTAGTTAAATCAAAAGCAGGTCATCCAATTGTAGTCTTACAATAGTTACTAAAGACCCTTATCATCATATAAATTAGTTTTCAAGTTGTGACCATTTGAAATTTTTTTTTACAATTGTCCCTTAGGCTTCTACAGTAAACCCTCTGTTCTTTTTAGCCATGGTGGCCATATTGGTTGGATGACAGGTTCATCGGATACATTTTCAAACAAGATACCCTATTGAAAGTTGTGGCTAAGTTTAATTCTATTTGGCCCAGTAGATTAAGTGGAGAAGATTCTTGTAAAAGATTACAAATATTTACGAAAAATTGACTCTTAAGGGCAATATACCCTTAAGGGATCAATTGACAATTTTTACCCCATGTCAGATTTGCTCTAAATGCTCCAGTTTCAGAGATATAAGCCAAAAACTGCATTTTATCCCCATATTCCATTTTCAGCCATGATAGCCATCTTTGTTGATGGGCGGGGTCATCAGATACATTTTTTTTTTACTAGATACCCTAAGGATGATTTAGGCCAAGTTTAGTTTAATTTGTCTCAGTAGTTTCAGTGGAGAAGATTTTTGCAAAATGTAACTTTAAAGGGTAATAACTCCTCATGGGGTCAATTGACAATTTTGGTCATGCTGACTTATTTGTAGATCTTACTTTGGAACAATTTTGCTGTTTGCAGTTTATCTCTATCTATTATAATATTTAAGATAATAACCAAAAACTGCAAAATTTCCTTAAAATTACCAATTCAGGGGCAGCAACCCAACAACAGGTTGTCTGATGCGTCTGAAAATTTCAGGGCATATACTGTTCGGTGTGAGCCAAGGCTCCGTGTTGAAAACCGTACTTTGACCTATAATGGTTTACTTTTATAAATTTTGACTTGGATGGAGAGTTGTCTCTTTGGCGCACATACCACATCTTCTTATATCTATATAGATCTTGACCTGATGAACATTTTTACCCAGTCAGAATTGCTCTAAATGCTTTAGTTTCAGAGATATTACTATATGCCAATAAAATGCTCTGCAGGGCGCAGCTTGATACGACCGCAGAGGTTGAACCCTGAATAGTTGGGGCAAGTATGGACACAACATTCAAGCTTGATACAGCTCTGAATTTGGATTGTGATTAAATATTTGACACAGCATAGGTTTCTGACACAGAATGAATGTGGTCTAAGAACTTAAAAATTTTAAATTGGACATTCACCTATTATGGTCCAATATCCAAAATCTAAATACATGGTTAGATTCAGCATATCAAAGAACCCCAAGAGTTCAATTTTTGATGAAATCAAACAAAGTTTAATTTTGGACCCTTTTGACCTCAATGTGGACAAAGTTGATAACGGGCCCAAAATCAAAAATCTAAGTACATGGTTGGATTCAGCATATCAAAGAACCCCATATATTCAATTTTGTTGAAATCAAACAAAGTTTAATTTTGGACCCCATTTGGACCAACTTGAAAACTGGGCCCATAATCAAAAATCTAAATACATGTTTAGATTCAGCATATCAAAGAACCCTAAGAATTCAATTTTGTTAAAATCAAACTAAGTTTAATTTTGGACCCTTTGGACCTTAATGTAGACCAATTTGAAAACGGGACCAAAAATTAAGAATCTAAATACACGGTTAGATTCGCATATCAAAGAACCCCAATAATTCAATTTTTGATGAAATCAAACAAAGTTTAATTTTGGACCCTTTTGACCTCAATGTGGACAAAGTTGATAACGGGCCCAAAATCAAAAATCTAAATACATGGTTAGATTCAGCATATCAAAGAACCCCATATATTCAATTTTTGTTGAAATCAAACAAAGTTTAATTTTGGACCCGATTTGGACCAACTTGAAAACTGGGCCCATAATCAAAATCTAAATACATGTTTAGATTCAGCATATCAAAGAACCCTTAGAATTCAATTTTGTTAAAATCAAACTAAGTTTAATTTTGGACCCTTTGGACCTTAATGTAGACCAATTTGAAAACGGGACCAAAATTAAGAATCTAAATACACGGTTAGATTCGGCATATCAAAGAACCCCATAATTCAATTTTGATGAAATCAAACAAAGTTTAATTTTGGACCCCGATTTGGACCAACTTGAAAACTGGGCCCATAATCAAAAATCTAAATACATGTTTAGATTCAGCATATCAAAGAACCCTTAGAATTCAATTTTGTTAAAATCAAACTAAGTTTAATTTTGGACCCTTTGGACCTTAATGTAGACAGACCAATTTGAAAACGGACCAAAAATTAAGAATCTAAATACACGGTTAGATTCGGCATATCAAAGAACCCCAATAATTCAATTTTGATGAAATCAAACAAAGTTTAATTTTGGACCCTTTTGACCTCAATGTAGACAAAGTTGATAAGGGGCCCAAAATCAAAATCTAAATACATGGTTAGATTCAGCATATCAAAGAACCCCATATATTCAATTTTGTTGAAATCAAACAAAGTTTAATTTTGGACCCCGATTTGGACCAACTTGAAAACTGGGCCTATAATCAAAAATCTAAATACATGTTTAGATTCAGCATATCAAAGAACCCTTAGAATTCAATTTTGTTAAAATCAAACTAAGTTTAATTTTGGACCCTTTGGACCTTAATGTAGACCAATTTGAAAACGGGACCAAAAATTAAGAATCTAAATACACGGTTAGATTCGGCATATCAAAGAACCCCATAATTCAATTTTGATGAAATCAAACAAAGTTTAATTTTGGACCCTTTGGACCTCAATGTGGACCAATTTAAAACGGGCCCAAAATCCAAAAATTTAATACACGGTTAGATTCAGCATATTAAAGAACCCCAAGAGTTCAAAAATAAAACCCCATTGAAATTGGTCAAGAAATAAGCAATTTATACAAAGTATCTTCTTTTGCACAATACTGTGCAATGGAATATTCTTGCAATTGCGCAATACTGTGCAATTTAATATTTCTTGCTATTGCGCAATACTGTACAATTGACAATTTCTTGCTATTGCGCAATATTGTGCTATTGGATATTTCTTGCTATTGCAATACTGTGCAATTGAAGATTTTCTTGCTATTGAGCAATACTGTGCAATTGAAAATTTCTTGCTATTGCTCAATACTTATTATATAATAATTTACACATCCTGGTCGGTGTGTATCTCCTGCCATATCATTATTATTTGCTTTTAAATATAAATCAGAAATAACCAACTTAAAATGGAAAATTTTAAAGAAAAAAAAGGAAAAAAGGAAAAAAAAAATCCCCCAAATTTTTGAACCCCCTTATGATTCATCACCCCCAAACTCAATCCCAGCCTTCCCTTTGAGGTATGGTACCTTGCAGTACAATTTCAGAGAGATCCATACACTTGAACACAAGTTATTGTCTGGAAACTAGAAAATGCTTATTTTGGCCCCTAATTCCTAAACGTTTCAGGCAATTACCCCCAAACTCAATTTCAGCTTTCCCTTTGTGATATGGAACCTTGTAGTACAATTTCAGAAAGATCCATACACTTACACACAAGTTATTGTCATGAAACTAGAAAAATGCTTGTTTTTTGCCCCTTTTTTGGCCCCCAATTTCTAAAATTTTGAGGCAATTACCCCCCAAAAATCAATCCCAGCATTCCCTTTGTGATATGGAACCTTGTGGTACAAAGTCAGAGAGATCCATACACTAACACACAAGTTATGTCTGGAAGTTACAAAAATGCTTATTTTTGGCCCTAATTCCTTAACTGTTGGTACCATAACCCCAAAAGCAATCCCAACCTTCCTTTTGTTATATTGAACCTTATGGTAAAATTTCATAGAGATCCATTCCCTTAAACTAAAGTTAGAGTGCGAAAACCAATGTGTCTTCGGACGACGACGCCAACGTCATACCAATATACGACCGCCAAATTTATTTGCGGTCGTATAAAAACTGCATTTTACCCCCATGTTCTATTTATAGCCATGGAGGCCATCTTGCCATCTTGGTTGATGGCACAGGCCCCTCTATTTTTGTCTGTGGTAAATAAACTCATCATAGATGCCAGGATTGAAATTTTGTATTTGCGCCAGACACGCTGCTTTCGCCTACAAAAGACTCATCAGTGACGCTAGAATCGAAAAAGTTAAAAGGCCAAATAAAGTACAGGTTGAAGAGCATTGAGGACCAAAATTCCTAAAAGTTTTGCGAAAATTCAGCTAAGGTAATCTATTCCTGAGGTAGAAAAGCCTAAGGATTTCAAAAATTTAAAGTTTTGTAAACAGTATAATTATGACCATATCAATGATAATTCATGTCAACACAGAAGTGCTGACTACTGGGCTGGTGATGCCCTCGGAGAATAAAAACTCCACCAGCAGTGGCATCAACCCAGTGGTTGTAAATAAACTCATCAATGATACCAGGATTGAAATTTTGTATTTGCGCCAAACACGCATTTCGTCTATAAAAGACTCATCAGTGACGCTCAAATCGAAAAATGTTAAAAAGGTCAAATAAAGTACGAAGTTGAAGAGCATCGGGGACCAAAAATTCCTAAAAGTTTTGCTAAATACAGCCAAGGTAATCTCTTCCTGAGGTAGAAAAGCCTTAGTATTTCAAAAATTAAGTTTTGTAAACAGTTAATTTATAATTATAACCATATCAAGGATGATAAAGATGTAACCTAAACAAATTACGACCCTTGGGTGATCTCACAATGGAATACCCAATGACCTGCAATATTACCACACATTGCAATATTAAAGTAAGTTTGATTATCTTCTCTTTTACAAGTAGGACAGATTATGTTCATTTACACAAATAGCATTCTACAACTGTGTTAAGTTGCATCAATCTTTATCCATTCAGCCAATTAGGCATCTTCGCTAGCCAAAGGTTACGATCCACTCCCCTCCTCTCCACCCTTGGCGGATTGAGATAGAATTTCGGAGACACAAGGTAATGATTTCTATTGGTCACAGTTGTAACTGGCTGCATCCAATCAAAAAGCACCTTTAAGAAGATCATGTGTAAATGTAGAAAATGTAAATAAACAATTGCCATGTGCTGATTTTGCAACAAGTCTTTACCCCAAAAACATAGAACGATAGTTAGTGACAATTTCAAAGTTCTTAATTAAATTATTGAAGTTCCTGGTATGTTTCTTGCGCAAATGTTGGAATGTCGACATATTTTTCAGTGCCTGCTTCACTAAACTTCTAAACACTGGAGACACAGAGATGGAGATACAATGGATGGAGAACTTAGAGGATTGACAGGTAGACCCAAACTTTTCGTCAAGGATGTATTAATAAAATATGCAGAAGATATGACCCAAATCTTTCATATGGTTTATTGAAACAGTCAAAATGTCTGTGTCTGAAAAGAACACTAGCATGTTAAGAATACTAGAGCAGTCTTCCAGAACTGGTCAAATGGAATTTAATCAGAGGTTCTACCTTGAATTAAATTTTTGGGCTGCAATAACTCTACATAATTTTAGATGTCAACTGTATATGCATTTCAACCAAATATATGCATGTTCCCTCAACCTAAGGCTGTTTATTGTTTTGTTTCTCTGGTTTAAGTTAAGTTTGAGCTAACATAGGAACTTTTGAAAATTGAAAATTGGATAAAACTGGGGTTTTTGGGAAAGATGGACTTCCTTCTGTGTCTGGCCCAAGCTGTACATAGACTAAAACTTCAAAAAAACAGTGTCAACTGGTAGGTATATAACTACTGATCTTGACTATTATTAAATGACACTTAGGAATGATACTTCACATTCCAGGTCTAGGTAAATCCCAAAATCTGAAATGACCATACCCAGATCCATTTTAACTAAGACCTAAGCATGTTGTGGGTATTGTGTTTAGGGCAGTCCACTCTATATGCAGACAACAATATATAAGAAAACCTATCAGCATTCCTGAGTCTTCCAGATCAAGAAAGAGGACGAAACATCTTCAAAATTGACACTTGTTGCACCAGTTGACCAACTTTAATAAAAGTACTTCCATTGCAGTTCTTCTGACAAATTCATAAAAGAACTAATATTTTGTAGAAAATGTTTTACTTGACATACAAAAGCTCACACACAAACATCACAGTACAGTATAATGGATAAATGCCACAATTAAGAAATATGACCCCAAAAGAGATGTTGAACACAACTGATTTAATGTTCTCATGGTTTTACAGTTATATGGTAGTAAAGAAGTACTGCAATAATTTAGATACTTTCAATATATGGTAAGTACAACATTGTTGGATGTATTCAATAGCAGTGGGAATAAAATGTAATAATTCAACATCACAAATGTTACTCATTGTGACAACGCTCAGATTAGATGCTTCTCCCTTCCTTCAAATTCTAACTGTTTGCCATAAAATTTCTAGTTTCAATTGTAAATAGATAAAGTTAACCATAACAGATTGAAGTGTGAGTAATGAAAATTTAAAACAAGCATTAACACAGCAAACATTTACTGTGTTGTCCTTCCTTTACCCCTTCCCCTCCCCACGTTATCAGGTGTGACCCCCCCAAAAAAAGTACAATAATAACTAATATATTACAAATTTTTCTTCTAGGTCTTATCAGCACTTTGAAGTTCTGGGAGTAACATAAGATTACTTGAGCATTCAGGAGATTTGAATATTACAATCATACTGTGTAAAATAATTCAATTGTCATAAAACTATAAATAAATAAATATTAAAGTTGTCCAGAACGTAGAGCCTGCTCGTAAGCACTGCCTCCTCCTGGCCGCCTTCTTTCTCTAATTTGATCATATCATCGATTCTTAGAATGGTAATAGCAGCTTCTGTAGCAAACTTTAGAGATTTGATCTTAGAAATGGCAGGTTCTAAAACACCAGCTTTCTTGTTGTCACGGACAGTACCTTCATACAGATCTAAACCAACCCTGAAATAGGCGAGATTATTCTCATTATTTTCTCAAATTTCACTTCACACATAACATCAACTTTTGCAAATCAATAGTCCAAGTCCAGATATTTCTAAAAATCAACTTTAGTCTAGCATTAACTTCTATAAAGTAATAGTTCCAAGTCCAAATATTTCTAACAGTCAACTTCACACATAACATTACCTTTTGCAAATCAATAGTCCAAGTCCAGATATTTCTAACACTCAACTTAAGTCATAGCATTAACTTTTGCAAATCAATAGTTCAAGTCCAGATATTTCTAATAAATTGCTTCGCTGAGCGCAGCTGGATACGACCGCAGATGTCCAACCCTGAAAAGTTGCAGCCAAAATGGACACATTATTCGCGCTTGATACAGGTCTGAATTTGGATTGTAATTAAATATTTGACACATAATAGGTTTCTGACACAGAATAAGTGTAGTCAAAGAACTTAAAATTGGTTATATGATTTGAATTTATGTTCAATTTTTTGCTTTTGTGCAATACACTATGCTGTTGCGAATTGCCTCCCCCCCCCCAAAAAAAATTTACCCGTTTTTTTTGCTTTTGTGCAATACACTATGCTGTTGAATATTAAACCCCCTCCAAAAAAAATATTTGAAGAAATTTTCTTTTTAATTTCTGAAATCTGAAATGAGAAAATTGTAGCCCCCACAAATTCTTAATTTCTTAATACATAATTTACAAGCAGTGTAAGGAAGGTAATAAAACATATATACAACAGTATTCTTTAAATGGATTGGATTACCTCCCTTACACTGCTTTTAAATTGTCTAAATTGTCCTTTAACCATAAAACCCTTGTTTTTCCCCATTTTTGCCCCTAATTGCTAAATGGTTAGAGCCATAACCCCCATAACCATCCCTTTGTTGTATGGAAACTTCTTGTATAATTTCAGAGATTCATACACTTAAACACAAGTTATTGTCTGAAACTGCAAAATGCTTATTTGGGCCCCTTAATTCCTAAACCTTTGGGACCATAACCCCAAAATCAATCCCAACCTTCCTTTTGTGGTTATAAACCTTGTGTTAAAATTTTATTGATTTCTATTTACTTATACTAAAGTTATTATCTGAAACCATCTGTCTTTAGATGACGACAACGACAACAACGTGACACCAATATAGGACCAAAACATTTTTAATTTTTATGGTCGTATAAAAATCAACTTTAGTCTAGCATTAACTGCTATAAAGTAATAGTTCCAAGTCCAAATATTTCTAACAGTCAACTTCACACATAACACTACCTTTTGCAAATCAATAGTCCAAGTCCAGATATTTCTAAAAATCAACTTGTCATAACATTAAGCAAAGTTCAAGTCCAGATATTTCTAACAGTCAACTTTAGTCATAGCATTAACTTTTGCAAATCAATAGTTCAAGTCCAGATATTTCTAACTAGAGGCTCTAAAGAGCCTGTGTCGCTCACCTTGGTCTATGTGCATATCAAACAAAGGACACTCTCCAACAATGTAGACAAGAATCTCTATTTTGTTGATCTTGTATTACTGATCTTTTAGTCTGTTTAGTTCTCTCTATCTTCTTTAGTTTTTGCTCAAAACACAAAAGAGGGTTAAAAAAAAATCCTCATTTAAGGGCAATCACTCCTATGAAGAGTGACAGTCTACTAAGTATATCGGCAAAATTTGACTTTTTAATAGATCTTGCCTTGCTGATTATTTATGTAAATTAAAGTGTTTATTTATCTATTACAATTTAAATCATATAAGGCATAACGGAAAAAAATGTTTCTCTCTAAATATCATAGTTTTCATGATGATAGGCAAAAATGGTAAAATTTGTCATTTATGGGCAATAACTCCTATAAGAATTTGTCTAACAGTTTTGACATATATGGACAATTGGAAGAGCTCATTGTTTTGAACATTTTTGCCCCTTTCAGATTTTCTCTATTTATATAACGGTTCAAAAAATAAGACAAAACTTGCATTTTACCCCTATGTTTTATTTTTAACCATGTCGGCCATGTTGGTTGGTAGGTGGGGTCATCGGACACATTTTTAAACTAGATACCATAATAATGATTGTGGCCAAGTTTGGTTAAATTTGTCTCAGTAGTTTCAGAGAAGATTTTGTAAAGATTACAAAAATTTACAAAAATTGTTAAAATTGACTATAAAGGGCAATAACTCCTTAAGGGGTCAATTGACCATTTTGGTCATGTTGACTTATTTGTAAATCCTACTTTGATGAACATTATTGCTGCTTCCAGTTTATCTCTATCTATAATAATATTCAAGATAACCAAAAACTGCAAAATTTCCTTAAAATTACCAATTTAGGGCAGCAACCCAACTACGGGATGTCTGATTTGTTGGAAAATTTCAGGGCAGATAGATCTTAACCTGATGCATTTTAACCATGTCAGATTTGCTCTAAATGCTTTAGTTCAAGAGATATAAGCCAAAATCTGCATTTTACTCCTATGTACTATTTTTAGCCATGTCGGCCATGTTGGTTGGCAGGCGGGTCATCGGACACATTTTTTGAACTAGATACCATAATGATGATTGTGGCCAAGTTTGGTTAAATTTGTCTCAGTAGTTTCAGAGAAGATTTTTGTAAAGATTACAAAATTTACAAAAATTGTTAAAATTGACTATAAAGGGCAATAACTCCTTAAGGGTCAATTGACCATTTTGGTCATGTTGACTTATTTGTAAATCCTACTTTGATGAACATTATTGCTGCTTCCAGTTTATCTCTATCTATAATAATATTCAAGATAACCAAAAACTGCAAAATTTCCTTAAAATTACCAATTTAGGGCAGCAACCCAACTACGGGATGTCTGATTTGTTGGAAAATTTCAGGGCAGATAGATCTTAACCTGATGCATTTTAACCATGTCAGATTTGCTCTAAATGCTTTAGTTCAAGAGATATAAGCCAAAATCTGCATTTTACTCCTATGTACTATTTTTAGCCATGTCGGCCATGTTGGTTGGCAGGGGGGTCATCGGACACATTTTTTGAACTAGATACCATAATGATGATTGTGGCCAAGTTTGGTTAAATTTGTCTCAGTAGTTTCAGAGGAGAAGATTTTTGTAAAAGATTACAAAATTTACAAAAAAATGTTAAAAAATGACTATAAAGGACTATAACTCCTTAAGGGGTCAATTGACAATTTTTGTCATGTTTACTTATTTGCAGATCTTACTTTGCTGTACATTATTGCTGTTTACAGTTTATCTCTATCTATAATAATATTGAAGATAATAACCAATAAAATGCTCCAGGGCGCAGCTTGATACGACCGCAGAGGTCGAACCCTGAACAGTTGGGGCAAGTATGGACACAACATTCAAGCTTGATACAGCTCTGAATTTGGATTGTGATTAAATATTTGACACAGCATAGGTTTCTGACACAGAATGAATGTGGTCTAAGAACTTAAAATTTTAAATTGGACATTCACTTATTATGGTCCAATATCCAAAATCTAAATACATGGTTAGATTCAGCATATCAAAGAACCCTAAGAGTTCAATTTTGATGAAATCAAACAAAAAGTTTAATTTTGGACCCTTTTGACCTCAATGTGGACAAAGTGATAACAGGGCCCCAAAACAAAAATCTAAATACATGGTTAGATTCAGCATATCAAAGAACCCCATATATTCAATTTTGTTGAAATCAAACAAAGTTTAATTTTGGACCCTTTTGACCTCAATGTGGACAAAGTTGATAACGGGTCCAAAAATCAAAAATCTAAATACATGGTTAGATTCAGCATATCAAAGAACCCCATATATTCAATTTTTGCTGAAATCAAACAAAGTTTAATTTTGTTTAATTTTGGACCCGATTTGGACCAACTTGAAAACTGGGCCCATAATCAAAAATTTAAAGACATGTTTAGATTCAGCATATCAAAGAACCCTAAGAATTCAATTTTGTTAAAATCAAATTAAGTTTAATTTTGGACCCTTTGGACCTTAATGTAGACCAATTTGAAAACAGGACCAAAAATTAAGAATCTAAATACATGGTTAGATTCAGCATATCAAAGAACCCCATATATTCAATTTTGTTGAAATCAAACAAAGTTTAATTTTGGACCCCAATTTGGACCAACTTGAAAACTGGGCCCATAATCAAAAATCTAAATACATGATTAATTCAGCATATCAAAGAACCCTAAGAATTCAATTTTTGTTAAAATCAAACTAAG
>CM029606.1:61166219-61263238 GCA_017311375.1 Mytilus coruscus | reverse complement strand
GGTACAATCATGTTTATACCACAGCAAAGTTATGGGTGCAAGTTCTTTTCACAAACTGAATGAATATCAAAATAGCTTATTATACACCTCTGAGGAAATCCCCAATACACTACATTTCAAGTGGATTTTGTAATTTCAACCTGCATACAATGGAGAACCCATTCAAACTTTAACCTTATATACAGTCGAACCTCGTTGTGTTGAAGTCGAAGGGACCGGACCAAAGTATTCGACACATCCGAGGTTCGACTCATCCGAGGTCGAGTGTGTCGTCATTAATTTGCACTACAAAAGTCTAAAAGTCTGAAAAGACCAGTTTTGTCTTGATTTGCATGAACTTTTACTCGACATTCTCCAAAAGTATGACTCGTGTCTTAATTTTTCTTGACAAATTCTCATTTATATTAAATTTGTATGAAATTTACTCGACATATTCTCGACATTCTGAATATGGTCTTAAAATTTCTTGACAAATTCTTGACATTTGAATACTGTCTTGATATTTCTCGACATATTCTCGACATTCTTATTTTTTCTCAGTATGGCTTGACACAATGTGAACATTTTGAATTGTGTCTTAAATTTACTTGACAGTTATGAGTTTTACAAATCATGACCAATATTCATGATATAACTTTAATCTTTATTTCTCTTTATATGATATACTGTTGTTCCAAGTTACACTTCTTACAACCAAAATAAAAGTTGGGCATGTAAAATAATTGAAAATTTGGGTATATAAATATTTTACAAATGCAAATATGGCTATGAAATCTAAAGTATAAAATAATTCAAATGAGGTGTGTTGATATAAAACAAGTTGAATGTGGGTTTTAAATAATTAAAATTTGATTCCTAAATCTTATAAATTAAATGATTAAAACCAATCATACTGTAGACATATTTCATTCTACATTCATAATATTCAATGTTGATATGGTAAATAATTATTATACCAAAATGTGATTTATATAAATAGCAAATTATGATGATATACAAATCATTCATTTAACAGAAGAAAAACTTGTGTAATGTCATCTGTTGGAATATATATATTAAGTATTACACATGGACAGGATGTTCCCCATAAAATTAAGGTATTCCACACCCAAGAGTACATGCAACTGTCAAATAGAAATTATTGCTTTACCTGTAATCAGCCATACAACTTATCAGTTGACTGAACATGCCACTACAATGTACAATTTCAAAAGTTTGTTGATAGATGAAAATGAAAATCATCATTTTGATGAAAAAATTGAATTAAAATGGATTTTTCATCAAAATTATGAAGTTAATTATTTTAACATAAAAACAAATTGAATAATTCCCAAATATTAAAAGAAAATTATTATCTACCCAGGAATAATAAAAAATATATTTATAATGGGTTCCATTAATTATTTCTATAGAAATCATTGGTCTTATGAAATGGATCTCAAACAGACATGCACAATATAGTTCTAAACATTCGCTTTCTTTTCAGGAAGAAGTTATCACAAATATTTATTTTTGATAAAAATTATAAAATTCAACACTAAAATTTGAATAAAAATGTTTTGGGTTGTTCTAAAAATGAATAAGGTTTTGATGGGAACAAAGATGGGAACAAATTCTTTGACCTAAACGAAAGCCCCCACCCACCCTCTTTTTATCCACACAAACCCAAAAGATGAATTGTGGGGTCCAAAGAGACACATGGTCACATTTTAAAACTGCCTATAAGACACCTATTTTAGTAAAGCAAATTTTATTTTATTTTTATCAATAGTATCGCTTAAGTCGACGCTAGCCGTCTTGACCTTGTTGTAGGTATGAATGATTTGTTCATTGTTGAAGACCCTACATCAACTGTCAAGATGAAGAACAGGAATAAAAGCCCTGTTCATTGATAATTTTCTATGTTTTCTATGTATTGTGTGTGATTTTGTCCCATGTACATTTACTCCATATCCTTTCATTTTCTATTGACTGGCAGTTTTGCGAACGGCAAAAATCTAAATGCTGTTTGTTAGTAACTTTGACTTATATTCCAAGTGAAAACAATTAATTAAATGTTTAATTAAAATAAATCAAAATTAAACTACATGGGAATTATTCAGGGTATTCCAACTTAGTTGCACCAAAAGGGTATCTTACTATACCAAATTGATCCTTGATTCTTCAAAGTTTAGTTTAGCCGTAATAAAAAGGAGTAAATAACAGCAATAGAATGTCATAAACAGTGCAGAATAAGTCTGTTCACATTTCAGGCCAAATTTATACTGTTGAGATAGTGTCAAGACATATTTAAGACTGTCAAGAATGTGTCGAGACATATTCAGACATTATTTAGAATGTCAAGAATATGTCGAGACATATTCAGACATTATTAAGAATGTCAAGAATATGTCAAGACAGATCAAGACAAATTTAAGACAGTCAAGAATTGGTCGAGACTAATCCAGACTCTGATCAGATGATACAGGAAGTGTCGAGAAATTTTAAGACAATGTTCATACTGTCAAGACACTTGTCAAGAAAATCAAGAACCTTCTAAGACAAATTCATACTATGTCAAGAATTTTTAAAATTATTTAGACAAATTAAGAATGTCGAGTAAAATTCATGCAAATTCAGACAAAACTGGTCTTTTCAGACTTTTGACTTTTGTAGTGTTGGAATGCATGAAATACGGTATGATTTGTGTAAACTAGATACAATGAACAGTGTGCCTTTTTTCGATATGACACTTTATGATTGTGTATTCAATCTCCATTTTTGGTCCTTCATAATAATTAAACACACAAGTAAAGATACAAATCATGCACAAATAAAATCAATAGTCTACACAAATATTTACAAAGGTCAGTCACTATAAATTATGAAATCACTCACGGAACGAATTAAGTTATGAACGGTCTCTGATGAGCCAGAGGTCGTCTGCTTTACATTAAATTATCATGAATTTATCATAATTGTCCTAATCCTTTTATTTATTGTAATTAATGAGTTTTAAATCTAACGATTCATTTAATCTTGGCTTGGGTCATTTAAATTCGTTTTGATTTTATCTGATGTGAAAAATGTTCAACACACTAACATTCCGCTTGAACGATCTAATCAACCAAAGGTGTTAATTACCGGTCACCATAAACATGTCATTTTAACTGTTATACAAACAAGTATGTTTACTCAGCTTTAATCTCTTTGGAAAATGATAAGGTTACATAAGAAATACATCCGATTTGAATTTTTATCATTAGGTCTGCATCTTTTGAAAATTCTTACTTTCGAACTTCGAGTCATCGGGGTCAATTTACATGAATTTTACATCGACGGGACTATAAAATTTACTCGACTTAACCGAGTATTCGAATCAACCGAGTTCGACTCATCAGAGGTAATTATGCATTGATCAAACGGGAATTTTACCAGGACCAGAAATTACTTGACTCATCCGAGTTTTCGACACAACCGAGTTCGACACAACGAGGTTCGACTGTATTGTGAAAATTTTCAAAAGACTTACTCAATTTTCCTAGGTGCCCATTAGTCTTATGATGAAGGAAAGAAATATCATATCCACTGTAAATATCTTCATGATATAACTTTTTTTTTCATTGAGAATGTGTTCTATTCCCAGATTAAAAAACATTCAGGACAATACTTTTTTGGTCTCAATTACAAAATATAGCAGAGTTTGAGTCTATTGCTAAGGTCAAAAATAAAAATTAAGATTGTTTGATGTTGCCCATCTACCCATCTAAAAAACAGCCTACCAGAAAAATTTGATGTCCGACACAAATGGGTTCATATTTTTTTTTTAAAGATTCATTTCTAATCTAACTTGGTTTTCTTGTCTAAAACATGTAAGTTATGTTGTTGGCCAGAAAAAAAAATCCCAACCTACCTACCCAAACTTACACAAGGCATGGGTGGGCAATATTAAACAAAGAATTTCATAAGGGTGGCCTAAACACCTCACTTACCATCTGAGGTCTTTATGTTCTTTAGTTGTTTGTGATTTGTTGTGAAAGGCTCTGAGTTTAGCTACAAGATCTGTGGAATCCTGAGCTGCATTAACTGCTAGCTGTTTAGGTATCACTAACAATGATCGAGCAAATTCTGCTATAGCTAACTGTTCCCTTGAACCCTACAATCAAACATTTATATTCTAAATAACAAAAGGATCAGTCAAGACAAGTTCATTTTAGTTCTAATATCACACTATTATATATCATGAGAGGGCTCTGAATTGATTGTAAAATATTGCATCAAACTATATCTACATATGTATAACAATCTCTAGCATATAATAATAAATGTATAAAGGACTATTTTCTATACATTCAGTATATAACAAGAGGCTGTCAGAGAGACAGTAAACCAGATTTTACTGCAGAGGTCGAAATCTGAACAGTTGAGCAAGTATGGACACAACATTGAAGCTTAAAACATCTCTGAATTTGGATTGTGATTGAATATTTGATACAGCATAGGTTTGTGACACAAAATAAATGTGGTCAAAGAACTGAAAAATTTGAAATTGGACATTTACCTATTATGGTCCAATATCCAAAATCTATGTACATTGATAGAATCAGCATATCAAAGAACCCCAAGAATTCAATTTTTGATGAAATACTTCTTAGTTAAACCATTTCTGTTCAAAAGGAAATAACTCAAGCTTTATTTCCATGAACCAATAATGTAAATCTAAAATTAGATATGATTTAAATATAGTTCTCTAAAATTAGATATGATGTTATATTTATTTTCAAATTATAATCTAATATGATTAATAGTTTTCAAATAAATATGTCACTCCAGTTATAATTGGGTGATTGACAATTACCAGATGGTGTGTTATCTTGATAAAGGTGAAAATCATTTAAAACACTTACATGACTTAGTTTAATCAAACTTTATGTTTTTTTCTTTCATTTCCTGATTTGTAACAAACTAATATAGATCTGCAACTTATCTATAAAATTCTACAACTTTATCTACACAATGTAATGCAATGAAATATATCCTTTAATAAAAATAGATTATTATCTAATGAATTTTCAAATCTGGAACCCCAAACAGGATGAAGTAAAATTAAAATTAACACACACAACAAATATAGCATTCAGAAAATTAGTTTATAAAGAATAACAACCAAACTTAACACATAATTCTTCAAACAATCTACCAAAGAAAAGGAAAAAAATCCAAAATGTCATTTATAATTAATACAATGTCTTTTAAAATCTTTAAAAATGAGTTATTTCCTTCAGACAAAATGGATTAATTCATCAAAAATTGAATTTTGGAAAAGGGTTTTATAACTGAATAACGAGAAAAGCTAAAATCTTGAAAATTGAACTTGACCTTCATTTAGTCACAGGAAACAACATATTTAAATTTGAAAAAATTTCTTCAAAGTGTTTTCATGTAAATGAACAGACACTTTTCGGCAGCCGCCCGCCCGCCCGCTGTACATCCCCAAATCAATAACCGATTTTTACTTTGAAAATCTGGTTAAAAATTCATGTAACATGTTTAAGGTGATCAGTCCATAACTGACAATATGATTAGGGCTGTTCCCAAATTCAATGCATAGGGGGATAGGATGAACTTTTTTAAGATCCTGACCATCCATAAAATAACTGTTTTCATTTAACTGATAGTTTTTACATAACCACCTTTATTCAAATAATTTGAGGGCCTCCATTCACCCACCTAATAAATTTTGAAACAACCCTTATAAGGAAAGGTCCATATGTTATATTTGAAGAAAAATAACCAAGGCTAACAAAGGAAACTTTTGAAATTCTTTCATCAAGTAAATTTATGAGGATTTGAACTAAGCTTTAGTTTTTTCCTTTTTAGGAACTTATATTTGTCCAAAACAATGTTTATAATTTACATTTTTATCTTTTTCTAACAAATTTATCAATATTAAACAGTCAAATTAATTATGATCCCGACAGTTTTTTCCTATAGTTTTTAGGGCAATTCCATTATAACGGATGTCTGAGGTTAGGAAGGCGTACATCATATGGTAATTCAACCATTTACCAAGTCTTATAAAGAGCTGTGCCATGAGTGCTTGATACACCTGTAGCTTTTGCAGTAATTAAAGTTCCACAACTCCTCAATGTCATATCAGAAATTTATAAAAATAAACTAAAGGTAGTTTATTTTAATAGATATAAACCAAAGTATCATGAACACTGCTCAAAGCATTTTTGAGTTATAATCTGAAAACAGGAAAATCCCCACTTCTTTAACAATAAAATCCCATAAACTCGAAAAACATGAAAACGTAAAATCTAAAATTTATAAAAATTGAAAGGGAGCTTCGTCAATAGATATAAACAATTCACCGAAGTTTCATGAAAATTGGTTAAAGCTTTTTGTGTTGTTGTCGGCATGTTGACATCAGAGGGACGGACAACGGAATACCATAATACGTCCCTTAAATTGGTGTATAAAAATCAATCTTCCCATCCTACCCTCCCACATTCATTGCAATGGAATAACCCTCATTTGAATCGTTTTACATTTGTCATTTCAGGGGCTTTATAGCGTGCTTTACAGTTTTGCTCATTGTTGAAGGCTGTATGATGACATATAGTTGTTAACTTCTATGTCATTTAGTCTCTGGTGGAGAGTACTCTCACTGGCAATCATACCACATCTGTTTATGTTTATACTTAGTTTTTAGCATACTTACTAAAGACGTAGCAAAATTTTCTAGGTAGATAGACAGAGCAGCCTCTACAGCACCACCTCCAGGTACTACTGTCTTTGACTCTAGGACACGCTTCACTACACACAGTGCATCATGAACAGATCGTTCCATCTCATCGCACATGAAATCGTTAGCTCCTCTCAGTATAATTGAAGCAGCTGATCTGGCCTTTGGTCTGTTGAAAAAAATATAGACACAATTAATTATTGGAAACCAAACAGCTAAGATAAAACATACCATAAACAAATATTACAGCATTACTGTAAGCTTGGAGATACAAATGTTTGTTATACAAAGAGCTCACCAGTAATCACAAGTCACACATGGATACAGTCAATGGTCATTTTATTTACCTTACTATTTACTGATATTGTTGTGATTACTATCAACCATCACTGTTTTATACCAGTATTTGGTTGACTGTTCCAGATTTAATTCAGTCAGTACCAATAAGCAGTACTTACCTTTGGAACATTTTCTGGTGTTTATATAACCCATGTGTATAACTGTTTGTACAACTTAAACATACAACAGCAAAGTTATGGGTAGAAAACTGTCATAACAGTTGAGAAAGGCGTCTTGCAATTAACTTTTTTTTTGTATTAACACAATCAATCTTTGACCAAAATAAATTTGAAACCACATACTCCTTTACTATTTCTACATGAGTGACTAATGTCCAGAGTTGAGCAAATGTTCCAAGTTTGGTACTGGTCCGAGAATGCATTTAAACTTAAAAAGTCACACAATCTCCTGTATTTTTTTTTCAAATTTTGTAAACATGAATTTTTAAAATCATGCAAACCTTTTACCTCACAATTATCTGAAGTAAAACAGGGCTCTGTGATTTTCCAGAAAGACTAAAATTTCTGGTTTTGTGATTTTCCAGAAAGACGAAAATTTCTGGTTTTCATGTCTTTTACATGAAGAAAACATTTTTTTTTTATGGAGATGAGGATGAAATTCAATTTTTTTTTGGCATGTGAGAAGTAAATGGTATTTATTGACATATAAAAGGTTCAACTAACCCTTTAATAAGACATAATTCATCATCACAGATTCGTTCTTGTAAAACTTCTTCAGCCTGACCCAGGAATGCAGCATCAAATGATTCTTCTCCTTCTAAGTTAGCTAATGTTGATACCAACTGACCTGAAAAAAAACCAGATGAAAAGCCTACTTTAGTTTATAATTCAGTTATTGGCTAATTTGTTACTGTTACTGTGTTGATTCATTATTATTCCATGGGTTCTATTTTGGAGGCTGTTGTAGGAATATAGGAACTAAGAATCAAATAGTACATCAAAAACAAATTATATGCTTGTATTCATAATTAAACGATAACGTGATATACATGTATCCACAGAATACATCTTTTCATTAATCCACAAAAAAGTAGTGTCCATTGGATAAGCAAATTCACAATATGTGAATCCATGATTCAATACTGACCTCCTGTAGCTTTAGCTATTCTTTTAAGTCAACCTTTTACACCTCCTGACTGCCATTGCTCCTGCCTCGACAAAGTATTTAAGACAGAGGTCATCTATACCACCAGTTGTAAGGATAACATTGGCTCCCGATGATAAAATTTTATCTATTCTTTCCTTTGTTATATCGGATTCTCTAAAATTAAAGTACAAAATTATTTATTGTAATAATCTACACAATTTTGCATGAAGATATTAGTACAATTGAAATATTTCACAAACTGTTTTAAATTCCACCCAACAATCAGTTTGTTTAAATAACTTTTAATCTTTCCTTTCTTTAAGTTACTCATCATTGTCCCAGATTTAATTCACCGTCAGTATCAATAAGTAGTACTAACTCTTGGTTAATTCTGGTGTTTATATAACCCAAATGTATAACTAGAGGTACAATAGTGTTTATACCACAGCAAAGTTATGGGTTTTGTCTTTTACAATAACCCAGCAAAATATATAGTTTATTACTGCATTCTCTACCCTGACATTAATTCTTTATATAGAAGAAAGTTATACCAAAAAACATTGAAAACATGTTGTTTTACAACTGGTTTTGAAGAATTAAAGAATTCATTAATTGATTCAACTTGAATTTGTCAGCCACTTTTTATTGACATAGTACCCTGAGAAAACCACATACTTTTGGCAGGACCCTGGCATTCTTTGTCAGTTAAGATAATAGTTGAATGCACATGCCACAAGCACCATTCAAACTGACAACCTCAGTGTTGACAGGCTACTGATCGCTGTAGCCTGAGAAAACCACAGACTTTTGGCAGGAACGCTGGCATTCTTCGTCAGTTAAGATAATAGTTGAATGGACATGCCACAAGCAGCATTCAAACTGACAACCTCAGTGTTGACAGGCTACTGATCACTGTAGATAAACTACCTACACCACTAAGCAACAAAATCACCTTAAGGCTTTGATGTTCCCTTATCTTGATACAGTAGATCTAAGGCTTTGATGTGTTCCTTCTTATCTTGATACAGTAGATCTAAGGCTTTGATGTTCCTTCTTATCATGATACAGTAGATCTTAAAGACCTGCTTCATCAAGAGAACATGATAGGCCCTTCTTTGCATATTGAAATTTTGCAAGAATCAAATTGATTATTTACAAGGTTATAATCAGAAGTCATTAAAATAGACATGTAGAAAAAGTTATTTGAGGATATCCTAAATCATATGAATATAACCTAAAATCTGACAGTTAAGTCCTACAACTCTAGAATGAAAACCATAAAATATTCAAAATCAAAGGGAGTTTCCTTTTATTAATTCCAATAAAAGCATAGTGTTTTGTAAAGGTAAATCAATCTAGGCATATATAATATACTTAAACACATTTTGTTTTGAATAAATAGATTAAAGCAAACTTGAGTTAGCCATAAATTTAACACTGAAATGACAAACCAAAATAATTTCAAAATTCAAAGGAAAACAAAATGCCCAATAAACATCCTTTTTATTCGATAAAATACAGCGTTATCCCAGATTTGATTGACCATTAGTACTAATCAGAAGCACTAACCCTGGTACATATTCTGGAGTTTATATAACCCAAATGTATAACTATAGGTACAATCATGTTTATACCACAGCAAAGTTATGGGTAAAGTCTTTATTTGACACTGATTACTTGAAGGTCATTTTGGGAAAATTTGATTGGGTGGGAGTTGCTTGATAATTTCACATAACCCATTTATTTAACAAAGTCAAAGGAAAATGTATATTTTAACATTGGATACAGTGATTTCAAGTAAATGAAATAATAAATTTGCTTGCCAAATTTTGGTATTGACAGTTTCTAGCAGAGAAAATAAAGACAAGCAGCCAAAACCAGACCAGTATATCGACTGATTGATTGGTAGTTGCTTAACATCCCGTAGCAAATATTTCTTGCCTGTTCAGGATGAATTAGTATATTGATATTTTAAACTGGGACTGAAGGTTCAATGAAATATTTGGGATTCACACATAAACAGATGGCCATCCAGTTGTGATTGGGGCAAAACTACAAGCCAGACAAGCTAGTTTCTACACAAAAATATAAACTTTATCAAGGAACATTCTGTATAGATATTACCTCTGACGAACACCATCTAACTGATCTGGATTTTCTATTAATACTTGAATACCCATCTTCATCTTGGCTTTCTGTAGACTGAAGTCTAAACACTAATTTTGCTCCAGATATTTTCTTTACCATTGCTGCAAAAAATAAAACTTCTATAACTTGTATATATATATATCCAAGTTTTTCTCTTACAAAATAATTCATTTGCATTTCATTTCCTGCCTGTCTGCCATGTATTTCTTCATGTTATAGGGTATATATATCACTCTGTGCCAAACTCCTTAGGTTCTGTCTGACTTTCGGTCAGACAGTGATGTAGGTTTTGTCTACCGAACAGACTTTTGTCTGTCCGAAAAGAAATCAATTAATTAAGCTTATTGTGTTTAAATGTACTGTGTTGTTTTATGATATATTCATGGTAAAATTGCATTTCAGGAAAGCCATTATAATATTTGCGCTTTTTGTCATAATTGCTTCCTTCGTCAGTCACGTTAGTTTCAAGGCTTACCGGGATTGCCCTTGAACATACTTCAGAGTAAACATTTTACCTGGAAGTTTTCATTTCTATCAATCTGTGTGCAAGCATATCAAAATACAATAATAAGTCACAGAACCAGAGCGGTGAAAACACCGGACATACAGACCAGAATTGACATAAGATTTGGCATACCTAAGTCTATTTCATTGGTCAGTGTTCTCCCAGGCCGTTGTAAGGCGCGGCACTGAGACGCTATAATTTTTCCCGTGATGCTATAATAATTTCCACGACGCTATAATTATTTTCAGGATGCTATTTTACTTGTCTCTATATCGCAAAACCATGTCCTAAATTTTGAACTTTCCTCTCATTACTGCTTGTAATCATAAAATTACATCACCTTTAATTGTAATCCTCCAAGTCGGACAATAGAGTCAATTTAAAGAGATTTAATAGGTGTTTATTCCCTTTGGGTGATAACTGTTTGGATACAAATACCCCAAGCTGACACTTTTGACATGACTAATCCCACGTGGTCCAATCACAAATTTCAACATGGGAAAATGTACTCAGGAAATCATAAATCAATTTGAAATCTACGTTTGCATAATGAAAATTCAAAGATACAAACGATTTACCTCTTTAGTAAAGAGGTTTGGTCGTATGTTTTAAAACTTTCAAAAATAAAATTTACTTTCTTTCCTTCCGGTACTACTTGTTGATCCTTGTTAATCGAGAGTGTAGATTAAACATATTGATTTTGAACTAAATAAGTTTGATACTTCTTTAGAAAGTGATCATAATTGGCCTTAGTTAATGTTTCATCCATTTAATGCATTAAAAGCGTCACATTCATTCCCAATCTCTTGTCAAACATTGTTTATTTTCGTAAATTTTTCTTGGCTGCCATTAAACTATTTGTGTTAACTACGGATCAGAACCGGACCAGATATGACAAAATCCGCATTTTACGATTATAACTACTGTACAGATGCACAAATGGCACAGGTAGACAGAAAAATTATCTCTAAAGAGAAAACTCACATTCCACACACTAACAGACTATCTGTTAGATCTCCTTGCTAAATGTATTCTTTTGAAAATGCATTGTTTCAATATACTGATTAAAGTAGCTTAACTTTGTTAAAAATATATATCATTTTGATATAAAGGAACAATTGAGACTAATTCATCGAGTACCATGAAACAAAGAATTTCATAGACATGATAAAGAAAATTTTTTACTTGAAATTTTATTGCTATCTGATACTTTCTCTTCCCTTTTATATAACAAGAGTGCACATGCTGAAATGTCTCGCCTTCTTTACTAATCATTGATATTATGTTGATAGTCCTAAATATAAAGCTTTACTACAACTATCACATAAACTTAACATGATCCAAGAAAATGAGGTCAAGGTGATATAAACCAAACAAGAAATACATGTACACCTTACAATCATTCAATGCACTAAATATAGTTGACCTATTGCTTATAGTTTCTAAGATACAGACTTGACCAAGAAAACCAAACATTGACCAATGAATCATGAAAATGAGGTCAAGGTCAGATGAACCATGCCAAGCAGACATGTTCAGCTTGCAATCCTTCCATACAAAAATATGGTTGACCTATTGCTTATAGTATTAGAAAACAGACCAAAACACATAAACTTAACACAGAGCAATGAACTGTGAAAATGAGGTCAAGGTCAAATAAAACCTGCAAGACTGACATGTACATCATAAAATATTTCCATACACCAAATATAGTTGACCTACTGCATATAGTATTAGAAAAGAGACCAAAACTCAAAACTTAACTTTGACCACTGAACCATGAAAATGAGGTCAAGGTCAGAAAACACCTGCCAGCTAGACATGTACACCTTACAATCATTCCATACACCAAATATAGTTGACCTATTGCATACAGTATAAGAAAACAGACCAAAACACAAAATCTTAATTATAACCACTGAACCATGAAAATGAGGTCAAGGTCAGATGACACCTGCCAGTTACACCTTACAGTCCTTCCATACACCAAATATGCTAGACCTATTGCTTCTAGTATCTGAGATATGGACATGACCACCAAAACGTAACCTTGTTCACTGATCCATGAAACGAAGTCGAGGTCAAGTGAAAACTGTCTGACAGGCATGAAGACCTTGCAAGGTACGCACATACCAAATATAGTTATCCTATTACTCATAATAAGAGAGAAATTAACATTACAAAAAATCTTAACTTTTTTCAAGTAGTCACTGAACCATGAAAATGAGGTCAAGGACAATGGACATGTGACAGATGGAAACTTCGTAACATAAGGCATCTATATACAAAGTATGAAGCATCCAGGTCTTCCACCTTCTAAAATATAAAGCTTTTAAGAAGTTAGTTAACGCCGCCAGCCGCCGGATCACTATCCCTATGTCGAGCTTTCTGCGACAAAAGTTGCAGGCTCGACAAAACCAGTTCTTTATTTTACTAGATATTTAGTATTTTATATATACAGGTTGCACTATAATAAACCATTCATTTAAATGGGTAGGTAGGGTAACTGGAACCACACACGTATTTTTATTTGGCCCAAGAGGAAAAAACAATTCTATAACTATAAATGAATATAGAAAACATAAACTGAAACAACCGTTATCATGGTTATAGTTTTAATTGTATTCTCAGTTATGAATTGAACAATATAAATACACAATAAAGGAAATAGAGCATCGCGCGACACGACAAATGACATTGAAAAAATAGTTTTATTTTTTACGCCAAATGTGATGCTGTCCAAAATTTCTGGGAGAACACTGCCCGGTGCTTGGCACAGACTGTTATATAAAGATGGCTTTCAAAATTTTAGATATGAGCCTTCCTGATGGGAATGACATAACAGACCATAATTATCAGGAAAGGATTTTAAGACTGTAAATATACCTAGACAGGTCGTTCTTAAGTTTTTGTGCTGTAAAAATCTTTACTTACCTTGTGAGGCTACTGTACAATTTAAAGCATATCCATGAACAAGTGTGCTTTCTTTCAAACTCTTCCCATGAGCCTTCAATACATTGACTGCCTTGATTGGATATCTGTAACCCCTTTGCCATCAGATGTTTTAATTGCCATGGCAGCATCAACAACCATGTTGGAAAAGAATTCCATTTCACTGTCTTAGTTAAGGTTGTATAATTCTCAAGACATTCCTAAATTCAAATGAATTTTATCATTCAAAATTGATTCATGACCCTTAAGCATTGTTAAGGATGTACTTAGGTCAGGTTTAGGAATTTGTGTCAGATGTTCGAACTCCTTGGTTTTTCCTACAAAGTGTTTTGATTCCACATAATTTTCAGTAGAAACCTATGCTGTACACTTGCTACAAAGAACACTATAGCTCATGTAATACAAAACTTAACAGATGATGATGATGGGGTTATTAACGACCTTGACTGGCTGTACGGTCGGTAAACTTTAACAGTAAGACTAATGGTCCAAACGATACTAAAAGTCTCCTAAAATGCTGCAACTTAGAATGTCACCTTTATAGGTTAGTGTTATGCTAGACATAAAATTGTTCAGTACCTTGTAAGAATTACTTCCTATATACCAGAAAACATTCGGATCAAAGTACTGATATACTGTATCCCACTGTATATACTATCAATCTACATAGATTGTAAGCAAGTTGAATGGGAATCACTGACTCGAAAAAAATATAAATCAGTCTTCTGATTATTTTTTTTAATACAGATTTTGTGTCGCTCAAAGGAGTATATCTTATTTTCGTTTGTTAGTGCGTAACACCTCTTTCAACACTCTTGCCTACGTCATGCATATAGAAGCCTGTTTTTATTAGTTGAGGAAGCCAGAGATTTTTCTGGAAAGAACCACCAACCTAAGGCCATGTTGGCAGGAAAACTGACAATCATTGTCAATTGAGATCAGACACAAATGAACCTTCCAACTGGCAGGGTTCAAACAATTCTACTTCTACATGTATGTTGACAGGCTAGTGATCACTATAATTGAACTACTTTGTATATTTATTTTATTGTATTTGTAAAAGATATTAACAACCACCAGAGGAACATTATTCATTATTGTTTGAAGGAGGAAATTAACTACATACATGCATTTTTGTTCTTCGTTCAAATTCTGTCAGAAGGCATATGGTACGTTATTTTATGTATGTAATGTGTGTGTGTGTGTTTGGTGAAAAAGGTGTTTGTTGAAAAAAAGCCAATTAATCAAAGAATAAAAATTTAATATGTATTCTTTAGATTTATGACTGAAAAGAATTTAAATACATTCATTGCAAATATAAAATGGAAATATATTGGCTATGAGTAAAGGATACGGTCCAATGATTTTACTTGACATGCTGGTTTTGCCGCACTAATTATACATTCTCTTCCCAACTCCTCAACATTTATTGTCATGTGTTCCTGTATGTATTTACATGCTTCTCTGAAAATAAAATAATACTCAGAATAGATTGTAGTCATCTTTATTAAATGATTAGTTACTGTTTAATTGTTTATGCTGATTTTGGTAAATCGTAAGTTACTTGCAGCAAGCTGCTTCACTTATCACAGCAAATAAGATATCACCAGCTAATAATTTCATTAAAAGTATTTTCACAATCTCTTATAACATTGACAAACTGACAATTCGTTAACAGTTGAATGGTATCTACTATAATGTTAAAGTTTTATCTTCTGCACAAAATTAGAATACATTTATTTTTTTATGGTTGAGGTCTTGTGTGCTGACAGGCACGAAGAGGATGAGTGAGTGAGTGATAATGTTAAAGTTTTATCTTCTGCATAAAATAAGAATACTATTAGTGATCTTGGTGTAATCAGGGTGTACAGAATTTTACACTGTTGTTGAAAATTCATACACCCTGAGGCGCAGCCGAATGGGTGTATGAATTTTCAACAACGTGTAAAATTCCGCACACCCTGATTACACGAAGATAACGAATTTATTTCTTATGAACAATTCCTTTACTCATTTTTAAACCAGGATGTAAAATTGAAAATGGTAATGAAAATTTCCAGTGTAATATTTTTCAAGTCAATGTTGCTGCGCATTGTCAAATATTTTTTCTTTATTTTGGGAAATTCAGAAAATTTTGTGTTCTTTTGAATTTTCAGGGAAAAAAATTTTATAAATATTTTTTTTATTTTTTTTTCAATTTTGTCCTCAAATTTAATTATTCTTTTTTTGGATATTTTATTTTATTTCTTTTTTTTTTTTTTTTTTTTTGGACATTTTTTTTTTCTTTATTTTGGCAAAATTTTATTTTTAAAATTTTTGGCAAAATTTTATTTATCCCGGGTGAACAAGGGTGGGGTGTTATTTACACTGGGGTAATTAGCCAATCAGATTGCAGTATTTTTGCTGCATAAGAAATAAATTTATTTCTTTACATTATGTGTTTTGAAAGGCAGATAACTTACTTGCATGCCAGTCTATAAAGGGAGGCTACTTACTTGCATGCCAGTCTGTATCCACTGATGATGGAGGTAGGATGGATTTTACAGTTAACAAGTTCATCAGCATTCTTCAATAACTCAGCAGCAATAATTACCTACATGAAGATAAGAGAAAAAAATTGTAAACTTTGATTATAGACCATTAGATTTTTATTAGAAAATTTAAGACTTGAAAAGTAGTAAAAAGTATTAGGAAAAGCAATAAATTTAACTGCTAAAGTGACAGCTACTGACTATAAAGAATGAAGTGTACAGTACTTTGTCAGAAGTACTTCCAACATGACAGAAGTATTCGGATCAAAGTACTGATATAATATACCCCACTGTATATACTATCAATCTACATTGATTGTAAGCAAGATGAATGGGTTTCGCCTGCATCGTTAGCTACTAGTCTGATGCCCCAGACTACTAAAATTTTATTCAGACTAGTAAATTTTTGCAAAATTTTGATTCGACACATAAGGAAAATGCCTGAATATTTGTCTTCGGACAAGTAGTTGGAACAGATTTTGGTGCAGACTGTGTTTTAGAATTTAATTAAAGATTATGAGTAATTTTATTTTTGTACCCAATAGATATTTTTAAATATTACCCAGAATGCTTCTGATTATAAAATGAGGAATTTCTCAATAATATTAGCAAATGCAAAAATTGTGGTAATAAACTGTTATCAAGAGATATGTCTCGCTTTTGGTTATTTAGATACAGTCCAGCTATCGCGGATTCACCAAAACACGCGATTCCATGATGGAAATTAATTAAAGATCGTGGATTTCCGTGATGGACGATTTAAAAGATTTACCTAAAAATATCCAAATCTGGTCCGCGAAGTCCACGATGACAGTTGATTTACAGGATAAAACAATTCCTTTACTGATGCTAGCTGATACAATGTAGCTGTCTAAATGCGAGTGCAATGAGATAAGACAACGAGGTGTAATTGGGTCTACGTGCAGAATAATAACCAAAAATGTTTTAAAGTTTTTTATTCATTAAGCAAATGTATGATGTGATTACTAAATACTTCTTATTCTGATTCACCGATAAAATATTTTAATTTCATCCTCCCAAAAAGCTTTAAATTGTTTATTAAATTTGACACAAGCTACCTTTGTGTACCTTAATTTGGATCTTATTGTGAGTTCAATAGATAAGCAACAAGGTTTAACTGGGTGTACATTTAGAATAAAAATATATTTGTTTTTTAAAGGCTTACGATTCATAAAAATATGTATGATGTGATAACTCATTTCTTTTATTCTGATTAAAAAATAATTTTAATTTTATCCTCCAATAAAAGTGGTAAATTGTTTAATAAATTTAAAACATGCTACCTTTTTGTACCCCAATTGAGAAGTTACAAAGATTACAATGCCTGTCAATCATTACCCCAATGAAGGTTAATAAACACATGACCTGTGTCGGCCAACAGACACCTGCTGTTATAAACAAGTATGTGTCCGGTTTATATTTCAACAGGTAAACAGAAGTTGGTTAATAGAAATTGATAGGTGTTTTATTAAATTGTTGAATGATAGTTTAAACCAAGCTTCACATGCTCTTAATTTAGTCTTTTATGCAAACATTTATTTCAGGAGGATAATACTCACTTGGATCGTCTGATTATTGTCTTTGATTTCATTTGAATAAAATACAGAATTTAATCCATCAACCCTTTTAATCTTTTGCAATAGAAAAAATACTGGTTGTTATTTGAAATAAAATTTTCAGCTTTTTATGCTATAATTATTAAAACATGACCAAATTATTAAACACAATCTTTTTACTCATTTTGGACTGGTTGGAAGTTGGTTGTAAAATGTCCAGTGACAAATATCTCGTACATTGTCGTGCAATTTCTGTAAGGGATGTTGCTGGTTAGCACGTTTATTTAATTAATGCCCGGTCAACATACCCGTCTTTAAAATCCTGGGACTGTTAGAGAACAGGAGAGTTATGAAATAAGAGTTTAAAGGCATTTAGTATACATACAAAGTTGAGCACTACAAGACATGGTTTAGACCGGGTTAATACTTATATGATGCAATGGACAGACTGTAACTTTGGATAATTATTTTCTGCATGAATAAGTTCGTGTCATATTGGATGATAACGGTTTAAACATTATGTATATAAGAAGAAAAAAAATAGTGGAAAACATGTTTGTCGTACATGTATGATTTGCCAAAAATCAGCTTTAACAAACTTAGTGGGGTATATTGTATATGTAATGCTGGGCAGACAAAAGACATATTTTGTAGTAATATAGCGTAGAGGAAGAGACAGAAGTTGGACTGGGAGAAGAGCTAAGTTTATTGTATTTAATTTAATGCAACAATTTCAAATATCTTTTGAAAGATATGTGGTCCTGAAAAGGACCGTTTGTAATCTTTGTGTAAACTGTATACACCTCAAAGGACGCCGAACTCTAGCTCTTGATAATGGGGTCGTCTGCTGGTGGGTTGTTTTCAATCTGGACAGCAGCAAGTGCAGGTCTTTGTTTCTTTGGTTGTCGACGCAGCATCTCATTGACAGCATTGATGACATTGGTCCGAAGATGTCTTCCTGACGGACCTCAGGGTACATCCGAACTGTAAATTGCCGGATTATCTCTCACCTGGCTGGGTCCAGCTCACGCTACCATGCTTTCCACCACCATTCCAGTTGTAGAAGTAGCGCAGGTTGTCCATGCCGCATAATTCTGGAAAAACCTTTTGGTTAAGGCAGCCGCAAAATTACCAGCGCTCTTTGCCGAAATCTTGATTCTTGTCAGCTCCTCATTTGGAAGGTTGTACAAGTCTGGTATGGCAGGTACCTGTTGGTCGCTACTACTGCTGCTGGAATGGTGGGCCTATGTTGTCTGGCTAAAATCTGGTCTTGTTGGCTCGCCAGTCTTTTATGCATAACTTCCAGCTCTGTTAACCCACGGAGGCCTGTATCAACTTTTTGTTCAGAGTATCAAGGTTTTTCTGGATTGATGTTACTGCAGAACCTATTGCTGCTAGTGCAGACATTACAGGACCGAGATGACTTGAAGTATAGGTTGGTCTGGCTGGTGTAAAGGCGATACTAGCGGTGGAGTTGGTGCTGTCGGATTTGGACCACGGATGGAAACTGGAGTACTAGAAGTTGGTACAGGTAGGGGACTGCTGGTTGTGTCTGATGGGAACTTTCAGCAGATGCTGGTTGTTGTGTAGTGGCAATGCGACGCCTAGGTGGTCTGATGACTGGTAAAGGGTCGTAAAACCCTGGCGGAGTGACAACCCTAATCACTTTTATGGCTTGCTGCCGGTTTACCACTTTTGGTTAGGGGTCGTACAGTTTTGGACCGGAAGCCTTTGGTCTGCTTGGTGTTTGTCGTATTGGACCTGATGGTTTGAGTGCTGGTTTTTGGTCTGTCTTTTCTTTTGGGTTGAGCTCTCTCGACAGGTGGGCTTGAAGGATCATCACTCTCGACTGCTAGAGAAAACCGTTGTCCTGCTTTGCCTTTTCTACTAGGGCTGACATTGCCGCGTAGTCACCAGAACCAAGGATGACGGCACTAGCGCACTCTTCTCTGTTCCACTTGACTTGGTAAATTTCATTTACTCTTATTCTGTCTTCTGTTGCTATGTGGACTCTCTGGCGCACCATGACACCCCACAGTTAACAAATCTGACAGCAAAGTCAGATTGCTCTCTGGTTAAGGCACGAAAGACATTGTTGTAGTAAATTAATTGGTATTTTAGCTAACGGATAACTGAAATGATAATATTTTTGTTGGCTTCCGTATTTATTGCTAGTAAATTTGGCACCGCCCAGTTGAAGATTTTAATGATTCCATAAATTTCATTGGTGGAAAACCAAAATTTACCCCAAAAACACGTGCACTGCCTTGACACGTTACTGTGTATTACAGATGATTTCAAGAGGCGACACTATGTCTGGCTGAACACCTGTGCTTCAAAAGTTTGTGAAAAGATTTCAAACTATAGAATAAATATAAAATTTTACAAATTTTTTAAACTCCAGTCTTCTGTGGCTTTATAGTATTTTGAGGTACAAATGTATTTGCATGAATAAAAGAAGTGTGTGATACGCTAGTTTTACACCTGAATTAAAATATGCCTTAATTATGACTATAAAGATTATAATAATTATTCTATATCAAAACAAATTTTCTTTCATCTTCACAACAATAGTATTCAAAATAAATGTATTACTTCATTAGTTTTCTGTCAAACTGGATTTCTATTCAAGGTCCGTATTGACTAAAATATGTATTTGATAGATGTTGATTTTAATCGATTGATTGAATTAAAATGTATGGTTGCTCGTTTAACCTTCAGTGACAAATATTAAATGCATATTCTGCGAATGAAAAATACACAACTGATACAATATATATGCAGGGTAACCGGGATTAAAGGCTGGATATTTGAAGTCGCGTGAGAATGAGAGTACATGTATGTTGTTTGGTAAGAATTTACAACTGACCATCTATTGACACCTGCAATTTTCAAAAGGTTTTATTGACTTCTCTTCTGATAAAGTTATTTGCAGAAGGATGATTTCTTTCAGTTGCGTCATTTAATAACTAAGAGAATGACTATCTTTGTAAAAAGTAAGTTGTATAAGAAGCATAAAGATCAAATTAATAGAATTTTTTTAAACTTTCACTAAAAAAACATGAGCATGAACATTTTGTCTACATAAGTACATGAAGGATTTACAATGTTAAGCACACGCCCATTTTCAATATCAGACGATTTTTCTGTACAGGTTATATTGAACTGTCTATTCTGAGTATGCACTGATATATTGGTCATTGGACGTTTAACCATCAATACGGTAATCCCTGTGAAATGGTGAGCAGAAAGATGTTTGTATAACAAGTGTCTCTATTCGTCTTTGCTGATGTCCTTTTCGGTTTTTAAACATACATGCACCATACAATAATCAGTTACAACAAAACAAAAGATGTGTCTCCACGATAAAACAATTCACTTAAAATCACCAGATGTCAGCCCTTCCTTATTTTTACGTAGTAAAGTGTTTTCAAAATATGAACTGAATCATTTGTCAATTGACACTAAGCAATCAATAATCGAATGCGATACATTAAGTGGGCCTATAAAATGTACATAGTTGTATACAGCGTGACATTGAAAATCCGAATGAGCTGTATCAATAATTATTTATACTTTCCTTTTTCAAGAATTCACGTTTGTAAAACCCACACAAAACCATACAACCTTTCAATAAGCCCGATTTGTAAGTCAAGTATCATTTTATTGACAAAATGAATATCACATTTTAAAATTACGATTTTTTTTCACGGTAACAATAAAATAAAAAATAATTAGTCACAGGATTTTAAACTAGAACTACTACAGTCTTAGATATTTTATAAAACTGTCTGTTGAACTTTTTTATTGATAATTAATAACTTGTAACATTAATGATTTTACTTAATCTCAAACAATTTTCAATTTACAAATTTCTAAAGATAATAAGTTCAAAATCAGTCAATATAATGTAGCTCCTCCTTCCACATTCGATTATTACCTGAACACCCGCTCATTGGTTTAAACTTCTCGATGACTTTTGTGTATGCATCACCTTTCAGACAAGTGAACATACGAAAGACCGCCCCATGTCAATCAAACTTTACCTGAGCTTGAATAGAAATAACAACAGGACAAGAGGAGTAATTACGGGCCAATGTGATTTTAAATAACAATACACACAACCAATAAACTGACAAATATATTGTTTTCTCGCTATTAGCTTTTATCACCACAATTAATTCTCATGCACATTCATTGTAACAATAATTAAACATTATATTTTATCGATAACATAAAATTCAGCGTTATTACAATAGATATTCTATTGATTTCCACGAAGGTCCACGATAAAAATTGACCTGTCCGCGATCATAATGGACTTTTCGTGGCATATTATAGGTGAAAATATAATTTCCCGTCGCGATAGTCCGCGTCTTTAGATGGACTTTATGGAAATCATCTTGTCGGGAGTGTAATGCAAATGTTGAAATTAAAATAGCAACACTTTTACATGTACAATGTAAGTTTTGCAAATATTCAAAGTCAATGAATCATGACTGAAGGTACATGGCCTAAAAATCTCCATGAAAATGAGATGTGTCAATGCTAATACAACTGCATACCAAATACCATTGATTTATCATAAGTAGTTCCTTTTAAACAAACCTAAACACAAACTAATCCATGTAAACTAAGCAAAATTTCAAATTCAATAAACCATAACTGAGGGGCGGGTCAAATAATCTCCATTGTAATGAGATGTTCCAATGCTTATACAACTGCATACCAAATATCACTGACCTACCACTAGTGGTTCCCCATTAACCGACCTAATCACAAACTAATACATGAAAACTAAGCAAAAGTTTCAAAGTCAATAGACCATGACTGAGGGGGGGCCAAATAATTGCTATGGAAATGAGATATGCCAATGCTTTTACAACTGCATACCAATTATCATTAACTTACCACTAGTGGTTCCCTATTTACTGACCTAATCACAAACTAATACATGAAAACTAAGCAAAATTTCAGTCAATAGACCATAACTGAGGGCGAGGGCCAAATAATCTCCATGGTAATGAGATGTGCCAATACTAATACAATTCCATACCAAATATCTTTAACTTACCACTAGTGGTTCACCATAAACTAGACCTAATATCAAACTAATACATTGTTGACGCCGCCATCGCCATCACCCGGATACAGGATACCTATGTCTCGCTTTTGACTGTCAAGCGAGACAAAAAGACAACTTTGGGATATAATTTTGAACCTTGGGATTATAAGCAATGAAATACCTTTTTATATTGAAAATTTTAGATTTGAAATAAAATAGAAGCTAAGATTTCGAGAAAAAACAATAATATAGTTATATATTTTAACAAGAAACTTTTGCTTGTGTATGGCTTAAAAGTAGCTAGAAGGAACACGATGATCTCAGGTACTTACATCCCTAACTTGACATTTAAGCATACTAACATGACTAATTCCAAGTGTTTCCATAGATTTCTAAAAGGGTATTGTGTTTTAACAGTTTTAAACCTTCTGGACAGGAAATTATATCTATGATATAATCATATTTATAAATTAACTGTTTACAAACAGGTGAATTATTCCAAACACAAAGGATTTTTTACCCCCACCGCTTTTTCCCATTGCATATATTACCATAGCCATATTTGGCTAATTTTGGGAATTTTGAGCACTCAATGCTCTTCTGATATTTACTTGATTTATCTTTCCAACTATTTTGATTCAAGTTTCTTTGGTAAGTCTTTTGTAGACAAAACATTTGTATGCACACCAAGTTATAAGATTGGTATCTTAGATGAGTTAGGGGACCTCATTGGCCGAGTGGTCTAAGTAATCAAACTACTGTATCACTACCTGTCAACACTGAGGTTGTGAGTTCAAATTCCAGGTGCGCTTAACTGCAATCTTAATTGACTTGGATTGTCAGTTTTGCTTTCAAAGGTCAGTGGATCTCTCTGAGCACTTTGGCTTCCTGCACCAATACTGTGGATTCATTATTATTCGTTGGATACCAATTTTGTTGAATTGTGGGAACAGGTGAACCACTTAATTTAAATGTTTCAATGAATTAAAAATTTTCTATAGGCTTGTATGCCAACTGTGGAAAACCACGAAATTAAAAATCCACGAACATGTAAGTTTCTTTCAATCCACGAAAATTGGTACCACGAAAATAAATGAATCCACAGTAATAAAATGCTCCGCTGGTCGCAGCTTGATACGACCACAGAGGTCGAACCCGAACAGTTGGGGCAAGTATGGACAAAACATTCAAGCTTGATACAGCTCTGAATTTGGATTGTGATTAAATATTCGACACAGCATAAGTTTCTGACACAGAATGAATGTGGTCTAAGAACTTAAAACTTTTAATTTACCTATTATGGTCCAATATCCAAAATCTAAATACATGGTTAGATTCAGCATATCAAAGAATCCAAAGAATTCAATTTTGATGAAATCAAACAAAGTTTAATTTTGAACCCAAATTTTGTTAAAATCAAACAAAGTTTAATTTTGGACCCTTTGGACCTTAATGTAGACCAATTTGAAAACAGGAACAAAATTAAGAATCTAAATACACGGTTAGATTCAGCATATCAAAGAACCCCAATATTTCAATTTTTGATGAAATCAAACCATATCATTATTATTTGCTTTTATATATAAATCAGAAATAACCAACTTAAATGGAAAATTTTAAAGAAAAAAATCCCCCAATTTTGGAACCCCTTATGATTCATCACCCCAAACTCAATCCCAGCCTTCCATTTGTGGTATGGTACCTTTCAGTACAATTTCAGAGAGATCCATACACTTGAACACAAGTTATTGTCTGAAACTAGAAAATTGCTTTTTGGCCCTTTATGGCCCCAAATTCCTAAACATTTAGGGCAATTACCCCAAACTCAAACCCAGCTTTCCTTTGTGACATGGAACCTTGTAGTACAATTTCATAAAGATCCATACACTTACACACAAGTTATTGTCCTGAAACTAGAAAATGCTTGTTTTTGCTCCTTTTGGCCCCTAATTCCTAAAATTTTGAGGCAATTACCCCATAAATCAATCCCAGCCTTCCTTTGTGGTATGGTACCTTGTAGTACAATTTCAGAGAGATCCATACACTTGAACACAAGTTCTTGTCTGGAAACTAGAATAAAATGCTCCGCAGGTCGCAGCTTGATACGACCGCAGAGGTCGAACCCTGAATAGTTTGGGCAAGTATGGACACAACATTCAAGCTTGATACAGCTCTGAATTCGGATTGTGATTAAATATTTGACACAGCCTAGGTTTCTGACACAGAATGAATGTGGTCTAAGAACTTAAAATTTTTAAATTGGACATTCACCTATTATGGTCCAATATCCAAAATCTAAATACATGGTTAGATTCAGCATATCAAAGAACCCCAAGAGTTCAATTTTGATGAAATCAAAAGTTTAATTTTGGACCCTTTGACCTCGAATGTGGACAAAGTTGATAACGGGCCCAAAAATCAAAAATCTAAATACATGGTTAGATTCAGCATATCAAAGAACCCTAAGAATTCAATTTTGTTAAAATCAACTAAGTTTAATTTTGGACCCTTTGGACCTTAATGTAGACCAATTTGAAAACGGGACCAAAATTAAGAATCTAAATACATGGTTAGTTTCGCATATCAAAGAACCCCAATAATTCAATTTTGATGAAATCAAACAAAGTATAATTTTGGACTCTTTGGACCTCAATGTGGACCAATTTAAAAACGGGCCCAAAATCCAAAAACTTAATACACGGTTAGATTCAGCATATTAAAGAACCCCAACAGTTCAAGAATAAAACCCCATTGAAATTGGTCAAGAAATAAGCAATTTACACAAAGTATCTTCTTTTGCACAATACTGTGCAATTGAATATTTCTTGCAATTGCGCAATACTGTGCAATTGAATATTTCTTGATATTGCGCAATACTGTACAATTGACAATTTCTTGCTATTGCGCAATATTGTGCTATTGGATATTTCTTGCTATTGCGCAATACTGAGCAATTGAAGATTTCTTGCTATTGCAATACTGTGCAATTGAAAATTTCTTGCTATTGCACAATACTTATTATATAATAATTTACACATCCTGTTTGGTGTGTATCTCCTGCCATATCATTATTATTTGCTTTTAAATATAAATCAGAAATAACCAACTTAAAATGGAAAATTTTAAAGAAAAAAAAAGGAAAAAGGAAAAAAAAATCCCCCAAATTTTTGAACCCCTTATGATTCATCACCCTCAAACTCACACCCAGCCTTCCCTTTGAGGTATGGTACTTTGCAGTACAATTTCAGAGAGATCCATACACTTGAACACAAGTTATTGTCTGAAACTAGAAAATGCTTATTTTTGGCCCCTAATTCCTTAACGTTTCAGGCAATTACCCCAAACTCAATTCCAGCTTTCCCTTTGTGATATGGAACCTTGTAGTACAATTTCAGAAAGATCCATACACTTACACACAAGTTATTGTCATGAAACGAGAAAATGCTTGTTTTTGCCCTTTTGGCCCCTAATTCCTAAAATTTTGAGGCAATTACCCAAAAATCAATCCCAGCATTCCCTTTGTGATATGGAACCTTGTGGTACAAAGTCAGAGAGATCCATACACTAACACACAAGTTATGTCTGGAAGTTACAAAATGCTTATTTTTGGCCCTTTTGGCCCCTAATTCCTTAACTGTTGGTACCATAACCCCAAAATCACTCCCAACCTTCCTTTAGTGATATTGAACCTTATGGTAGAATTTCATAGAGATCCATTCACTTAAACTAAAGTTAGAGTGCGAAACCAATGCATCTTCAGACGACGACGACGACGATGCTAACGTTATACCAATATACGACCACAAAATTTTTGCAGTCGTATAAAATGCTTATTTTTGGCCCTTATTCCTAAACGTTTTGGGCATTTACCCCAAACTCAATTCCAGCTTTCCTTTGTGATATGGAACCTTGTAGTACAATTTCAGAAAGATCCATACACTTACACACAAGTTATTGTCCTGAAACTAGAAAATGCTTGTTTTTGCCCTTTTGGCCCCTAATTCCTAAAATTTTGAGGCAATTACCCCAAAATCAATCCAAACATTCCCTTTGTGATATGGAAGCTTGTGGTACAATGTCAGAGAGATCCACACACGAACACATAAATGCTCCATGAGGGCGCAGCTTGACACAACTGCAGAGGTCGAACCCTGAACAGTTGGGGCAAGTATGGACACAACATTCAAGCTTGATACAGCTCTGAATTTGGATTGTGATTAAATATTTGACACAGCCTAGGTTTCTGACACAGAATGAATGTGGTCTAAGAACTTAAAATTTTAAATTGGACATTCACCCATTATGGTCCAATATCCAAAATCTAAATACATGGTTAGATTCAGCATATCAAAGAACCCCAAGAGTTCAATTTTGATGAAATCAAACAAAGTTTAATTTTGGACCCTTTTGACCTCAATGTGGACAAAGTTGATAACGGGCCCAAAAATCAAAAATCTAAATACATGGTTAGATTCAGCATATCAAAGAACCCCATATATTCAATTTTTGTTGAAATCAAACAAAGTTTAATTTTGGACCCGATTTGGACCAACTTGAAAACTGGGCCCATAATCAAAAATCTAAATACATGTTTAGATTTATCATATCAAAGAACCCTAAGAAATCAATTTTGTTAAAATCAAACTAAGTTTAATTTTGGACCCTTTGGACCTTAATGTAGACCAATTTGAAAACGGGACCAAAAATTAAGAATCTAAATACACAGTTAGATTCGCATATCTAAGAACCCCAATAATTCAATTTTGATGAAATCAAACAAAGTTTAATTTTGGACCCTTTGGACCTCAATGTGGACCAATTTAAAAACAGGGCCCAAAATCCAAAAATTTAATACACGGTTAGATCCAGCATATTAAAGAACCCCAAGAGTTCAAGAATAAAACCCCATTGAAATTGGTCAAGAAATAAGCAATTTATACAAAGTATCTTCTTTGCACAATACTGTGCAATTGAATATTTCTTGCAATTGCGCAATACTGTGCAATTGAGCAATACTGTACAACTGACAATTTCTTGCTATTGCGCAATATTGTGCTATTGGATATTTCTTGCTATTGCGCAATACTGTGCAATTGAAGATTTCTTGCTATTGCAATACTGTGCAATTGAAAATTTCTTGCTATTGCACAATATTTATTATATAATAATTTACACACCCTGTTTGGTGTTTATCTCCTGCCATATCATTATTATTTGCTTTTAAATATAAATCAGAAATAACCAACTTAAATGGAAAATTTTAAAGAAAAAAAAAAGAAAAAGGAAAAAAAAAATCCCCCAAATTTTTGAACCCCTTATGATTCATCACCCCAAACTCAATCCCAGCCTTCCTTTGAGGTATGGTACCCTGCAGTACAATTTCAGAGAGAGCCATACACTTGAACACAAGTTATTGTCTGGAAACTAGAAAATGCTTATTTTGGCCCCTAATTCCTAAACGTTTCAGGCAATTACCCCAAACTCAATTCCAGCTTTCCTTTGTGATATGGAACCTTGTAGTACAATTTCAGAAAGATCCATACACTTACACACAAGTTATTGTCATGAAACTAGAAAAAGCTTGTTTTTGCCCTTTTGGCCCCTAATTCCTAAAATTTTGAGGCAATCACCCCAAAAATCAATCCCAGCATTCCTTTGTGATATGGAACCTTGTGGTACAATGTCAGAGAGATCCATACACTAACACACAAGTTATGTCTGGAAGTTACAAAATGCTTATTCCTTAACTGTTGGTACCATAACCCCAAAATCAATCCCAACCTTCTTTTGAGATATTGAACCTTATGGTAAAATTTCATAGAGATCCATTCACTTAAACTAAAGTTAGAGTGCGAAACCAATGCGTCTTCGGACAACGACGCCGACGCTAAAGTCATATTAATATACGACCGCAAAATTTTTGCGGTCGATAACAAGTTATTGTCTGGAAGTTACAAAATGCTTATTTTGGCCCCTAATTCCTTAACTGTTGGTACCATAACCCCAAAATCAATCCCAACCTTCCTTTTATGGTATTGAACCTTATAGTAAAATTTCATAGAGATCCATTCCTTAAACTAAATTTATTGTGCGAAAACCAATGTGTCTTCGACTACGACGACGCCAACGCCATACCAATATACAACCGCAATAAAACTGACCACTACGAAATAGCAAAATAGTGCTGAAAGTCTCTTAAACACCAATCAATCAATTAATCAATCTTTGAAGAGTTTTTGGAACGAAACATATTGATATGAAAACATGTTTAAGGGTAACCATGGCACTTGCCAAAGCTGCTGAAATGACTGGAGATTAAGAAAATATGATAGTGTACAGTACCTTGTAAGAAGTACTTCCAACATGACAGAAGTATTCGGATCAAAGTACTGATATACTGTATCCCACTGTATATACTATCAATCTACAGAGATTGTAAGCAAGTTGAATGGGATATCTAATAAATACAATAGAGATTGAATTGGGATTGTATAAATTATATTGAACTGCACCCTGGGAAATTGGTATTTACATACCACAGAGGTGGTACCGTCCCGACTTCCTGGTCCTGTAAATCAGCTAACTCTACTAGAACTTTGGCTGCTGGGTGTTCTACCTCTAATAACTTTAATATTGTAGCTCCGTCATTTGTAATCGTCACATCCTGTAAATATATAAACCATTAAATGATCCTTGAGTGTGTTTTTAATCATTACTGATGATATTTCAATGTTGCAAATTTTAATAAGTTTGTCAATACCATTGATTTAATATCAATTTATGAACATTGGTTATTTTCATTTCAGTATACGAATCCTTTTCATTATAAGTCATTTCTGAGAATTGCATAATATCACAGGTTTCACAACGTAATTTAAAGACTGTGAGTGTGTGAAAGTTGTATAATTAGCCACATCTACTTAAAAGAATTTTATGCAAGCGAGCGATCAGATATTTCATAGTGTTGATGCTTGATGTTTATATATTTCTCCTATCCTAGTTAATATATCACCTTCTTTGCCTCTTTATTTGTTCTCCAACATACTGTTTAATCTTTTCACAAAGTTTCCAATACAAATATGAAATGGTTAAACAGGCAGCAAAAGCCACAATAATGAGTAGTTTGATCAAATAAATATGATCCTGCTGAACATAGTAAGTGTAACTGCTTTAAACAGGAGACACCCATAGTTGAAGTAATATTATAATTGGTCCATTGTATGTTGTTTTGAAAAATGTTGCAAAGTATATATTCATGTACATGCATATATAAAAGCTTTTATTTAGGCCAATTAAAATTAATTGATAGATTTTCATCCCCCCGCCCTCTGAAATCGTCCCACGATTCTTTTATTTTAAAAATTACGATATCCGGATTTTTCATGTCCATTCCGTTACCCATGCTTACAACTTCCTGTTTCAAAATTCGGATTTCGTGATTTCTTCCTAGTAATTTAACCAAAATAATTCAGTCAATATCTTCCGAGAACAGAGATTAATTAGGGAAAGGCCTGATGTATTTGAGTGCGAGTAATAAGCGGTGTCAAAGAACACAACTCACAGTATGTCACAAATTTAGGTGATTAGAAAACGTGTATTTCTTTTATTTATACAAAGAGTTTGTGTCAGAAAATTCAGACTGTGAATGCTATTAAAAGCATAATAATCATGACACACATAGGTGTAAAACTCGATTCAAATAAATAAATTGACCCAAACGATCTTGTGCTATACAATTTACACTGCTTAAGACGGTATATTGACTTCAGAACCGCCTAAAAGAAATATGGTCACTACAGGTCTTCTTCTGACCGCAGTAAAACCCTTGCCAAAGTTGGATGTCCATTTGGCTTGCAGGATGTACAAGTACACAGCCATGTCCAGTCAGAATGGGGACGTTAAATTTGATGCCTTGTGTAGAAAGATTGCCACGCCTCTGCACGATAAGAACCCTTTAACAACTTTGTGAGGGTCTGTAGGTGGCCTGTTGCAAGGCAAAATTTCTGTCCCTTTCCAATATACCCTCATTTTCCAGTGGCAGTCTAAATCCCCGAACTTCATCCTGGACGACCTCTATTACTTGACCTACCTACTGTATTTATTGTTTATTTGTTTTCGTCCTGAATATGCATGCAATATTTGCCATGGCTGTTAAGCAACCAACAATCAATTAATCACACTGACTTAAGAACAAAAGTTTGCCAACATACAATTTATATAGCAAGATTTACCCCAAAACTGTCCCTTTTGTTGACAACCTATAAAGCAATCAAACCTAGTATTTTCAACACAATTTGAGTTTTCATTTTACCTTACTCATAATACTTGTGTTTTATACCAATGCATACATGTATGATTCATTTTATGGGCCCAATAAACGATAGGCTAGCTTAGTAAGAAACATAAACTTAATGCAGGTAGTCTAAAAGAGAGCATTTCTCCTCATGTTTTGCTATTTACTAAAATTGGTTTCTAAAGCTATATGAACAGTGATTCCCAATCGTAAAGATTTATTTTAAAATTTGAAAAGTGAATAAAATTCTATGTATATACTTGATATAAGCTTATTGTTACCCTTGCATATCATGCATATGAAGAACACATTATGAAAGGGTTGCCGAGGAAATAAAAATAAAAAATAAAATCTTCCCACCCGCCCCATTTTTTTTTCTTCAGAAAAGCTGGATAACAATCTACTAACTAATTTTAGTTGGCCTTATGTACATGTACAACAAACTGTAAATTGTTAAAAGAATATTCTCCAAGAACCACAATACTAAATTTATATTATTCAAATGCATCCCATATGCTTTCAACTAACTAAACAAAAGAAACATTTCAATTCATTCCACTTTCTAGTCTCTGCTTTGCTGTAGATTATGATTTCATTTGTAAATCTGTAGCAATAAAAGCTTAATATATTTATAGAATTGAGAATGGAAATGGGGGATGCGTCAAAGAGACAACAACCAGACTAAAGAGCATAATACAGCCCAAGGCCACCAATGGGTCTTCAACACAGCAGGAAATTCCTGCACCTGGAGGCGTACATCAGCTGGCCCCTAAACAAAATGTGCTCTACATTTAGTTCAGTGAAAATGGACGCCACACTTAACTCCGAATTTGACACATTCAAATGAACTAAAACTAAAAACATACAAGACTAACAAAGGCCTGACGCCCTGACTTGGGACAGGCACAAAAATTTACGGTGTTAAACATGTTTTGTGAGATCTCAACCTCCCTTCACCAAATGTAGACATATATAGAACTACAATGTCTGCAATTTTGAGTGTCACTGCCAAAGAATAAATTTAGGGTCCCTAACACATTTAAAATATATATCTACATGTAGATATTGCTCTGTGTTGAAGGCCATACCATGAACTATAGATGAAAACGTAAACAATTATTATATTGTCTCTGGTGGAAGGTTGTCTCACTGACAATCATACATATTCTTATTTTTAGAAGATTTTATAATGTTGGATTGATTTGTTGAATTAAAATACTATATAAACTTTCATTTTAAATTCCAAACTAGCAAAAAAAAAAAAGATTCAATGGAAAATATTTTATTTTAAGAACAGATAAATACAGTAAACAATAAAATAAAAGGAATAAAAAGCTCCTGAATGCCATTAAAGAATGCTGTTGATGTTATCAATACATGTTGTAAATAAATCGGACTGTATATGCATGTTATGTTGTCAAAAGATCATCATTTTAAAAATATCTTAATTAAATTCAGAGCTTTGTGGTTTCGCAAACAGATCGGTAAAAGAATTGTCCAAATCACATTCCACTGTTGTGTTTGGCAATAAGACATTCTCTTCATTATCACAGTAACTACAAATAGTCCACTCATGTCTAATTACGCTTAGAATGTATCTATGTATCACATTATTTTTTTTTCCCACGTTGAATGTTTGATCTAGGTCGTTGTTTATGTCAATTTCCGTGTTATTATTGCTACTTTCAAACGCACAAAAGATCAAAATTTTGTTACATAAATTAAAGTCGGACGCATGTCTGCATTTGACTCAGGATTTTAAAATAGTACTTTTTCTCGTCACCCTTTCACAACACGCTGGGATCCGACGAACGAGGTATTAATTTGGTGTGGCCTTACTTATATATACATTTTCTGTTCAAATGTTGATCTATCTGTACTTACCCTATCATGTACTAAATTTCACTGTTACCATGGTTACTGCATGAGGCCTTGAAAAATAATTGGTTAAAATAATTCTCAATTATGAACCTACACCTACATAACGCTCCACTACTTTTGAAAATTGGCACTTAATATGAATTAAACGCACCTCAATATCGTCCACTAACATTTTGTCCAGACCCACTGGTCCTAAACTGGACTTCACAATGTTGGCTATGGCACATGCTGCATTTACTGAAATATAACAAAGAATAATAGGAAGGAGACCAATACTGTTTTCTTTTTATACAGACTTTTCCTTCATGTCAGGAAGTAGTCTAGGAATGACCTTATTTCTAACAGGTATGATTAATATCAAAAACAAATACAATTTTGACATTGATTAATAAAGTGTATTTGAGAACTTTAAAGACATCTTTTTCTATTTTTCCTTAAGACCATAGAGTTGACTATTCATCTTTCACCATGAAGGCTAATTTCAGTTTGTTCAACTCGGGTTGGTAGATTTCATTAAGTTTCAATCGACTCTTAAATGAATAAATGATAAAATTCTTTTATTGAATTGTGTTACAAATTTGAACCAATGATAAAGTTGTTACTTCTTCGCATTCATTAAAAGAAAATTGACAACTGCTGCTATCTTTATTTATCTTCCATTTTGAGAGTCAATTAGATGATGATGGATGCTGCTTAACGTCCAGCGTCAAATTAATATGCATATTCAAGACGAGAACTTGTTAATATAATATCAATATTAACCCTGCTTTGTACTAGCTTATTTTCGTGTGAATACCACTGTCACTCTAATTTAATTATTGTCAGTGTATTGTCTCAATACTGTATGCCATAACCATTTAATGTAAATGTGTTTGTGCAAATAAATATTGTCTATTGTCTATGTATAGACATACACGCTGAGCAGGATTTTAAAGTGGTAGTTCACAATGTAACAGTCCGCAGGAAGACAAGCTACCGCATCAGCACATATTGTTCTGACTCGAGCCGACCAGTCTTCGCCTTATTCCTTAACGAATTAGAAGACCCAGCAAATACCAATTTTAAAGTCTTTGGTTTTACCCGGCCGATGTTCAAACACACTACATGTACCATGAGACCACCAAGGCTCAAGAGTCACTTTGATTCGGAAGATTGCACACTTGGACTTTAGCAGTTTATATTACTCTAGTCTAGGCAACCTGAGTTGGACGAATCAAGTAGGCCTAGCAGGGTTTCCAATTTCCGCTTAATAAACTAATTTCCCTGTTGACCTGGGGTAATTCAGACAATGCCTCATAGTCTAAATGGAACATTGTGAAGTGATGACAATTTTACAAGGAAAATTGTGTACTATTGTTATATACCTTATTGCTATTTAGTCCAATCCGAAAAACAGTCATTTAGACAACTTCCTGTTTGGGTCAACAGGAAAAAACAAAGGTCATCAGTAACGAGCTGAGGGAGGGAAAATTTAGAAAGCAATCAATAGGAAACTTTGATAGATTATGATCCACTTTTCGAAACTCAAATTATAGTCAAAAAATATTTTGTTTGAAGTATTTATGATGTTTTAAACAGGTCTCATTAAGGTTCATCATAACAAACGGACGAAAATGGCTGTATTTACATCTCAAAACTACTCTGAGTACAGACTAACCTGTACAGTTGGAAAAGTTTAAAGGCCTGGCATCCACTAGACATATAAAAGTTAAATGCATTTTGTGTTTCAGAAAGATAAAATCTTTTTTGGATTTTGATAGGCATTCCTGTAGAAGGTGTAAAATAAACAAACACCTGAATTTCATTCGATACTGTCCACTAAATTACACCCTTTAACTCACTACTGTTGTGAAGATATCTATTGTCTGTCTATTGTCCATGCCAATCAAGGACAATCCATACAATACAATAAGTTGTTACCTGAGAGGGAGCATCTCAAAGTTGTATCCCAACTTAGTTTATTTTACACCTTCTGCAGGAACGAAAAAAATGCCCACCAAAATCCAAAAAAGATTTTATCTTTCTGAAACACAAAATGCATTAAACTTTATATATATAGTGGATGCCAGGCCTTAAAACTTTTCCGACTGGACAGGTTAGTCTGTACTGAGAGTAGTTTTTAGTTGTAAATACAGCCATTTTTGTCCATTTGTTATGATAAACCTTAAAAGTATCATGCATGGTGCATTGTTTAAACAGGGTCCCAGATAGCTTCAAATGGATGAAAAGTTGTGTAATTTGAGAACTTATCCGAATGGAATAAATAGCGATTAGGTGTATTGATTGCCCCTTGGTTTCAACCTAACTTTTTAGAGTCTTTGAAGTCACCGCTTATAGTGTCTCCAGTATTAAATATATCAAGAGGGACAAGAATTTACAGTGTGTATTTCACTTTTGTCAGGATTCAATTTATTACAAAATATTTTGTCAACTTCTCAATAATAGGATTTTGTTTGATAAATAATTATTTAAGCCGAATGGAAAATTTGATCTCATTTTAAACCAAGAAATATTTCCAAAATAATACATATCCTTATTAAAGTCTTTCAAAACAAATTCTTTCTTGCGTGCGTTAAGAATGTAGCCTTTGTAGTAACTTTCTGGATTGTTCTAAAGCCATGTGCGACTCATGCCTCGAGTTTGACGAGCGATTTTAGTTGATTTATGACGAAAACAGTAAAAATAGAGATATTGATAAAGAATATTAAAATCTATAATGTTTCAACTTGATAAACACACCATTTTGTGTTCTGACACTCTGTCCTGTTGTTCGGTTTCCACCGACGGTGAGAGTTGTTGTGGTGTCGGCCATGTTTGTTTGTAAATGCACATGTCCAATCTCGTAGATCCCGATTAGAAATTTTATATAAATTACGAGAAATTTTATAGTCTTATTTTATTTCAGATACAAAAATATGTAAGAGATACGAAAAGATAAGCAACATCAAATTTTATAAACACAAAATAATTCTTTAAAAAACAAGTAACTTGGCGGGAAAGTTCGAATATTTTGGTTTCCGCGAGTTAGATGATTTGGTAAATAAACACATATAACCCACGGATATCGATAATCCCATTCTTGACACTAAATATCTATTCTTTAAAGACCGATGTTAGCTGGTAATTTCTTTCCTGATAAGAAGATTTCACAGGTTTATTTAAGGGCATAAAGGAGCAACCATTTAACTTCAAGGGTTATGGTTTATTGTCCGAGTCCGAATTTTTTTTCGCGCTAAGCGCGATCAATTTTATTTACGTTTTCAACGATATCAATCAAATTATTTGTTCAATATTTAACACTATAAGGTGTGGGGAAAATCTTTATTCAGAACTCTATTTTTGTTATCTGCTTGACCAGAATATTTTTCTCTCATCACATTGTGGATCAGAATATTCTTTTAGGAAAAACAATAACCTCAACCCTCCTCTTTATTTTTGAAGTTAAATGGGACGACCATTTAACTTGAAAAGGGAAAAGGGGGTATGTTTTTCTCTGACTAAAACGTATATCCAAATTTTTATAAATCTGAAACAAACAATTAACACTGCATGGGCGCGATAATATATATTAACATTTCGTGTGTATTTTAGTATAGACGCCATCTTATTAACCACTGAGATGACCTCCGAAGACTGCCGAACGGTAACATAACCCGATATAAATATAAACATAAATGAAAATAGATAGCGACCTCGTGCAATTGGACTTTTCTGTAACAGTTTGGAAGGATCAGATTCTCGGCTCTATTTAATGCATGCTACCTACCGCCTCGCACTTCAAAACAATTTAATATTTCATGTGTGGTATGATCAGCGAATCAAATTAAAACCTTTATCAAGGATTTTACCGGGATTGTTTAGTCAAACTGTTGTTTTCTTTAATCTTGTCAATGAAATAAAGTTTTCTAGCTTTTCCCGTCAATATTGAAATTTCCACATTTAATTACCATTACACTTTTAATACATTATACCCAGGTATAACAACTAGTCTAGATCGGAAACCATAGCTTGATTTTACTTTCTAAACCGGCCGTTTATCAACCCGGCCCATCTTCGACATGTGTGATTAATGACAACTTATCGATGGGTATGTTGTACATGCTGATTGGAATAAGAATATTTTATTTGTTTCTATGATATGTTTGTTATAGTGACTTGGTCCAGTTTTACACTAATAAATTCGTTTCAAAAGTATGTTTTGTTCACACATCGTTGTCAATATAATGGAATTTTATGCGACTGTCATACAAGTCAGAGGTTTAGCTAGCTATAAAACCAGGTTTAATCCACTATTTTCTACTTAAGAAAATGCCTGTACCAAGTCAGGAATATGACAGTTGTTGTCCATTCGTTTGATGTGTTTGAGGTTTTGATTCTGCCATTTGATTAGGGAATTTCCGTTTTGAATTTTCCTCGAGTTCAGTATTTTTGTGATTTTACTTTTAATACCCATAATTTGTTTTTCCCGTTTGTAACGTCTATCACACGTTATTATGTTTTTGTTCGTTTGATTTGCCTGGCGTATGACTATACATAAAAGTAGTAACGTCAACATGATTTATCCAAAATAATTCACTTAAAAACCGCTACCGGAAGCCTTCTCGGCCAATCATATTAACGTATTTCCAACTATGCAAATCATACACATAAAGGGCAACAGTGGTATACCATAATTCGATTAAGCAAAAACAAATCCGGGTAACAAATTAAAACCGAGGGAAACACATCAACTATAGAAGAGGAAAACAACGGAACAACAGAAACACTGAACTACAGCAAAGCAAACGCCAACATACATAGATCCGGACTGTAGATCTATAACAACTGCAATATTCCTGACTTAAATTGATACATGACATTTTAAGACAAAATGGTGGGTTGAACCTGGTTTTATAACTAACAAAACCTCCCGCATATGTGGCAATGTTAAAAATACAATTAAATGAGGACAACACTTCGTGACAGGAAGACAGTACAAACAAACGAAGGAACACTCAGCACAGAGAAATACATATTAAATGAATATTACAATAGTACATTACAACATGTAAACTGCAGAAAACAACGGACACCTCCCGTGAAATATAAGAAATATACAATCTTACAGAATAAAGATCGATTAAAGGGCATTTGCTATGAGATATATAAAAAGGTAACTTATGTATTTGTGTTGTACTGTATGCTTCTGTCATTCTGGGCATATTTGACAGCAGAAAATATTATAAATATAACAGTGAAAATATATTCGACCAGTTTTTCAATACTGTACCAATTGAAAAGATAAATCTCAATATGTGCAGATATTTGCTGAAAGTTAATAGAAAACATCTAAACTGGCATTGTATGATGAGCTAGGCCGTTTTCCATTATATATATATTGATATTATTATGTCTATGGTTAAGTACTGGACCAGATTGTATAATGATAAGCCTAAAGATGCTTTACTGTCAGAAGCATTAGCTGAAAATATTACTTTGATAGATAATATATAACCAACAATGTTGGCTTAGTTTTATTAAATGTATTTTGAATGAATGTGGATTGTCACACCAGGTTCAACTCCCATTTTTCTTAAAATGTCCTGTACCAAGTCAGGAAAATGGCAGTTGTTATATTATAATTCGTTTCTGTGTGTGTTGCATTGTCGTTTGCTTTTGTTGCACTTCAGCGTTTCTGTTGTTTCGTTGTTTTCCTCTTATAGTTGATGTGTTTCCTCGGTTTTAGTTTGTAACCCGGATTTGTTTTCTCTCAATCGATTTATGACTTTCGAACAGCAGTATACTTCTGTTGCCTTTATTTATATGAATCAAGATCTATTAAAAAGATTTTTGTAAGAAGTAAGAAAGTGTCTTCAGTGTAAATTTGAAAAACAGTGGTCTCAGCAACTACAAACTAGTGATAAATTGAGAACATATAGATTATTTAAGAATATTTTTAAATTTGAAAAATATTTATCTGTTGTAAATAATGATAATGATAGAGTAAGTATGACAAGGTTCAGAACCAGCAGTCATAAACTTCATATTGAAATTGGTAGATACACTATACCAAAAACTCCCATAGATAACAGGATTTGTAAGAACTGTAATATAAATTCGGTGGAAGATGAGTTACATTTTCTATTAAACTGTCCAAAATTTTCTCATTTAAGGAAGGAGTTAGTGTACAACTGTTTAAATAAAAACATTACTAATACTAAAAATATTAATTCTCAGTTTATGTGGTTGTTAAGTAATGAAGACACTGATGTATGCAGAAGTATAGCTAAGTGCATAAACATGTGTTTTTACTTAGAGTAAAAGTGTGAAAATTTGTGTTTGTTTGTTGGCTATTTATAATGTACTTATCTCTATATATACTAGAGTTACTCCCCTGGAACACACAGTATTTTGATACTTGTGTAGTATTAATTTTAGTGAGATTGTTTAATTTTATTCTTTGTTGTATCTATGCTATATGCACTCATACTACATCTTCTTATATCTATATAAATGATTATGTTCATAATTGAGCTTTCTTTAATAAAATATTTCGTATTTCGTTATTCGAAATAATATTTCGCTTTTCCAGCCACTTTAGTTCCATTTTTGTCAAAATAGGCTGAGAATATCCTAATGAATTATTCACTTGCAAGTGAATAATTCGACCTCATTAAATCCGTATTCATGTGACCTTTAATTTAACCTATTAGTTAGAGATTGGTTACGTATGTATTAGTCGTGTACAGTCATTAAAAGGAAAAGAATATCAACATTGAAAGTGAAACAAAGGTGAACCATTTCGTTGACAGATTCGATCCGCAAAATCATTCTAATACAGGTCAAAACGATGATTAACTTATTTTTAAAGCTATAACATGAAATCAAACAGACACATAACATTTATTAAAGAAATCCTAGAGGTACATTGTAGAACCCCTAACGATGCGAGTGGAGCATAACTAGACAGACGCCACCGAAGAACACATAATCAAGCCTCTATTTAATATTTGAAACATTTAGTTATATATCTGAACATACCATAGCATACGTTTCACTTAAAGCTTTATGACGGGAAAACCATTGGTTTGATTATATAGTTTCATGTCTTTACAGCTTTGCCAACGGTTCCCCTTTTGACACAAAATTCAAATTTAACTTTTAAACCATTGTTAATCAATTACACCAGCGTATTATAGAGCAAGTCCTACTAGATCATGGCTATATGTATATTATGATATATACAATCAAATTATCATACATAATAATCTTGGACTATTGACAGTGAATAAGTTTGTCGGGGTATATAAATAGGTTATTTAGTGGTGGTTCCAATAGGAGTAATATTATAAACTGGATTTATCAAGTGTTTTTAAATAGTATAGGTAATCTTCTAAATGTGCTTAAATTGAATAAGTAATTATTTCCTTCTATGAGATATTGCCGATGTAAAATGAGACTCGAACAACAACTTTTATATGCCTTATCAACCGACTTTATAGGGATAACTCATCTTTCAATTCCTTTAGCTTAAATTTGAATCAAGACAGATATCTTCAAGGCCTTTGAATGTCCGTATCTAGAGCAGACAATTCAACAAAAGAACAATTATAGATTCTATTGACGTATTTAGAGAACATGTATATAACTCTGATTATCCAAGTGAGTTTGAGATAATTGAACCGACTTTTAATATGTTGTGTTAATTGCAATATTGTTCCTGGTTTTCTCAGTAAAACAGAAAAGGGATAACAGGAATCACCAAAAATACAGCAAAGTACAATTTACAGACCAACCACCAACACTCGACTCCTCCTTAAATACAGCACAGTACAATTTACAGACCAACCACCAACACTCGACTCCTCCTTAAATACAGCACAGTACAATTTACAGACCAACCACCAACACTCGACTTCTCCTTAAATACAGCACAGTACAATTTACAGACCAACCACCAACACTCGACTCCTCCTTAAATACAGCACAGTACAATTTACAGACCAACCACCAACACTCGACTTCTCCTTAAATACAGCACAGTACAATTTACAGACCAACCACCAACACTCGACTCCTCCTTAAATACAGCACAGTACAATTTACAGACCAACCACCAACACTCGACTCCTCCTTAAATACAGCACAGAACAATTTACAGACCAACCACCAACACTCGACTTCTCCTTAGATACAGCACAGTACAATGTACAGACCAACCACCAACACTCGACTACTCCAGAAAATACAGCACAGAACAATTTACAGACCAACCACCAACACTCGACTCCTCCAGAAAATACAGCACAGTACAATTTACAGACTAACCACCAACACTCCACTCCTCCAGAAAATACAGCACAGTACAATTTACAGACCAACCACCAACACTCCACTCCTCCAGAAAATACAGCACAGTACAATTTACAGACTAACCACCAACAATCGACTCCTCCAGAAAATACAGAACAGCACAAATAACAGACCAACTACCAACACTCGACTCCTCCAGAAAATACAGAACAGCACAAATAACAGACCAATCACCAACACTCGACTCCTCCGGAAAATACAGCACAGTACAATTTACAGACCAACCACCAACACTCTACTCCCCGGAATACAGCACAGTACAATTTACAGACCAACGGCCAACACTTGACTTCTCCTTAAATACAGCACAGTACAATTTACAGACCAACTACCAACACTCGACTACTCCGGAAAAATACAGCACAGTTCAATTTACAGACCAACTACCAACACTCGACTCCTCCAGAAAATGCAGCACATTACAATTTACAGACCAACCACCAACACTGACTCCTCCAGAAAATACAGCACAGTACAATTTACAGACCAACTACCAACACTCGACTCCTCCTTAAATACAGCACAGTACAATTTACAGACCAATCACCAACACTCGACTCCTCCTTAAATACAGCACAGTAAAATTTACAGACCAACCACCAACACTCGACTCCTCCGCAAAATACAGCACAGTACAATTTACAGACCAACCATCAACACTCGACTCCTCCGAAAAATACAGCACAGTACAATTTACAGACCAACCACCAACACTCGACTCCTCCTTAAATACAGCACAGTACAATTTACAGACCAACCACCAACACTCTACTGCTCCGGAAAATACAGTACAGTACAATTTACAGACCAACCATCAACACTCGACTCCTCCGGAAAATACAGCACAGTACAATTTACAGACCAACCACCAACACTCGACTCCTCCTTAAATACAGCACAGTACAATTTACAGACCAATCACCAACACTCGGCTCCTCCAGAAAATACAGCACAGTACAATTTATAGACCAACCACCAACACTCGGCTCCTCCAGAAAATACAGCACAGTACAATTTATAGACCAACCACCAACACTCGACTCCTCCAGAAAATACAGCACAGTACAATTTATAGACCAACCACCAACACTCGACTCCTCCTTAAATACAGCACAGTACAATTTACAGACCAATCACCAACACTCGACTCCTCCTTAAATACAGCACAGTAAAATTTACAGACCAACCACCAACACTCGACTCCTCCGGAAAATACAGTACAGTACAATTTACAGACCAACCATCAACACTCGACTCCTCCTTAAATACAGCACAGTACAATTTACAGACCAATCACCAACACTCGGCTCCTCCTTAAATACAGCACAGTACAATTTACAGACCAACCACCAACACTCGACTCCTCCTTAAATACAGCACAGTACAATTTACAGACCAACCACCAACACTCTACTGCTCCGGAAAATACAGTACAGTACAATTTACAGACCAACCATCAACACTCGACTCCTCCGGAAAATACAGCACAGTACAATTTACAGACCAACCACCAACACTCGACTCCTCCTTAAATACAGCACAGTACAATTTACAGACCAACCACCAACACTCTACTGCTCCGGAAAATACAGTACAGTACAATTTACAGACCAACCATCAACACTCGACTCCTCCGGAAAATACAGCACAGTACAATTTACAGACCAACCACCAACACTCGACTCCTCCTTAAATACAGCACAGTACAATTTACAGACCAATCACCAACACTCGGCTCCTCCAGAAAATACAGCACAGTACAATTTATAGACCAACCACCAACACTCGGCTCCTCCAGAAAATACAGCACAGTACAATTTATAGACCAACCACCAACACTCGACTCCTCCAGAAAATACAGCACAGTACAATTTACAGACCAACCACCAACACTCGACTCCTCCAGAAAATACAGCACAGTACAATTTACAGACCAACCACCAACACTCGACTCCTCCAGAAAATACAGCACAGTACAATTTATAGACCAACCACCAACACTCGACTCCTCCTTAAATACAGCACAGTACAATTTACAGACCAATCACCAACACTCGACTCCTCCTTAAATACAGCACAGTACAATTTACAGACCAATCACCAACACTCGACTCCTCCTTAAATACAGCACAGTAAAATTTACAGACCAACCACCAACACTCGACTCCTCCGGAAAATACAGTACAGTACAATTTACAGACCAACCATCAACACTGACTCCTCCGGAAAATACAGCACAGTACAATTTACAGACCAATCACCAACACTCGACTCCTCCTTAAATACAGCACAGTACAATTTACAGACCAATCACCAACACTCGACTCCTCCTTAAATACAGCACAGTAAAATTTACAGACCAACCACCAACACTCGACTCCTCCGCAAAATACAGCACAGTACAATTTACAAACCAACCATCAACACTCGACTCCTCCGAAAAATACAGCACAGTACAATTTACAGACCAACCACCAACACTCGACTCCTCCTTAAATACAGCACAGTACAATTTACAGACCAACCACCAACACTCGACTTCTCCTTAGATACAGCACAGTACAATTTACAGACCAACCACCAACACTCGGCTCCTCCAGAAAATACAGCACAGTACAATTTACAGACCAACCACCAACACTCGGCTCCTCCAGAAAATACAGCACAGTACAATTTATAGACCAACCACCAACACTCGGCTCCTCCAGAAAATACAGCACAGTACAATTTATAGACCAACCACCAACACTCGACTCCTCCAGAAAATACAGCACAGTACAATTTATAGACCAACCACCAACACTCGGCTCCTCCAGAAAATACAGCACAGTACAATTTATAGACCAACCACCAACACTCGGCTCCTCCAGAAAATACAGCACAGTACAATTTATAGACCAACCACCAACACTCGGCTCCTCCAGAAAATACAGCACAGTACAATTTACAGACCAACGGCCAACACTCGACTTCTCCTTAGATACAGCACAGTACAATTTACAGACCAATCACCAACACTCGACTCCTCCTTAAATACAGCACAGTACAATTTACAGACCAACCACCAACACTCGACTCCTCCTTAAATACAGCACAGTACAATTTACAGACCAATCACCAACACTCGACTCCTCCGGAAAATACAGCACAGTACAATTTACAGACCAACGGCCAACACTCGACTTCTCCTTAGATACAGCACAGTACAATTTACAGACCAACCACCAACACTCGACTCCTCCTTAAATACAGCACAGTACAATTTACAGACCAACCACCAACACTCGGCTCCTCCAGAAAATACAGCACAGTACAATTTACAGACCAACGGCCAACACTCGACTTCTCCTTAGATACAGCACAGTACAATTTACAGACCAATCACCAACACTCGACTCCTCCTTAAATACAGCACAGTACAATTTACAGACCAACCACCAACACTCGACTCCTCCTTAAATACAGCACAGTACAATTTACAGACCAATCACCAACACTCGACTCCTCCGGAAAATACAGCACAGTACAATTTACAGACCAACGGCCAACACTCGACTCCTCCTTAGATACAGCACAGTACAATTTACAGACCAACGGCCAACACTCGACTTCTCCTTAGATACAGCACAGTACAATTTACAGACCAATCACCAACACTCGACTTCTCCTTAGATACAGCACAGTACAATTTACAGACCAATCACCAACACTCGACTCCTCCTTAAATACAGCACAGTACAATTTACAGACCAATCACCAACACTCGACTCCTCCTTAAATACAGCACAGTACAATTTACAGACCAACCACCAACACTCGACTCCTCCGGAAAATACAGCACAGTACAATTTACAGACCAACGGCCAACACTCGACTCCTCCTTAAATACAGCACAGTACAATTTACAGACCAACCACCAACACTCGACTTCTCCTTAGATACAGCACAGTACAATTTACAGACCAACCACCAACACTCGGCTCCTCCAGAAAATACAGCACAGTGAAATTTACAGACCAACCACCAACACTCGACTCCTCCAGAAAATACAGCACAGTACAATTTACAGACCAACCACCAACACTCGACTCCTCCAGAAAATACAGCACAGTACAATTTACAAACCAACCACCAACACTCGACTCCTCCAGAAAATACAGCACAGTACAATTTACAGACCAACCACCAACACTCGACTACTCCAGAAAAATATAGCACAGTACAAACTGCAAACCAACCACCAACACTCGACTCTTCCGCGAAATACAGCACAGTACAATTTACAGACCAACCACCAACACTCGACTCCTCCGGAAAATACAGCACAGTACAATTTACAGACCAATCACCAACACTCGACTCCTCCTTAAATACAGCACAGTAAAATTTACAGACCAACCACCAACACTCGACTCTTCCGCGAAATACAGCACAGTACAATTTACACCCCAACCATCAACACTCGACTCCCCCGAAAAAATACAGCACAGTACAATTTACAGACCAACCACCAACACTCGACTCCTCCAGAAAAATATAGCACAGTACAAACTGCAAACCAACCACCAACACTCGACTCCTCCAGAAAATACAGCACAGTACAATTCACAGACCAATCACCAACACTCGACTCCTCCGGAAAATACAGCACAGTACAATTTACAGACCAACGGCCAACACTCGACTTCTCCTTAGATACAGCACAGTACAATTTACAGACCAACCACCAACACTCGGCTCCTCCAGAAAATACAGCACAGTACAATTTATAGACCAACCACCAACACTCGACTCCTCCAGAAAATACAGCACAGTACAATTTATAGACCAACCACCAACACTCTACTGCTCCGGAAAATACAGCACAGTACAATTTACAGACCAATCACCAACACTCGACTTCTCCAGAAAATACAGCACAGTACAATTTATAGACCAACCACCAACACTCGGCTCCTCCAGAAAATACAGCACAGTACAATTTATAGACCAACCACCAACACTCGGCTCCTCCAGAAAATACAGCACAGTACAATTTATAGACCAACCACCAACACTCGGCTCCTCCAGAAAATACAGCACAGTACAATTTATAGACCAACCACCAACACTCGGCTCCTCCAGAAAATACAGCACAGTACAATTTATAGACCAACCACCAACACTCGACTCCTCCAGAAAATACAGCACAGTACAATTTATAGACCAACCACCAACACTCTACTGCTCCGGAAAATACAGCACAGTACAATTTACAGACCAACCACCAACACTCGACTCCTCCTTAAATACAGCACAGTACAATTTACAGACCAACCACCAACACTCTACTGCTCCGGAAAATACAGTACAGTACAATTTACAGACCAATCACCAACACTGACTCCTCCAGAAAATACAGCACAGTACAATTTATAGACCAACCACCAACACTCGACTCCTCCAGAAAATACAGCACAGTACAATTTATAGACCAACCACCAACACTCGACTCCTCCTTAAATACAGCACAGTACAATTTATAGACCAACCACCAACACTGGCTCCTCCAGAAAATACAGCACAGTACAATTTATAGACCAACCACCAACACTCGACTCCTCCAGAAAATACAGCACAGTACAATTTACAGACCAACCACCAACACTCGACTCCTCCAGAAAAATACAGCACAGTACAATTTATAGACCAACCACCAACACTCTACTGCTCCGGAAAATACAGCACAGTACAATTTACAGACCAACGGCCAACACTCGACTTCTCCTTAGATACAGCACAGTACAATTTACAGACCAACCACCAACACTCGACTCCTCCAGAAAAATACAGCACAGTACAATTTATAGACCAACCACCAACACTCTACTGCTCCGGAAAATACAGCACAGTACAATTTACAAACCAACCACCAACACTCGACTCCTCCGGAAAATACAGCACAGTGAAATTTACAGACCAATCACCAACACTCGACTCCTCCGGAAAACAATCTTACACACAGACAAACTAGTACGATAAAATAAAGTAAGACATAATCACATTCTCTACAGTGATATCCAGATTTTGTTTATTTCAAGTGTTTATAACGATTACAACCTAGCACAGTGAATCTCACAATCATTCCATAGTTTCTGTAACGAATTTATTTTCGGACAATACCTAACCTGAAACACGCCATCATGCAATAATCATGGCTGGGAACATACACAGAGCATGCAGAGGGAGAACTATAATCATGCAACGTGAAATTGAAATTCAGTTTGTTGTCATCCATATATTCTTTAAGTTTGTTTTCGTAGATTTTTACTTTTTTTTTTATTTTTTGTTCTTTTGACAATGGCTTTGTCTAACTACTTAACAATTTTAACGCTACGCCATTTTGTTTTAAATTATTTGCATTTTTTAATTGTAGTCTTTTGTTTCGGAATAATCGCATTTAGAGTTTGTTAAAGATATGCATGTGAGTGGTCTATATACTTATTACCTTGTTCATGATTTAAGTAATACGGTATTGAACATGTTGAACTTTTAATCAAGTTAGAGTCAATATTCGCTTATACAAGGACTACCAGGATCCCATAACTATTGGCATATATACTAGTGTCGTATATCTCTTCCTCTTATAGCTGATGTGTTTCACTCGGTTTTATTTTGTAACCCGGATTTGTTTTCTCTTAATCGATTTATGACTTTTGAACAGCGTTATACTACAGTCCAGGCGATTATTTATCCAAGTAATATTACGCATATCAGTAATATTACATGAACAAGTAATGTTGCTTATATTACAGTTATTCATAATATAGTTGATTAGAAAGCGTTATCTCCCTTTACTCATAGTCAAGTTTGAATTCTTCATGTAGCACTCTCTGTATAAGAGATCTTGATATATAGATTCTACCACTGCATCGAGTGTGATACGATATTTATCCACTCGAGGCAGTTAAATTTCAAATTTAAAACGCGAGGCTTGCCCGAGCGTTTTAAATATTTAAAATTTAACTGCCGAGAGTGGATAAATATCGTATTACACGAGATTTGGTGGTGGAATCTGTTTCTCTAATGATTTTCAAACAATATGCAGGCAAACTTTTCCTTCTTTTCGAATGATCTGCAAAAGATGTGTTCTTTCTATGTGACGTCATCAGGCATGGTCGCCTTTTTCATGCCGTCACAATAGGAAATTCAGAGGAAAGTAAGAAAATTCGACGTCATAATCGGATTTTAACCAATGATGAACTGAGATCAAACGAACCACACGTTGATTAAATTTTTTATACAATGGGTGCAGAAAGGGATAAATTCACGAAGAATTAGAGAAATTAATATACACACATTTTCAAATTAAGAAAAGACATATAATGGTAAATTAAAATCAGAAACAAACTTAAAACAATAAAAAGCCCAAAACAAACAAACAAATAAGCAAAGTAATTAAATGATTAATTAACTGATAAAAGAACATATATGTAGATACAGATACTTTTATTTTGCTACTCACAGAACAGCTTCCTCTTGGTGCAAGTGCGCAGAACATTTTACCGAATCATTTAAAAAAAATGGGACATATTAACCTAGCCTAGCATGACATAACAGCCTATTTCAGCGAAAGACTAACCAATGTACCTACATTTTAGTATTCTATTTGAGCGAAAACTTACTTGGTTGAATAGAAATCGCGTACTAAAACCAGAGATATATATTCACATCTAAATATGTATATATATGCCTCTGCTTATACCGTGAAGAGTAACTTATCATTTGGTATAATGTTTAAGTTGATTGCATTTACAATTTGGTTAATCATGGACATATATAAGTATATACATGCACATAAATGTATACATCTATGGTATATACATGTACAATAAATAGATTTATCATTGACAATATCACTGTTCGATAGAATGATTAAAAATCTGTTACTATAATGGGCTATACTTTGGCACTGAATTGTCCATGGCTTCTTGAGCAACTTTCATGACTTTATCTTTCAAAATTTTAAACAAATTTTTTTCGCTAAAATGTCATATCAATGCGCTTAAATGTTCTTCATTAATTACAGTAAATTATACATAAATTAATAAAACATCTCAAATAAAACCCACAAAAACTATGTCAACGATCTGCATGCCAGATTATATCTTTATAGTTTTATAATATGCTTGCTCAGTTTTATTTTTGAAAATTTTCAGTAACTTGAAGGACGTAACAAATAAAATAATTCTTTATAAATTATACACATCTGAATCGCAATTCTTGGTCTTCTCAATTTACTTTAATTTCACCAGGAACACCATGTAAACTTGCAAATCGGACGACAAATAAACAACAATTTTCTATTGTGAGATCGATATGATTTAGTAATATTACCATATCAAAGGATTCATGGTTATATGAAAAGGCTTTCTAACTAACTATACCGATATGTGTAACAATTTTTCGCTCTTTGTTGAAGGCCTTATGATGGCTTTTGTGAAAAGTTTTTAATTGGTAATCGTACAACACCGTCTTAACTGTTTTTCTGTTATGTTGTTATTTAGTTCATAATTAAAGAACAGAACATATAGGTTTGTAAGGAATATATTTTTTCAGAATGTACATTACCAAGTCATTATAGTTGTGAACCTATGAACGGGGACTCTGGACTATTTACTGGAATAATATGATTATCTTTGTAAATTTTCAATTATTTGTATAAGTACTCGCCACAAACTTATCGTATGAAGTTAAAATGAAAATACAAAAATATTTCGTTTGACTGATTTTTAAAAGCAAATACAACATTAGAAATTGCATGTCATATTACTTATGTATGCTTTGTCTTGTCACATGATGTTTTTTTATAGTAGAACGTAGCTATAGTCTTTCATAGCAACAGATTTTATTAAAGGGATTCCGACAATAAGGCGCGTGTTCAACATCACGCATGGTGGGTTAAGTGGTAATTACATACTTGATAAGTGAAATGACAGCTTTATTGTCTACACTCCCACGCAAATTGTTTAAGTTCAAGATTTTCTCGCACTAGCATCATCGGCGTACAGCGATTTGAATGTTATCAATTACACACAGGACAGGTGGTTACATTTGTCTTTATCATATCACGGATGAAACAAAACACATCCTTAAGCATGTAGTATTTATCTTGATTTTTTGACAACATGATTAGAAATAAATATTCTCATATTGTAAAATAGTGGTAATTTTAAAGTCCTAAGTTAGTGTTCTTTATTTGTATACGCCCGTTTACGAGACGTACATGTGTATTATTATGATTATGGTATATTGTTGATCGTCTATCTGTTTGTCTATCTGTCCGTCATGTCGAACAATAACTTTTCATAAAACTATGGTGAATTGTTTTATCTATTGACGTAAAATCCCTTTCGATTTTATAAATTTTAGATTTTACGTTTCTTGGTTGGATTTTATTCATAAAAATGAGGGAATTTTCATGTTTTCTGGCTTTAACTCAAAATGCTTTGAACAATTTTCATGTAACTTTAGTGAATTGTTTATGTTCCTTTCGATTTAAAAAGAAATCTGATCATAATTTTTAAATACTTTTAATTCACAAGAAAGGTTTTTTTCTCATTATTTCGGATAAAACTCAAAAGGCTTTTAACAGTTATCATTTTATCATTTAACTTTGGTGATTTGTTTATATCTATTGTAATAAGATCCCTTTTATATAAATTTCTGATTTACAGTGCGATAGTGTTCTTATCAAGCTCGAGCTCATTGTACGTGAATTTTTTATTCGCAATTATGTATTTCAGAAAGTTACTTTTCATCCAATAAAACCCACCAAAACGATATTAGACTTGAAATAAAAGCATGGTCTGAATAAATTAGTTTGTTATCAATTTTGCAATTTTTCCCCGTTTCCATTCTCAATTTTATATATCTTTGGGCTACGATTTAAAATACTGTACACCTCTGATTATACAAAGGTAAACTAATGAGAAACAAAAGTCAGTTATTACTCCTGATAAGAATTGCAGGTGGCGCCTCAGCTAATGCGGTCCTATCAAATTCCTACTGATAAAAAATACACATAGAGAAAGATAGGTAAATAATGCCATCAACATGTTGTTCTGTTCCTCAATGTTCTAATCGTGGGGGTCATGTTTTTCCAAAAGATGAAAAATTAAAAAAGAAATGGATAAAAGCAATTAGAAGAAATTCTGACAAGAATAAATATTGGAAACCATCAAAATCAAGTGTTGTTTGTAAATCCCACTTCAAACCAACAGATTTCATATCGGAAACAAGCCATGGTAAGTAATATTTTGTTTACATTACTGATGACATTCTTTGATAAAGAAAGTTATTTTTATTTGCATGATTTAATCATATTAACCAAACATGAATTGTAACTGATAAACAAAGATACACTGCAAGTATTAAACTTCTTAAATTGTTATATTAAGAACAGTGATGTCTCTACATTCATGACATTATTCTTTCTAAAAATTGAATCTTAATATTTTGTTATAAAAAGAGCTATCAAAATACTTTATAGAACTGAAAAGTTTAATATTTAAAAAGCAACGAAAAAAATTTAAAAAATAGCAGCATACTGATGATTTTATAAATATATTATAGGTACAGAAACACTGGTCAAAAGACTTAAAAAGGAGGCAGTTCCAAGTGTCTTTCCATGGACAAATACTTTTGCATCTCCATCAAGTCTTCAGAGAGCTACACGCAAAACAAGAAGAGAAGAAAATAAAAGTGGTTTTGACACTGATAGTGATACTAGCTCTGAAGAAAATAATATCACTGAATGGAATGAAGAGTTGGATTCCTTAGATGTTGGAAGTGAAATTTATTACACTGCAGAAAAAATTGAGGACAGTGAATCAAATCTTCAAAATAATCAAACAGCAACTTCCCAAAATCCAGTTACTGACTCAGATTCACAAACACAAACATGGCCAGCATTGTGTGTTGAAAAGTTTGAAGATGACCCTGCTGGTATGAAGTTTTATACTGGATTACAGTCCCATTATGATTTTACATTCGTATTAGCGTCTTTGGGAGAAGCTGCATATAAACTCAACTATCTTTATTTTAGAAGTGAACAGCTTTCTGTAGAGAATCAGTTTTTTCTTACTCTTGTTAAATTACGCCAACACAAAACAAATTTCGAGTTAAGCAGGTTGTTCAATATTTCAGAAACTGCTGTTATTAACATATGGATTACATGGATTAACTTCATGTATCATCAGTGGAAGGAAATAAATATATGGCCAGAAAGAGATTTAGTCAGATTTTTCAGTCCTTACAACTTTAGACGTCAATTTCCAACAACCAGAATAATAATAGATGGAACTGAGTGTCCAATTAGAAAACCTAGATCACCTATCGCACAGCAGTCAACCTTTTCCACATATAAAAACCGAAACACAATCAAAATATTAGTCGGAGCAACACCAGGAGGACTTGTGTCATATGTATCCCCTTCTTATGGAGGTTCCACAAGCGATAGACAGATTTGCGAACGCAGCCGTTTAATGACAAAATGTGATCATGGGGATTCAATCATGGCTGACAAAGGCTTCAATGTTCAAGACTTGTTTGCCCCATACGATGTTTCAATCAACATACCAACTTTTTTTCGTAAAAAAAATAGAATGACATGTAAATCTGTAATGAAGGATAGGAAAATTTCAAGCAAGAGAGTACACATAGAACGCATTATAGGGCTAGCTAAGACTTTCAAAATTCTGAAGGAGCCACTTAACATTGCTGAGACAAAGCTTGCTACAGAAATAACATTTGTTTGTTTCATGTTGTGCAATTTTAAGAATTGTATCATTCCAGCCAATGCATGAGAATACATATTTTTATTTGGTTTAAAACAATGCCTTTTCAATATAGAGCTTGATAAATACTATATATATGTCAATCTATTTTTTTTTCTATTTATTGAATAGTTTATTTACATTTTTAAATAGTTGAAGCATATATGTTCATACATTGAATTTATTTATGAACTTGTATAGCTGACTATATGGTATGTGTTTTAATCATTGTTAAGGGCTGTACGGTGACCTATGGTTGTTAATTTCTATGTCAAGTGGTCTCATTGTCTCATTGGAAATCAAACCACATCTTCTTATTTTCACATTGTCAATGTGTTATTGGGTAATTGCTTCATTGGTGATAACATCTTGTCGATATTAATGCATTCTATAGTCTATTTGGTTTTGTTTTTATAAACAACCTCTTATTATAATAAATAAATAAATGAATAAATAAAATTCATCATACATACTTGGTTTTAATGATTTATATCTAAAGATAATAATATATCAAAGATTATTTATCAACAAATAACCTGCAGTGATTATCTCCATATAATCTTACTACATACATTAACATCTTACAATCATAACAAACATGTTGTTGTCAACATGTGGTTTTAGTTTAAAGACAATATTATCAATTAATATTTTCATTCAAATGAATATTTATCATAATCTTTATACAGAAATTTTGAAGAATAGCCTTTCGGAAATATGTTTTATAAAAATCTTCCAATTTTTCAACCATATTTTGAATAAAAATATCATCTCGTTTGATGTGTATATATTGTTCTTCTTGCAATGTAAAACTACAAAGTGACAGTTTTAAGATTTGTACAAAACATCTGTTACAAACGGACATTTAACTTCCACCACTGTGTCATTGATAATCCCATCTGGGGATGCTGCAATGAATGGATGTGACTTACTGACATATATTCCACAGTTTACAGGAGAACGTCCAAAATCCTGTTCATACTTTGACAAAGCAGACTTCTCATACTTTTGCCCATGTAATATTGGTGCTGTTTTAAATCAACAATTTCTGTCATTGATCGAGCCAATTTTTCGAAATCTGTTCTTTCTGTAGCTTTACAAATTCTTCCAAAAGATGAGGATTGCAATCGTTTGCATCTCTTCCTTCCACCTAGGATTTTTGCCTGACCTGATGTAAAGATTCTATCTTTGAAATTTCTTCATCAGTTATTGTACTAATACAATTTTCTGACAACCACTTGTCCTCTGGGTGAAATTCAAAATAGTCATGGTCTGTAACAACTCCATAAATGTTTGCTGGTGGATAAAGTTGAACAATAGGCAAGGTTGAACCATATTTGTGGTTTAAACAGATATTTCTGAAATAGTCCTGATAATTTGAGGTATTCTGGGAAGCTCTTGGTCTTGGGTCAAAATTTACATTGCTAGCTCTAACTGCACTTACTGATAAGTCACATGCCTTTATAGGGGATCCTTTAAAACGCTTGCTTTTGTGAAAAGTTTGTAATCTCTGAGTGCAAGTTTCTTCTGTCACAATTTCACCATTACTAGAGAAGTAGTATAAAGCTATTAATACACAACATACATGCTTGCAGTGAGCATTTGGACCCATTCCTGCAGCGCATTCACATTGACTTTCAAAAATACTACCATCACAATCAATTGATACGTCTACATTATATGTTACTGACTTTTCATTTGGGCACGACATTCACTTTTACATAAAATATATTGTTTTCAGTTGCTACACGAATATACTTTAGAAATTTTTCCTTGTATAAATTGGATGCATCACAATCTAAAGACTTATCCATTTGTTCCAGGTATGTTTCAACTGCACCCATTTTAAAGTCCACAAATTCTGTTTCAGTATTCATGTCTTTATACTTAGACAATTCGGGCAAGCTCATTGAAAAATCCTCACCAAGGTCTTCCTGTCCCCCAAAATCTTGGTTTCTATCATAAGCTTCCAATCTGAAAAGAATGGAAAAGGAATTTATGCATTATTTGAGCATATAAATTTATATAATCACACTGTACAGTATATAAAGCTTAAACATTTACATGCCAATGAAAAGGAAAAATTAATTGAAATCATGGACTTATTTCATAAAACATTTACTTCATACATACTATTATTCAACATTTTGTTTACTTATTAGAATATAAAATATGAATTACCTTTCAATAAGTTCTCTCTTCCTCCCTGATAATTTTGCTTTTCTTTTCTTCAATTCTTCTTTAACTGTGGTAAACTCCAAGATCCATAATTACTGGCCATACTTTTATATTAAAACTTTATATTATCTACACACTTTCTTATAGTTGTTTATCAAGAGTGTAATGAACGAATAATTAGATTCTTTTATTTATATCATAGACAAACACACATGTTTAATATAGATAAACTTTGCAAATTGATCATATGTCTGATAAGCGGAAACTGATGATAAGGACCGCATTAGCTAGTGCGCCACCTGTGATGCTGAGGAGATAAATCTGACTTTTGTTTCTCATTGTATTTCTGGTAATTGTGTTTTACGTCTTCCTTTTGGCTGTGAATAAACTCCTGAACAGTTTTATCGAATGGTTGAGGATATACAGTCGGCCAAGGCAACCATAATTGAAATCTTTTGCAGTGACGATTCTAGCGGCTATTACATAAACGAAATTTTACGCGCCTTTGATCAATGCAACATGGACATTTAAGATAAAGTACGACACAAAGTTAATTCTTTTTGTTCATTTTACTTACACAAGCCTCCACCCATAACACCCTATAAGTTTGTTTTTAACTAATACATTTTTTTGTTTTGCATTTATTTTTATAAGAGTAGAGTGTTTTTAAAATATTATAACATTTTTTACTATGTCATCTTCCAACAAACAAAAAACAACCCTTTTACTCTTTTTGGTTTTATTCTACATGAAAAAACTAGTTCGAGGAAAATGATACTATCTTCTTTGTTAATGTGTCGCACTACAATGACATACAACAAATTTCTTATTCTCAGTAATATTCATTCAAAATAAAAGTTCACCATCGTAAAAAATTGAGAATGGAAATGGGGAATATGTCAAAGACAACAACCCGACCAAAGTGCTGATAACAGCCGAAGGCCACCAAAGGGTCTTCAACGCAGCGAGAAAATCCCGCTCCCGGAGGTGGTCCTCAGCTGGCCCCTAAATAAAATTGTATACTGGTTCAGTGAAAATGGACGTCACACTAAACTCCAAAACATATAAAGGAACTAAAATTAAAAATAAAAAAACATACAAGACTAACAAAGGCCAGAGGCTCCTGACTTGGGACAGACGCAAAATGCGGCGGGTTAAACATGTTTTGTGAGATCTCAACCTCCCCTATATCTCTAGCCAATGTAGAATAAAGAAACACATAGCAATACGCACAGTAAAACTCAGTTTAAAATAAGTCCGAGTCCGATGTCAGAAAAGGTAACAAAAGAAACTAAGCAAAATGACAATGATACATAAATTAACAAAGGACTACTAACAGTTACTGCGTGCCAGGTCCAGACCTCAATTAAACTGATTGAAAGATTATGTCTTCATCATATGAACATCAGGTACAATCCCTCCCGTTAGGGTTTAGTATCATACCATCATAAAATATATGAGAAGAACATAAACCGTATCATGCCAACAACTGGTTTTAGAATAAATGTGTTTATTTCCGATGCAAAGACCCTATGAGTGAATCAATATTAATACCAAAATATGCTATCCTTAATGGCCTGACAACGATATCGTAACTATATCCCTTCCGAATAAGTCTGTTAAAAGGTTTGGTTAGCTTTTGAGGTGAATGTTTAGTTAGGAAACGAGAAACTTCACAGAATCTTAAAACAATTAACCGAACAAAATCGCATGAGTTCGTTTATACGTTTTCTACTTCTGAAAGAAAATAATTTTAAAACATATTGTCACAACGTACAAAACATTATCATTTGCTTCATATTGTTGCGCATCAGTTTGTTTCATTTGCTCCTTTCTGACGCAGATAAAAGAATGAAAATTTTGGTAACATTCATTCAGTATCGTCTCTCGAATATCCGGAGAAATTCGAAATCAGCATGGCGTTAAAATAGAACAACAAGACAGTTGTGAAAATAACAAACATAAGTAAAAAGTACCTACCTAAGAAAAACAATATTGACGAATTCATAACAAGATAACTTTGAAGAATTCAGACTGAATTGCATCAATATCTGGTATGTTCAGCAACAAGAGAGCAGGGAGAAATTGAGACCAGAAAGCGCTTCTTGATTCGTTGGCGACACTATACTTAAAAGTTATTAGCGTTTAGCTAGAAACAAAACGACAAACAGAAATTTTGAAACAACTATTTAAACTATAAAGAAGCACTTAAATATGATGAACGCAAAAAAATAAGGCGACATTAGTTTACCAATGTTCAAATCTCGTAAATCCATAAATATAAGAGACAAATTATGATAACAAACAAAAATGAAGGAATAGACTATTTTCATATATTATAGACGCTTGACTCCGATTACAAAATGTTTCGATAGGTTACCTACTATGTGGTAAGGTATCCTGGTACTCGGTGAAGTAATAGCAATCAAATCAATTTGTGGTGAAAAGTAAAAAAAAAAAAAGAACGATACCGAACTCCGAGGAAAATTCTAAACGGAAAGTTCCTAAGCTGTTTTCCGGTGATTTAGTCGTGTATAAAAATATAAAACAGTGAACTCCTCCTCCAAATTTTACCAATTATTAGCTTGATTTTACTTTTTAACTTGCTCTTACTTGACCGAGTACCTGGATGTCCTACAAGAGAGACGATAACCTGTCGACAAAATATAAACTCCTGAGTCAAAAGTCGGTAATATAAAAATAGCATGAACTCAACTTTAAGATATAAAGGTTATAGCTTGTACCAATGTAAGGCAGTTATTTACCTGCTCCAAATCCGAGATATGACAGTTATTTGCCTGCACCGAGTCAGAGATATGTCAGTTAATGACTTTGTTAAGTCAGAGATGTGACAGTTTTTGCATTCATCAAGCCAGAGATATGACAGGTATTTGCCGGCATCAAGCCAGAGATTTGAGTACTTTTATGTGCCAAGTCAAAGATATGACACTTCAGCTATTTGTTAGTTCCATTTCAGAGATGTTCCAGTTTCCTGTGCCAAGTCAGAGATATCAAAGTTAATTGCCCGTCTCAAGTCATAGATATAACAGTAATTTGCGTGTACTTAGTCAGAGAAGAAAACAGTTATTTGTCTGTATCACGACAGAGATATCAAAGTTATTTGCATGTATCAAGTCAGTGATATAACAGTTATTTGTCTGTATCACGTCAGAGATATAAAAGTTATTTGCCTGTATCAAGTAAGAGATATAATAGTTATGTACCTGGACCAAGTCAGTGATATTTGGCTGTTAGAAGTCATTGGTATAACAGTAATTTCCTGTGCCAAGCCAGAAATATGACAGTTATTTTCCTGTTGTTTAGCTGGTTGATTATTTTGATCATTCATTGTCTATTTTTCAAACATAATCATTTTGAGCTCGGTATTTGTGTTATTCTTTTTGTTCGTGCATGTTTGTTGTTACCTGATAATCTAATGGTCGTTCTCTTTAATAGAATCGCCGATATTAAACATCGACACTGACAGACTCGGACAGCTGTTGAATTTAATGGCGCAACCTTTTGTAATAACAAACGTGCATGAATACAAGGAATAACAAAATACCGAGTCCAACAAAAGTGAAGATGTGTGTAACTCCGACGAGAACACAGTTTATAGACATCTACATCTATTTTTGGGGGTTTTCGTTTGATATTATCAAAGACTATGAAATATTTTTCAAATTCATTGAACCCAATTAAGAATTGATTGTTAATTCATTTTACAATTTATTTCTTACATACACGCAATTAAGAGGTAAAGTTTCTACCACGAAAAGTATAGTATATAAGTTCGATAAACTACATAAATCTTTTGATCATGTTGATGCTTCTACGAAAGGTTCATAACAACATACCCGACCATCTTAGTATTCCATATAGACTTAGTGTTCATAATCGATGGATGAGAACTCAGTAGAACTATGCACCAATCTTAGTGACCCAAATAAAAATTCAGTGGAACTATCCAACTATTGTCAATCTATTTCACACAGTAACACTTTTCCTGACGCGAAACACGTGACAAGAAATTGATAAGTGCTATGATGAAATCGTATTGTCCAAGGAGATTGTACAAAGTATCACCAGGTATCAACCGTATTAATTTTCCTTCATTTGTAATTTGATGGATATTCCCAGAACTCAACCCAGCAATGTATATATTGCCCTCGGAGTCTGTTCCAATTCCTCTAGGATAAGATAACTGCAAACTCGTGTATGTAAACTTGGTTGTATTACCAACTACACGTGACACCGTATTGTTCCCATCACCACAAATGAAGTCTTTCTTGTCTAATGTTGATACAAAAACGAAGAGCCACGGGTTGTCTTTTCTTTTAATTTCTGTCACGATGATGAGTTTATCCAAGTCAGTGTTGAGAGTGAGATATAATAAATTGATCATTCTCGACAAAACATAAACCATAAACAGTGTTTTGTAAATCTAATGTCTGTAATAACTTTAAGTCTGTACTGTCGACAATCTGGACTTTATTACTTAAAATTATGAAATAGCAACTTGGTTCTGACTAACTTGAGTAACATCAGTGGGATATGACCCGGCATTTAACGAGGCGAGTAACTTTCCATCGATGCTATATTTAACAACTACCAGCTTGTCCTTGCTTGTTGTAACTATGAAATCACGAACGAATATTGCGCTTGCCTGTCCTAAATTGTCAGCAATAGTTCGTACTACCCTAACAACTCCAGTGCGAAAATTGACAGTTTTATTCACTAACGTACTACTAGTTCTTTCCAGGCATTGTTCATTCATTTTAAAACTCCCAAATGACTCTGTACTGCTCGTAAATTTTGTCATCTGGTCAGATGGTACGAAACGAAATGAAATATTTCTTATGCTTTTGACAGTCTCATTTATTTCTTCTTCGAGTGCAGTGAATTTTGAACCAATTTTGGTCACTTCCAATAGACATTGTTGGTCAGATTCGCGTCTAATAGTACCAATAAGCAATCGTTCCCAATTATTTACCATGCTTTTATAATTGGAAAATTTGTCAATTTCATCGGTCAGTTTTATGTCAACCTGCTTTTTGATGAAGACATTTCATATTGTATTTGATCTTCTATTTTATTTAGGTGTTCAATGGCCCTTTTAGTTTTGATATTTCTTGGAGAATATTTTCATATTCAGTTTGAATATTGTCCAAGGTCTGCTTTCGATTTTGAACTATTTCATTTATTCCTTACCTTTTTCCTTCAGCTTTCCAACCAATTCGGTGGTTTGATTGGACTGCTTAATATCAATTGCAGCTTTTTGAATCGATATTACGTTTTGACATTTCCGATGTGTAAGTGTTGCGCATATTAAAGGTACAGCAAGGCTTTGAATCATCCGCACAGAAAACTTCTCCGATCTTTTCTGCATGTTCTTCGCAACTCAATGCCCCAGATATCTGAAAACCAGATAGGTCCGACTGAATTCCTAGAATGGCAGTAACTGTATGTTTTGATGTCATCTTGAATGCTTTATCATGTACTACTGCTGCCTTTATCTTCTACTTGTGACCAAGTTTTTTATAAAGAGGGCTAATCCTACAGTATATTAACTTGAAAATATATCCTGGAAATGTATAATTGACATCTTTCCAACCAATACAAACGATGTTTTCCTTACATTACATAGATAAATCCGAAATCAATTAAAGTAAACATTGTAATCATAAGGGATATTTGGGGTATCGCTGGGCTCTTTGGTAATTACTAGTAATTAGTGAACAGAACTAACTGTTTTGTCTTAGATTTATAAGTTCACGTCGCCTTGATCAAATGCACTTAAAATGTTATTGACATACATGTATATACTAACCGCGAAAATCTTTAACTGAGGCATTTAATGATTATTGCTTATACATGTTATAGATATATGACATACCGACTTTAATTTGATTTGAATTTTCTAGGCTATGGCTAACTTTAATATTGTGGACCTTTGATTCGATAAAAGATTCAAACGAGCGTGTTTTCGCATTTAACAGGGGCTATTTATATAACTACTACCCAGTTAAACACGTATCAAGGTAAACTGTGATCATATATACAAACCAGGAAGGAAAATATCAAAGTCCAAAAATCTAAAATGGCTACACCATGCACACCTACAAAAGACACAGAACTATTCGATGATTTATTAATGTGTACCATTTGTCTAGAGACTTTCAAAGTTCCGAAGTATCTACCATGTCTTCATACCTTCTGTGAAACATGTATTGACACATACATTGTGTCATCAAAGGAAAAGAACAATACTTCCGAGGATTTAGATGTCCTGTATGTCGAATTTTGTGTCATTTAAAGGAACACAGGAAAACCAGAAGCTTGGGGATCAAAGCTACCAATAAACCATTTTGTTACGTCGATGTTGGACAAGCGAGCGATTCAAAGGTCTGAAAAACGTGTAATTCATGTCAGGTGAAAAATAAGACTAGGAAAGCCATGTCTTGGTGTACCACATGCGAGGAGGCGTTTTGTGGACAGTGCGAAGAATACCATAAAGCATTCAAGATGACATCAAAACATACAGTTACTGCCATTCTAGAAATTCAGTCGGACCTATCTGGTTTTCAGATATCTGGGGCATTGAGTTGCGAAGAACATGCAGAAAAGATCGTAGAAGTTTTCTGTGCGGATCATTCAAAGCCTTGCTGTACCTTTAATATGCGCAACACTTGCACATCGGAAATGTCAAAACGTAATATCGATTCAAAAAGCTGCAATTGATATTAAGCAGTCCAATCAAACCACCGAATTGGTTGGAAAGCTGAAGGAAAAAGGTAAGGGAATAAATGAAATAGTTCAAAATCGAAAGCAGACCTTGGACAATATTCAAACTGAATATGAAAATATTCTCCAAGAAATATCAAAACTAAAAGAAAGAACACCTAAATAAAATAGAAGATCAAATAAAATTTGAAATGTCTTCATCAAAAAAGCAAGTTAACATAAAACTGACCGATGAAATTGACAAATTTTCCAATTATAGAAGCATGGTAAATAATTGGGAAAGATTGCTTATTGGTACTATTAGATGTGGATCTCACCAACAATGTCTATTGAAGTGACCAAAATTGGTTCAAAATTCACTGCACTCGAAGAAGAAATAAATGAGACTGTCAAAAGCATAAAAATGTTTCATTTCGTTTCGTACCATCTGACCAGATGACAAAATTTACGAGCAGTACAGAGTCATTAGGAGTTTTAAAATGATTGAACAGTGCCTGGAAAGAACTAGTAATACGTTAGTGAAGAGAACTGTCAATTTTCGCACTGGAGTTGTTAAGGTAGTACGAACTATTGCTGACAATTTAGGACAGGCAAGCGCAATATTTGATCATGATTACATAGTTACAAAAAGCCAGGACAAGCTGGCAGTTGTAAAATATAGCATCGACGGAAAGTTATTCACTACGTTAACAGTCGGGTCCTATCCTACTGATGTTACTCAAGTCAATCAGAACCAAGTTGCTATTTCATTATATTCAAGTAATAAAGTCCTGATTGTCGACAGTACAGACTTAAAGTTATTACAGACATTAGATTTACAAAACACTGTTTATGGATTATGTTTTGTCGAGAATGATCAATTCATTACATCTTATTCCTCAACATTGACTTGGATAAACTCATCATCGGGACAGAAACTTAAAGAAAAGACAACCCGTGGCTCTTCGTTTTTTGTATCAACATCATACAAGAAAGACTATATTTGTGGTGATGGGCACGATTCGGTGTCACATGTAGTTGGTGATACAACCAAGTTTACATACACGAGTTCGCAATTATCTGATCCTAGAGGAATTGGAACAGACTCCGAGGGCAATATATACATTGCTGGGTTGAGTTCTGGGAATATCCATCAAATTACAAATGAAGGAAAATTAATACGGTTGATACCGAGTGATACTTTGGGAGTAAAATCTCCTTGGACAATACGATTTCATCATAACATTTATCAATTTCTTGTCACGTGTTCCGCGTCAAGAAAAGTGTTAATGTGTGAAATAGACTGACAATAGTTAGATAGTTCCACTGAATTTTTATTTGGGTCACTAAGATGGTGCATAGTTCTACTGAGTTCTCATCCATCGATTATGAACACTAAGTCTATATGGAATACTAAGATGGTCGGGTATGCTGTTATGAATCTTTCGTAGAAGCATCAACATGATCAAAAGATTTATGTAGTTTATCGAACTTATATACTACACTTTTCGTGGTAAAACTTTACCTCTTAATTGAGTGTATGTAAGAAATAAATTGCAAAATGAATTAATAATCAATTCTTACTTGGGTTCAATAAATTGGTGAAAATATTAGATAGTCTTTGATAATATCAAACGAAAACCCCCACAAAATAGATGTAGATGTATAAACTGTGTTCTCGTCGGAGTTACACACCTCTTCACTTTTGTTGGACTCGGTATTTTGTTATTCCTGAATTCGTGCATGTTTGTTATAACAATAGGTTGTCTCATTAAATTCAACAGCTGTCAGTGTCGATGTTTAATATCGGTTCATCTATTAAATAGAACGACCCTTAGATTATAAGGTAATAAAAACGTGCACGAATAAAGGGAATAACACAAATACCGAGCTCAAAATGATTATGTTTGTAAACATAGACAATGAATGATTAAAATAATCAACCAGCTAAACAACAGGAAAATAACTGTCATATTTCTGGCTTGGCACAGGCAAATTACTGTTATACCAATGACTTCTAACAGCCAAATATCACTGACTTGGTCCAGGTACATAACTATTATATCTCTGACTTGATAAGGCAAATAACTTTGATATCTCTGACGTGATACAGACAAATAACTGTTATATCACTGACTTGATACATGCAAATAACTTTGATATCTCTGTCGTGATACAGCCAAATAACTGTTTTTCTTCTCTGACTAAGTACACGCAAATTACTGTTATATCTATGACTTGAGACGGGCAATTAACTTTGATATCTCTGACTTGGCACAGGAAACTGAAATAGAACTAGCAAATAGCTGAAGTGTCATATCTTTGACTTGAAACATGCAAATAATTGCCACATCTTTGACTTGGCACATAAAAGTACTCAAATCTCTGGCTTGATGCCGGCAAATACCTGTCATATCTCTGGCTTGGTGCATACTAAAAATGTCACAACTCTGACTTAACAAAGTCATTAACTGACATATCTCTGAATTGGTGCAGGCAAATAACTGTCTTTACTCGGACTTGGAGCAGACAAATAACTGCCTTACATTGGTACAAGCTATAACCTTTATATCTTAAACTTTGAACAGGCTAATAACTGTTATAGCTCTGAATTGGTGCAGTCAAATAATTGTCACATCAATGACTCGTTCCCTTTTTGGAGTTCATGCTATTTTTATATTACCGACTTTTGACTCAGGAGTTTATATTTTGTCGACAGGTTATCGTCTTTGTTGTAGGACATCCAGGTACTCGGTCAAGTAAGAGCAAGTTAAAAAGTAAAATCAAGCTAGTAATTGGTAAAATTTGGAGGAGGAGTTCACTGTTTTATATTTTTATACACGACTAAATCACCGGAAAACGGCTTCGGAACTTTCCGTTTAGAATTTTCCTCGGAGTTCGGTATTGTTCTTTTTTTTTTACTTTTCACCACAAATTGATTTGATTGCTATAACTTGACCGAGTACCAGGATACCTTACCACATAGTAGGTAACCTATCGAAACATTTTGTAATCGGAGTCAAACGTCTATAATATATGAAAATAGTCTATTCCCTCATTTTTGTTTGCTATCATAATTTGTCTCTTATATTTATGGATTTACGAGATTTGAACATTGGTAAACTACTGTCGCCTTATCTGCGTTCATCATATTTAAGTGCTTCTTTATAGTTTCAATAGTTGTTTCGAAAATTTCTCTTTGTCGTTTTTGTTTCTAGCTAAACGCTAATAACTTTTGAGTGTAGTGTCGCCAACGAATCAAGAAGCGCTTTCTGGTCTCAATTTCCCCTGCTCTCTTGTTGCTGAACATACCAGATATTGACGCAATTCAGTCTGAATTCTTCAAAGTTATCTTGATATGAATTCGTCAATATTGTTTTTCTTAGGTAGGTACTTTTACTTATGTTTGTTATTTTCACAACTGTCTTGTTGTTCTATTTTAACACCATGCTGATTTCGAATTTCTTCGGATTTTGAGAGATGATGCTGAATGAATGTTACCAAAATTTTCATTCTTTTATCTGCGTCAGAAAGGAGCAAATGAAAAACTGATGCGCAACAATATGAAGCAAATGATAATGTTTTGTACGTTGTGACAATATGTTTCTATAATTATTTTCTTTCAGAAGTAGAAAAACGCATAAACGAACTCATGCGATTTTGTTCGGTTAATTGTTTTAAGATTCTGTGAAGTTACTCGTTTCCTAACTAAACATTCACCTCAAAAGTTAACCAAACCTTTTAACAGACTTATTCGGAAGGGATATAGTTACGATATCGTTGTCAGGCCATTAACGATAGCATATTTTGGTATTAATATTGATTCACTCATAGGGTCTTTGCATCGGAAATAAACACATTTATTCTAAAACCAGTTGTTGGCATGATACGGTTTATGTTCTTCTCATATATTTTATGATGGTATGATACTAAACCCTAACGGAGGGATTGTACCTGATGTTCATATGATGAAGACATAATCTTTCAATCAGTTTAATTGAGGTCTGGACCTGGCACGCAGTAACTGTTAGTAGTCCTTTGTTAATTTATGTATCATTGTCATTTTGCTTAGTTTCTTTTGTTACCTTTTCTGACATCGGACTCGGAATTCTTTTAAACTGAGTTTTACTGTGCGTATTGCTATGTGTTTCTTTATTCTACATTGGCTAGAGGTATAGGAGGAGGGTTGAGATCTCACAAAACATGTTTAACCCCGCCGCATTTTTGCGCCTGTCCCAAGTCAGGAGCCTCTGGCCTTTGTTAGTCTTGTATGTTTTTTTAATTTTTAATTTTAGTTCCTTTATATGTTTTGGAGTTTAGTGTGACGTCCATTTCACTGAACCAGTACACAATTTTATTTAGGGGCCAGCTGAGGACCACCTCCGGGAGCAGGATTTTCTCGCTGCGTTGAAGACCTTTGGTGGCCTTCGGCTGTAATCTGCACTTTGGTCGGGTTGTTGTCTCTTTGACATATCCCCATTTCCATTCTCAATTTTATTACAATGGTGAACTTTTATTTTTGAATGAATATTACTGAGAATACGAAATTTGTTATATGTAATTGTAGTGCGACACATCAACAAAGAAGGTAGTATCATTTTCCTTGAAACTAGTTTTTTATTATACATAATGTAGAATAAAACCAAAAGAGTAAAAGGGTTGTTTTTGTTTGTTGGAAGATGACATAGTAAAAATGTTACAATATTTCAAAATCAATCTACTCTTATAAAAATAAATGCAAAACAAAAATGTATTTGTTAATACAAGCTTATATGGTGTTATGGGTGGACGCTTCTGTGAGTAAAACGAACAAACAGAATTAGTTTTGTGTCGTACTTTTTTCAATGTCCTTTTGTATTGATCAAAGGTGCGTAAAATATTCATTTATGTACTAGCCGCTAGAATTGCCACTGCAAAAGATTCCAATTATGGTTACCTTGGCCAACTGTATAAGATATCCTCAACCATTCGATAAAACTGTTTCGGCGTTTATTCACAGCCAAAAGAAGACGTAAAACACAACCGTAGCCCAAAGATATATAAAATTGAGAATGGAAACGGGGAATAGGTCAAAGAGACAAAGAGCAGAAAACAATTCAAAGCCACCAATGGGTCTTCAACACAGCAGGAAATTCCGCAGCTGGATATGTGCATTAAAAACGTTGGTTTAAAATTCCCTACATTCCTGATTACAGAAAGATCACGAATTTATTTGTTATGAAATAGGTAAAATAACAAAATACCGAGGAAAATTCTAAACGGAAAATTCCTTATCAAATGGCAAAATCAAAAGCTCAAACACGTCAAACGAATGGATAACAACTGTAATATTCCTGACTTGGCACAGACATTTTCTTATGAAGTGGTCCTTTACTCATTTTGTATACCGGGATATACAATTGAAAAATATTACTACACATTTTGTCAACACCGATGTTGCTGGGCATTGCCAAATATTACCATTTGTTAGGAGGACATTTGGGGATTTTTTTTTATTTTTGGAAAAGGTTTTCTTTTAGTTTTGGTAAATTGAATTTTTTTTTTTTTTTTTTTTGGAAATGGTTGGGCGAATTTTCTTTTTCTTAATCTTGTCAAAATTGTGTCCCCTAATAATATGGGTGGGGCGTTATTTACACTAAGGTAATTACCCAATAAAATCAGAAGAGTCTTGTTTCATAAGACATATATGTAAATATATCTCTAGTTAAACAAAAAGTACAATTGTTATCACGGTAGATTATGAGAATATATGTACCAGGAAGGAAAATATCAAAGTCCAGTATATCAAGATTTAAAATGGCTAAACCTAGAAAAGACGCAGATCAAATGGATGATTTATTAACGTGTACCATTTGTTTGAAGACCTTTAAAGCTCGAAGTATTTACCATGTCTTCATACCTTCTGTGAAACATGTAGTAACACATATATTGTGTCATCGACAGGAAAAGAAATTGCTTCTGAGGGATTCAGATGTCCAGTATGTCGAATTGTTGTGTCATTCAACGGAACGCATGAAAACCAAAAGCTTGGACATCAAAGCTACCAGGTAACCATTTTGTTACGTCGATGTTGGACAAGTGAGCGAATCAAAGGTCTGAAAAACGTGTAATTAATGTCAGGTGAAAAATAAGACTAGGAAAGCCAGTTCTTGGTGTACGTTTTGTGGACAGTGCGAGGAATATCACAAATCTTTCAAGATTACATCAAAACATACAGTAATTAATGTTCAAGAAATTCAGTCGGACCAATCTGGTTTTCAGATATCTGGGGCATTGAGTTGCGAAGAACATACAGAAAAGATCGTAGAAGTTTTCTGTGTGAATCATTCAAAGCTTTGCTGTACATTGTGTGCAACACTTACACACAGGAAATATGAAAACGTAATATCGATTTAAAAGCTGCATGTGATATTAAGCAGTCCAAACAAACCAACGAATTGGTTGGAAAGCTGAAGGAAAAGGGTAAGGAATCAATGAACTAGTTCTAAATCGAAAGAAGACCTTCGACTATATTCAAAATGAATATGAAAATATTCTCCAAGAAATATCAAAACTAAAAGAAAGAACAATTGAACACCTAAATAAAATAGAAGATCAAATAAAATTTGAAATGTCTTCATCAAAATAGCAAGTCGACCTAAAACTGACCGATGAAATTGACAAATTTTCCAATTATAAAAGCATGGTAAATAATTGGGAAAAATTGCTTATTGGTACTATTAGAGGTGGATCTGACCAACAATGTCTATTGAAGTGAACAAAATGGTTCAAAATTCACTGCACTCGAAGAAGAAATAAATGAGGCTGTCAAAATCATCATTTTTTCATTTTGTTTCGTACCATCTGACCACATGACATAATTTACGAGCATTACAAAGTCGTTAGGAAGTTTTAAGATTAATGAGCATTGCCTGGAAAGAACTAGTAGTCCGTTAGTGAAAAGAACTGTACATTTTCGCACTGGAGTTGTTAAAGTAGTACGAACTATTGCTGACAATTTAGGACAGGCTGGCGCAATATTCGTTCGTTGTTGTGTAGTTACAACAAGCGGAAATAAGAAGGCAGTTGAAAATACAGTATGGATGGAAAATTCCTCACCTCGATACTTGTCGGGCATTTACCTACTGATGTTACTTAAGTTGATCAGAGTAAAGTTGCTATTTCATTATTTCGAAGCAACAACATCTTGATTTTCGACAGTGTAGACTTGAAGTTATTACGGAAACTTCATTTGCAGGATATATATGTTTTTGGATTATGTTATGTCCAGAATTATCAATTTATCGTATTTTGTTCCTCAACATTGAATGGACAAACTCGTCATTGGGAAAGAAAATTAAAGAGAGAACAACCCGTGGCTCTTCGTATTTTGTATCAACATCAGACAAGAAAGACTATATCTGTGGTGATGGGGAAAATTAGTGTCACGTATAATAGGAAATATAACAAGTTTTACATACACGAGTTCGCGGTTATTTGATCCAAGATGAATTGGAATAGACTTTGAGGGTAACATATACATAGCTGGATATGACTTTAAAATATCCATCAAATTACAAATGCTGGAAAATTAATACGAGTGATTCCGGGTGACATTTTGGTAGTTCAATCTCCTTTAAGAATATTTTTCGCTCAAAATTGCAATACATTCCTTGTCACATGTAATATGTTCGGAAAAGTTTTGCTGTATCAAACCGATTAACAGAAATTACGTATTGTCCGGTTTGAATGCTAAAACAAGGGCTACTACGTGTACAAGTATCGTTCAGGTATCTTTTTAATGTACTATCGTAGAGTGGTTGTAGTCATCAATCAACTCAGTCAAATTTGACTGGCACTCCAAAGTGTGATTTGTGAAACGCTTATATATGACTTTAAATGTTTCAATAATCTCGTCCCAATCACTGCTGTCATGAGTTCAAGTTTTCGAGATTGTAATGTGTTTCAATGGGGCAACTCTGTTTCTAGACATAATTAGCGAAGACTGGTTCCCGAAAACTACGTATGCACATGCTTCATACGCCCTTGAACTAGCATCCGTGTATATGTGTAGTTCAATATCTGCCGTTGATCTCGTTTCTTTGAAATACGGTCTTGAAATTTTTGTCTATGCATTCATGTGTGACTTGTTCTTTCCATTCCATTAAAGTTTCTGGTGATAATGGTTCATCCAAATCTAGTTTTTTTTAGAGTCTGCATGAACATTTTACTCCTTACTGTTATCGGACTAATAAATCTTAGAGGATCGTAAATCTTTAAAGATTGTCCAAGCATTTCACGCTTTGTAATCGAAGTATCCTCCATTTCAACGTATTCCTATTTTGCAAAAAAAGTAAGCGTTTCCTTGTCGGTCTTCCATCTAAGTTCTTATACTTTGATAAGGTCATCGTTATCAATTACATTTTCTTCGTGTTTGATGCCCAAAAGCATTAATTGAATCCCGCTTTTGCAAATAAGGTCAAAGTACTGTAATAATTGCCTCTTGGTTGGAAAACTTGAAAATATGTTGTCAACGTACAGATCCTTTCGTGTAATCTGTCAACTGAAAGCGGACCTGTAGAGTCTGTTGGATTGGAAAACAAAAAAAAAACTTTAGTTACATCATGGTATATCTCTTCCAATCCAACATTCAAAAACGCCTTTTCTTAATCTGTTGAAACTGTTAATTGATTAAACCGAAATCTGTCAAATCGTTTAGACCTGGTGGTGTGTCCATTAAACAGTCGTTTACCTTTGGAGTTTTTGGTCTTGATTTGCAAATACAGTCAGAAACAACCCGAATAGGTGAAGTTGACGATTTTTTTTTTCATGGGATAATGCGGTATATAGTGTACCCTGCTACTTCACTTATCTTCTCTATAAGTCTTTTTGTCCGACTATAATTTCTCCGTATTTCTGTAATAATTGCGGTTCCCTTTTAAATAAATCGTGTAATAACGTTTTCTATTTTACGATGTGCAATCTTTAAATGTTTATTGCTAACGGTGAATAATATTCTTTCCAGGGAACGTAGCAAAACATCATGGTAACTAATACATACCTTCTCATATAATTAATTATACCTTTTCTTTTGACATTATCAATCTTGCTGTTATTCATAATATTCATAGTCAGATACAAATTGATAGCAACTGTAAAAGGCGCTACCAGTTATATTTACTTTGCCATATCCTGAAAGTATGTAAGAGGTATCTATCGTCTATAAGTTGAACGGGAGTAAGTTAAACGGCCGTAGTTTACAGATGTTAACATTTCGTAAATCGAGTAAGGAAAGAAAATCAAGGTAACAAACAAACAATGAGGGAATCGCATGAACTTCAAAGGTAGTGAGACCGGGTGCGTCGACAGGGTAAGTGTCTCTTGTTATGCATGCATCACGCGTCATGTGAATTCAAACTCAGTAAAATGCCGCAATCCAAAATATTACAGATATACTGGTATCAAGAGACCTAAGACCGCGAAAATATGTCGATAGTGAGTTAAGACACTGCGACATCGTATCTGTCAACTTCGCGATGGTGACCGTAAAACTTATATAATTTCGATTTCTGTCGTTCTCTCTTATTACTCTGTATAAGCAGTTTTGTGTCAGGTGCACAACCCTGTTAATGAAGTCCGTATAGTCTGAGGTATGTTAACGCCATACTATGGAGCAGCAGGTATGTTACTGCTGAGAAATGAGAAGTCGACAATTGAAAGAAACAAATATCAAATGCCTGATCACTTGATATATCTTATGAACGTATTTTATAGGAATAACACGACCGGTATCACGTGTGGAGCAGGATCTGCTAACCTTCCGGAGCACCTGAGATCACCCCCTTCCCAGTGTTTGATGCATATGGTTTGTGTTGCTCAGTCTTTAGTTTTCTATGTTGTGTTTTGTATACTGTTGTTTGTCTTTTGTTGTTTTGTACTGTTAACCGTGGCATTATCAGTCTGATTTCGACTTATGAGTTTAAATGTCGCTTTGGTATCTACAGCATCTCTTTATCTGTATCAATATCGAGAAAAGGATCAAGATATGAGGCAGACCATCTACTATTGGTAGTATCCATGATTTTAAGTTCACAGGGATATACGAGAAGTACGACACCCACCAACACAAAAACGTTTTCGTTGCATGCATCACATACAATGTTTAAGAAAACCCTAGTTGTCACATATAGATTTATCCGTAATTAATAATAATAAATGTCAATCATAGGATAGATGGACTCTTGGTTAACTTCATTACCAGTACAATAATCAAACAGAACTGACTTTTTGTCTTACTTGTAAAACAGTCTACGTCACATTCCAATTGATCAAAGGCGCGTATTTTAATTTACATATATGTACTAATCACGAGAATATCCCATGTACAAGGAAGCCTTGGTTGACTTTAATATTGTAAACAATTGATTCAATAAAACTACTCAGGGTTTAAACACAGTATAATTCCACGACCAGAAAGACACAAACCATTTTTGTTTTTATACTGACTTCAACTTCACAAATAATACATGATGGTCTTGAAGAATAGATTCTAGGTACTAATGTTGATTATTATCTTAATTACGCGTTATAGTGTTCTTTTATTTGCCTTTGTTAATTTTTAACCTTTACTATTTATTCCATTTTGGTAATATCCTTTTGGCGTGGCTCGGTACTTATACATCCCGACATTGTGTTATTGTGCTATGGTCATTTTTGTATTCTTGTCTTTCATTTTGCTTATGTATATATGCCATTTTGTTTTCTAGGTTGACATATTTGTTTGTTTTATGTAGAGATGTCAACTCGGTGAACAATTACTAATCGAGTACTCGTTGGTTTTATAGAGCGATACTCGAGTAATCGCTCTGGAATATATCTACAACACGGAAACACAAACATACGTATTTAACATTCTGTTATTTGTTGTTCAACGGACGAAAAACCATCCACATAAGTATCTGAGACAAGGAATTACACACCATAATTAATAGCTCATCACCTACAAGTACTAATTAAGTAAAAACAATAATCTAATCATAATGAACACCTATCTAAAAATTATAACAAGGAAAAACCATATAAAACAATAGTATTTGGTAATCGTTAAGAAAACACATTTAGTCGAGTATTGTTTTGGTATTCGATACTCAGTATTACTGAGCGATACTCGAATACTGAGTACTCGTTGACATCCCTATTTCATACTGATTAAGATTATAACAACAACAAAAATAACACAATGTTGACTGCTGTACCCTTTTTGACATTTTACCTATTATATAGATATAAGAAGATGTGGTATGAGTGCCAATAAGACAACTATTATGTCTGTTTGTTTTGTTCACACATTGTTGTCAATATAATTGACTTTTATGCGACTGTCATACAAGTGAGACGTTTAGCTAGCTATAAAACCAGGTTTAATCCACCATTTTCTACATAAGGAAATGTCTGTACCACATCAGGAATATGACAGTTGTTTTCCATTCGTTTCATGTGTTTGAGCTTTTGATTTTGCCATTTGATAAGGGATTTTCCGTTTTGAATTTTCCTCGGAGTTCGGTATTTTACTTTTTATCACGCTTATCGTTGCAATAGTTTTACGGTTGTATGAACGAAGTCTTGTGCATTCCACTGATAAATTAATGCGGATGGACATGAGTAGCATGAAGTTGCTGCATTGTTAGGTGACGTCATTGCTTAATATTTTTGAGTGTTACGTCCTGTTAGCAATCTAGGAAAATATGAGGCAGTAAGATCAATAGGAAAATTTGAAAATTGCCGATAATTATATCTATATGTGTCTATATAAAATACTTATTTGTTAAACACGTGTATATATAGTAAATCTTTTATCAAGGTAAGTTGTGATAATATACGATCAAGGAATGAAAATATCAAAGTCCAAAAATCTTAAATGGCTACACCTACTATGGACACTGATCAATTTAATGATTTATTAACGTGTTCCATTTGTCTAGAGACTTTCAGAGTTCCAAAGTTTCTGCCATGTCTTCATACCTTTTATGAAGCTTGTATAAACACTTACATTTTGTCATCAACGGGAAAAGAAAATACTCCTGATAAATTTAGATGTCCAGTATTTCGAATTTTTGTGTCTTTTAAAAGAACACCGGAAAAAGCAGAAGCTTGGGCATCAAAGCAACCAAGGAACCATTTTGTTACGTCGATGTTGGATGAACGAGCGATCCAAAGGTCTAAAAAAAAGTGTGTAATTCATGTCAGGTGATAAATAACTGAAGAAGCCATTTCTTGGTGTACCACGTGCGAGGATGCGTTTTGTGGACAGTGCGAATAATACCATAAAGCATTCAAGATTACATCAAAACATACATTTATTGACATTAAAGAAAATCAGTCGGACCTATCTGGTTTTCAATTATCTGAGGCATTGAGTTGCGAAAAACATACAGAAAAGATCGTAGAAGCTTCTGTGTGGATCATTCAAAGCTTTGCTGTACATTGTGCGCAACACTTACACATCGGAAATGTGAAAATGTTATATCACTTCAAAAGCCTTTATTGATATAAGGGATTCCACAATAACCACAGAGTTAGTTGAGAAACTGAAGGAAACATGTAAGGAAATCAATGAAAAGTTCAAATCAATCTGACCACGTGGCAAAATTTACAAGCAGCACACGGTCATTATGAGATTTTAAAATGAATGAACAGTGCCTGGAAAGAACTAGTAATACGTTAGTGAAGAGAACTGTCAATTTTCGCACTGGAGTTGTTAAAGTAGTACTAACCATTGGTGACAATTTAGAACAGACAAGCGGAACATTCGGTCGTGATTACTTAGTTACAACAAACATGAATAAAGGGCAGTTGAAAATACAGTATCGATGGAAAGTTTCTTGCTACGTTACCAGTCAGAGTCAAGTTGCATAACAAAGTCCTGATAGTACAGTCGACAGTACAGACTTGAAGTTATTACAGACATTTGATTTGCAGGGTATACCTGTTAATGGATTATGTTTTATCGATCACGATCAATTCATCGTATCTGATACCTCAACATTGACTTGGATAAACTCGTCATCGAGACAGAAAATAAAAGAAAGGACAACACATGACTCTTCTTTCTTTATTTCCACGTCAAACAAAAAGACTATATTCGTTGTGATGGGGACAGTTCGGTGTCACGTGTAGTAGGTAAAACAACCAAGTTTACCTACACGAGTTCGCAGTTATCTTATCCTAGAGGAATTGGAATAGACTTTGTGGGTAATATATACATAGCAGGATATGGTTCTCAAAATATTCATCAAATTACAAATGCCGGAAAATTTATCCGGGTAATTCCGAGTGACACTTTGGGAGTACAATCTCCTTGGACAATATGTTTCGCTCAAAATGACAATAAATTCCTTGTCACATGTTTTACACTTAAAAAGTTTTACTGTGTAAAATAGATTGACAATAGTTGGATACTGAGTTGATATCCACTGATTATGAAAGATTAATCACATGTAATTTTAACGAACCTATTAAAGACCGTACTCAGTATGTAAATAAAGGCAATAGTAGTATACCGCTGTAAGATATAAATTGTAATATGAAATAATAATTACTTATTACTAAGTAATTTGTGATGATGTTATGTTTTTTCCAATAAAATCAGACCAGAAACAAATAAATGTAGATGTCTTTAAATTCTATTCTCGTAAGTGTGTACAAACATATTCACTTTAAGCTGCTCGGTATTTTGTTAATCCCGTTATTCGTGCATGCTTGTTATTGCAGTAGGTTGCGTCAATATATTTAACAGCTGTCCCAGTCTGTCAGTATCGATGTTTCTAAGAGAACGACCATTTGATTATCAGGTAATGACAAACATGCACAAACAGAGGGATTACAACGGCTCAAAATGAATATGTCTGTCAACACCGACAATAAATGTTCAATATAATCAACAAGCGGAACAACTGACAAATAACGGTCATATCTCTGACTGGATACACAGGCGCTAAGGTACATGATTTGATTTTTTTTATCCATTGTTTGCACTAATTATTCAATTTTCTTTTATACCACATATTGAACATCGCTTAGAAGCTTGTTTTACCTTGCTTTGGATGAATTATCTACTATGATACAATCCCTTATTTACTATTCTTACTAATCAGAATTAAGAAACTGAATGGGTTTATGAATACCAATGCTACATCAATCTTTAAAGACCCAAATGTTGCAAAACACTTGTCCTACCTCCATGACAAATATGTTGTTGTCCCCGCAGATAAAGCTCAAACAACATCGTTTCCGTGTGTAAATCACAATACATAAACTGCTTGATAAATGAATTAGGTATTGACAATTTACTTGAAACTCATAATATACTAGTAGCCCCATGACACTTACCAAGGAGGAAATCCTGGATAATCATAGGTCTGTTCTATGTTCCTTTGGAATTTCAACCAAAGATGAAGAACTGGATCTTCCATCACTGTATTGGATACCTAAACTAAATAAGTGTCCTTACAAACAACGGTATATTGTTGGGTCTTCCAAGTGCCCCAGGAAACCTCTTTCTAAATTATTAACATCAATTTCATCAGCAATCAAAGCCGGGCTTCAAAGTATTTATGAAACTACCTATTTTAGAGGTGGCGTGAATCACATATAGATACTAAAAATTCAAAGATCTTTTAGAGTACATACAATCTAAGACTATGTTTATGTAATGTGATTTAAACACGGAAACGATGTTGTTTGGAGCTTTATCTGCGGGGACAACAACATATTTGTCATGGAGGTAGGATAAGTGTTTTGCAACATTTGGGTCTTTAAAGATTGATGTAGCATGGGTATTCATAGACCCATTCAGTTTCTTAATTCTGATTAGTAGGAATAGTAATATAAGGATTTTATCATAGTGGATAATTCATCCAAAGCAAGGTGAGACAAGCTTCACAGCATCTTTCATCTTGCAATAGTATTAAAACATTTGACTTTTCTAAACAAGTATTCCCCATTCCAAACAAAAGACAGATTGAAAGAGTCGGTCCTGCTTTGTTTCGTAAAAAGAAAGGCCAACGTAGATACAAGTATCTTGTCTTAGGGAGGATAAATCCTACTTTGTAAAAATCATTTCGATTCAAACAAAATTCTCCGAACCTGACATTATCAAGATGCTTGATTTATTGATTGACAACATATTTGTTACGTTTGGATGATGTGTTTTCAACAAACAATCGGCATTCCATGGGAACCAACTGTGCTTCTCTCCTTTATTCATATGAGGCTGATTTCATACAGGAAGAAAAAGAAAAGAAGTTGGCAGTATCCTTTAACTTTACTTTCCGCAATATAGATGATAATCTATCACTAATTAATTCAAAATTTGGTGACTACTTTGAACGCATCTATCCCATCGAACTAGAGATAAGGGATACAACAGATACAGTTAAGTCTGTCTCATATCTTGACTTACATCTAGAAATTGACAATGAGGGTCGGTTGAAAACAAAACTTTACGACAAAATAGATGATTTTAGCTTCCCGATTATGAACTTTCCATTTCTATGTAGCAACATTCTAGCAGCGCCTGCATACGGAGTATATATCTCCCAGTCGATACGATATTCCATGGCTTATATTTCCTATCATGATTTCCTTGATAGAGGGTTCCTGCTCACAAGGAAGCTATTGAATCAAGAGTTCCAAGTGATGAAGTTGAAATCATCCTTCGTAAATTTTACGGACGCCATCACGAGTTGGTTGACCATAATGGAATATCCGTTTCATTCGATGATAGCGAATATGTTCCAAATGTCGTAACAACAATCCTGTCCCCTTTTCCACGAATGTAACCTACCGGATTGGACTTATTACTGAGTTTGTACTAGCATGAGCAACACGACGGGTGCCACATGTGGAGCAGGGACTGCTTACCCTTCCGGAGCACCTGAGATTACCCCAGATTTTGGTGGGGTTCGTGTTGCTCAGTCTTTAGTTTTCTATATTGTGTTTTGTGTACTATTGTTTGTCTGTTTGTCTTTTTCTTTTTAGCCATGGCGTTGTCAGTTTATTTTCGACTTATGAGTTTGAATGTTCCTTTGGTATCTTTCGCCTCTCTTTTACTAAAAGTTTTATTTTAGTATTGATAGTAAAACAAGGTAAATCAAGCTTAGTAGTTTTCAATAAGTTGCATTAAATAGAAATTTGATATTCAGTACAAACAATGAAAACAAATCTTAATCATGTACACAAGCACCTGTGTTTTGGTATGTAGGCAGATAGATGTCATATCTCTGTTCACTTAACTTAATAGAAGATGAAATACATTTTGTTGTAGAGTGCCTTCATTATGATTCACCTAGGACTAATATATTATAGTGTAATAGTGCCACAATTTACCAAGATAAGAATTTTAGCAAATATATTTCAAGTTTCTGAACCCAAGAAATTATAATTTCGAAAATATTTTGTCTCGATCATGAGAAATTAGGAATTAGATTTTGATACAGAATTTAGTCTATATCTAAACAACAAAAATTCTCGATGAGATTTGAATTGATTTTTTTTTTTTGTGTTTTAATGCAACTTTTAAGCACCGCTTTTGGGCTATTTCGTGGCGGCCAGTTTTATTGGTGGCGGAAGCCGGAGTGCCCGGAGAAACCACCGACCTTCGACAGGAAAACTGGCAATCCTAGTCAATTAAGATTGAGTCGAGTGCACCCGCACGAGCGGGGTTCGAACTCACAACCTCAGTGTTAACTGGCTAGTGATTACAGTAGTAACTACTTAGACCACTCGGCCACCGAGGCCCCTTCTCGGTGAGAAAGGAACAAAGAGATACATGTTAATGTGAACAAATGGAGTTCCCTCTTTGTGCTGGTTCTCTCCTCCTTTCTGTAGTAATTCTTAATCACGTTTCTATATTTGTAAGTCACATCTAATTATTAATAATCAGCATGTTTTTAAGATTGTATGGGATAGATGTTTATATATCGTGTATGAACTTTGTGATTTGTATTGATTAATATGCACTAAATGGGCCCTTTGATTAGGAATTAAGAATTTTGATTTCATTTGATTGATATCTCTGACTTTGTGCATGTAAATAACTGTCACATCTCTAACTTGGCATAGGCAAATACATGTCATATCTCTGACTTGGAACAGGTAAATAACTTATGACTCTGACTTGCTACTGGAAATATATTTGGCTGGGTACAGGCAAATAGATGTTTTATCTCGGACTGGGTACAGACAAATTGATTTCATATTTTAGACCTGGAACAGGGAAATAAAAAGTAAAATAACAAAAATACCGAACTCTGAGGAAAATTCAAAACGGAAAGTTCATAATCAAATGGCAAAATCAAAAGCTCAAACACATCAAACGAATGGATAACAACTGTCATATTCCTGGCTTAGTACAGGCACACCACTGACTTAATTTTGAAATGGTGCAGGCAAATAACTATCATATCTATGACTTGGATTTTTAAGACATCAAAAGACCTTCTGGAAAATTTAAAATATCGGTAATTTTCTGCAATAAGTTCTATCAAAACCTTTTCACCTTTTACACCACCATAACACATGAATCATTAAAAATCATTCTTAAAGGAATAATCAACAATACTTCCCGCCATAAAAATGGTACCATACGCTACAAAGTTATTGTTTTGGGTTATATTTCTACATATTTGGTAAAAAATGAGCCCGGAAATAAAACATGATACACGGAAGAACAAGTGATCAGTATGTGGAGTTTCTCATTGACAACATATTTGTTGAATTTTGGAAGTAGAATTTAAAGCAGGTTGTCGGCATTCATATGGGAACTAACTGTGCACCACTCCTGGTCGAACTTTTCTTTTTTTTTTCATACGAGTCGGAGTTCCTACGGACACTTGTAAAAAACAAGAAAATCAAAGGACCTAGATCATTTAATTTCATATACAGGTATATTGATGATGTTCTTTCCATTAACAATCCAAACTTTTCTGATTGGGTCCTACTAATATATCCTCCTGAACTAGAGACTAAAGAAACCACAGGTACAGCTTCCTCCACATCACTTCTAGATATTTACCTCGAATTTGACAAAAGCGGTCATCTCAGACAAAAGAGACGATTTCAATTTTTGAAATTAAAAATTTTCCTCACCTTTGCACCAATATACCACCTTCACCCACGTACGGAGTATACATTTCTTAACTCTTACGATATTCACGAGTTTGCAGCTGCTACTCAGACTTTGTAAAAGGTCATCGGTGTGCAAATAAAGGTTGAGCCAAGGTTTTGTCAAAGAACGTCTTGTCGTTTTCCTCAAAAAGTTCATTGTAAAGTACCAAGACCTATTAGATAAATATTCAGTGCTACTTCCCAAATAATACAAGATGGTCTTGCGTGATTATAGATTCTTTGTGCTGAAGTTGTGTATCTTTTTATTTTACTTTAGTTTCCCCGTTATTTGTTTTCGTGCTTTTATATTTCTATTAATCGTATGACCTTTGACGTGACTCCATATTTATGCATCTTGCCATCGGGTTTTCAACTTTTTAACATTGGGCATTCCTGGTGCAGGTGGGTCCTGAGGTGCAATTTTGACACAAAAGGTTTATACAGTGTTGTTTTTATTTTGTTCTTGTATTCATATTTACTTAATTGTTACTTCATCGAGAAAGTGTATACTATAAACGGTATGTACTATCAACGACAAATCTTTTTTTTTTTTATTGACGTCATTGTCAAATTTACAATCTACTACACCTTTTAAGTTCACCTTGCCAAAGGGTCAAGTGCGCTTTTCTCATCACTTAGCGTCCGGCGTCTGTCGTTGTCTGTCGTCGTCCGTAAACTTTTAACCGTTAAAAATCTTTTCCTCTGAAACTACTGGACCAAATTTAACCAAACTTGGCCACAATCATCATTTCGGTATCTAGTTTTAAAATGTGTCCGATGAACCCGCCTGCCAACCAAGATGGCCTCCATGGCTAAAAATAGAACATAGGGGTAAAATGCAAGTTTTGTCTATTATTTGGAAAACTGTTATGAATAGAGAAAATTTGAAACAGGCAAAAAATGTTCAAAATGTTTAGCTCTACCAATTTATGTCTAAACTGTGAGGGTACTTTTTAAAGAAGTTATTGCCCTTAAATGACTATTATCTGGAAAACTTAAATAGATACAGAGAAACTTTAGTGCAAAAATGATCAGCAAGAAAATATCTACAAATAAGTCTGCATGGTTGACTTGTTATTACCGTTATTGTCCTTTGACAATTTTTACCATTGTTTTGCTATTTTGCCTTACATCTTAAAAATTATAAAAGATAGATAGAAACTTAAATAAACAAAAAAAGGAGCAAAACTAGATTTACAATTAATACAATATGGAGGCAATCGTCCGACTCCTTATTGGAGATTGCCCTTTAATGACTATTTTTGCCATTTTTTGGGGCATTTTGCCTTATATAATAAAAACTAAAATAGATAAATAGAAACTTTGAATAGCAAAAATGATCAGCAAGGCAAGATCTATAATCAAGTCAAATTTTGCTGATATAGTTAGTAGACTGTCACTCTTTATAGGCGTGATTGCCCGTAAATGAAGAACTTTTTTAACCTCTTTTGTATTTTGAGCAAAACCTAAAGAAGACAGAAAGAAACTAAACAGACAAAACGATCAGCAATACAAGATCTACAAAAAAGAAATTTTGGTCATGAATTCTATTCTTACCTACAATGTTGGAGAGTTTCCTTTGTTGTATATGCAATGCTATGAGAGCGACACAGGCTCTTTAGAGCCTCTAGTTCGTTGGCACCTTAGTTAGATTAATTTGTATTTTTGTTAAACTTTTTATTCAGTTGAATTGTATATGTCTATGTGTGTTTACATAGTTTTGGCTGCTGGATCTCAATTATTGTCACATTAACCAATTATGTCTGTTTGGGTTGCTTTCCCAATTTTGTCCATAGAGAGGAACTAGAAATAAGAAGATGTGGTATGAGTGCCAATGAGACAACTCTCCATCAAAGTCACAATGTGTAATAAGTACGGCCTTCAACACGGAGCCTTGGCTCACAACGAACAACAAGCTATAAAGGGCCCCAAAACGACTAGTGTAAAACAATTCAAACAGGAAAACCAACGGTCTAATCTATAAAAACGAGAAACGAGAAACACTTATGAACCACATCACCAAACGACAACCACTAAACAATAGGTTCCTGACTTAGGACAGGTGCAAACAAATGTCATACAAGTGCACACAAAAAAATATTACTAAGTAATTATATTTTACTTAAATTAAGTATTCTTTTTATTACTCATTACTAGGAATTACTTACCAATTACTCACTATTACTAGCAATTACTTATGTTTTACTAGATATGAAAATAGTAACTTGAAACAAGTAATTGTTTTACTGAAAATGTGTGTCTATTAAAAAATTACTAAAATTAAAACAAATACTAATAATGATTTTACTCACTAGTCCTTATTTAAGTAATAACTTACTGTTTTTAGTAAAAGGAAATTACTTAGATTAAGTTATATATTAATGAACTACACATATTTATTTTTTATTTATACAAAATGCAGTACTGGGATTACTTCTGATAACTTTGATATAAAACTTGTTATTACTAAGTAGGCCTAGGCACTACATAATGTTGTTTGCTTGCATAAGGCTTGTTATATATATTAATAAATGCTTCCTATGAAATTTGAATCCATAATTTAACAATTTCAACATATGTAGGTTTCACAGTCTGAAAATTGCATAAATTTCGATAACTATTATAGCAATTTTCTTTAAACAGGCTATTATTTCAATTTGGAATTATCTAATTATGGAATTTGCATAATTTCTTGTGCTTGAATTTTTTATAAATTCCATGTTTATTCTGTATTTTAATGTTCTGTGCGGCGCACAACACTTTCTATTACAAAGAAGATAACACATTTTCAAAAGAATGCATGTACTGTGCCACGCACAACACTATCTATACAAAATACATTGTATGGAAAGTGTAATGGAATGATTAAAAATTATAATGCAGAATAAACATGGAATTCATTAAAATGTCAACCACAAGAAATTATGCAAATTCCATAATTAAAATAATTCAAAATTGAAATAATAGCCTGTTTTAGATAATACTTTGAAATGCTTAAAAATTTGATTGGGATTACTTAGTATCAGAATTACTAGTCATTACTTAAATTATTTTCATATCAAAATATCTTCAAATTATCATTATTAATTTTGATATAATTTTTATAATGTAAACTTACATGACTTAGACTTACTAAAATTTATAATTAATTATCTATTTTAAATACATGTACAAAATTATATCATATTTCCTGTATTTAATAAGAAGTTTTTGATTTGAGACTGATAAAATATTCAACCAATCAGAATTAAGGTTTCATTTGACTTTGGTAAGCTTCTTCTTCTTCTTTTGTAGCTCCCTCCTATTGTAGGAGAACCACCGTCCTTGTATAACGGCGTAGACTTTTAAAATCCCAACATCATAAGAACACTCACATATTACGGAATATATACACACAGATGTAAATCTTATCACACGCTATTTACATTAAGTCATCAGGTTAAGAAGGATCCCTATAATCGTTTGATATTTACATTGATTAAAGGAATATCTGTCACTACTGTTACATCTTTTAAGTCATTCACAATAGCTCCTGCCCATAATCTGCGGTAATTACGAATTGTCGGCCAATAGAGTCGCTCGCTTTTGGTATAGTTTGTAGCATAAGCCTCTTGAGATTGTTTCTATCCGAGTTTTCTCTGTATTTTTGAGAAAGTGGAAAAACGAACAGTCAATGATCAATCTAGCTAAATACTCGTTGTTATAGAACAATTCATGGAATAATGTCTCATTCTCTCCTCTCAAGCATGTTCGGACAAAGGTTTTATCCTGCGAAAATGGTGATCTAGTTGTTTTCAGCACTGTGCATTTAATCAAAAAGTGAATCATATCCTCCGTCTCAATATGACATAACTGACAAATTGGTGACACTTCTGACTTTGAATGTTTTGCTTTTGAACTTTGCAGTACGATTGTTCCCACTGCAATTTTGGCTTTTAAGTGTGCCATAATTATTGCGAACGGTTCATTACCACAGCTTGTCCAGATGTTGTGTGGTTTTCCTGGTACTGTATCACTTAAGTTCAGATATTTTAAAGTAGATTTATTCTCTGATTCTTGTTGTAGAGTTAAAATGAAATGACTGCTAATAGTTTGATTGACCAGCTTGTTCCAAGTTTCTTTTATTGGTGGGTTGTCAATGAGATCATGAGGAGAAGGTAAGTTATATTGATCCGCAATTTCGGCTACTTTTGGAAACCAGCTTCCAGAGCTGATGGATTTCATGGCAAGCTGACGGATCGCAATATCTTTTTCCACTGATTCGTCGTTCCTGATGATATTCCCGAATGTTTTAAGGATTTTCTTGTGAATTTCACCTATGATAGGGATTCGTCCTAGTAGAAGGAGAAATGCTGAGTTAGCTGTTCTTATTGGAAGGTGTTGGATTTGTTTGATGAGTTTCCTATGGTACACCTCTAGTTTCTCCATGTCATTTCTTGAAATGTTTATTACATCTAGGCCATACAGCAATCTGGGTATCACATAAATCTGAATAAGGTGTGCTGAAACATGAGGATTTACACCGTGGAGCCCGTGGAGCCCTGCACCCATTAGAGAGTAAGCGGTCTTTTAGCTGTAATCAATCGCTTGCATATCACCTCTTTTGAACCTGATTTCAATGTAGAGTCCCTCTCAATTCCTAGATGCACAGCTGATTCAGAAGTTGATAACTCTTTGTTGTTTAGTGACCATGATCTATTTTCCTTGTCGTTGAGTACTAGAATCGTCGACTTTTGTTCACTTAGTAAATATCTCTGTTTGTTCGCATAATATGCTTGTACGTCTAACATTGTTTGGAGCTCAATGGGGCTCTTCGATATGAATGTGACATCGTCGGCCACAGTTGGGATGCCGCAGTAGGTACATCAATATATGCCCCAATTGGTTTTTCTCAAATGTCTTTAACAGTTTATTGATAAAAATTTTGTAAGCAGTGGGTGACCATATGCCCCTGTCTCACTCCTTGCTGTTCTTGGATAGGTTTTGAGATGTTTCCATTCCATTTTATTTTTGATGTAACTTCCTCGTACCAGTTTTGAAGAATAGCCAGTTGTCCCCACGTAGTCCAAAGTTATACATTTCTCTCAGTAGACCCAAGTGCCAAAGGATATCAAACGCCTTTTTGGCATCCATAAGTGCTATATACAGGCTTGAGTTTGACTTGTTTGCTTCTGTTATAAGCTCTGTGAGTATTAAGGCAGCAATTGCAGGCATTTGTCCTTTGGTAAATCCTTTCTGAAGTCTGCTTTGTTGTTTGTTTACTGAATCTTGGTTGTTTTGAAGGTGTAGCTTCTCAACAATTTTTCCAATGAACATAGTGATGACAATTTTTCTGTAGGAGTTTGGATCCGTTTTCTTTTTTCCTTTTTTCAAAATTGGACAGGCTATTCCACTCTTTAGTAACGATGGGATATCAAGATTTTGAAAGATGAAGTTGATGATATTTGTCAGGATAGAAATGAGTGTTTGTCCTCCAAACTTAACGTGTTCAGCGGTGATGTTTTCTTCGTCTGGGATTTTCCATTTTGAACGATAGCACAGTTTTCTTTACCTCTTCAGTTGTAGTTACTGGTATGTTATGGTTTTTTGAATGTTTAAATAGTTCAGAGAGACTTGTGATGTCTCGCTTTACATTTGTAAAGTGATCATTGTCAAAGTTCACGTTTTCACATGGTGTTGAGAGTTCTTCAAAGTACTGAGCGAATGCCTCTGTAATTTCAATCTGGTCATTCAAAATATTATCTTTAAATATCAAAGATGATCCTGAGGGGTTCGACGGGTCACGTTGTTTCCTCACCAATTTGTAAAACCCTTTGTCGTTCCTTTCGTTTAGTTCCATTAGTTCCTGGTATTTGTTATTTCTATTTGTCGCTTCAAGCCTCCTTTGGAGTGATCTTAGTTTTCTTAGAATTCTTATTGTTTTGATAAATCTCGTTTTCTGGATTTGTTGGTTTGCCCGCAGCTTTCTATTTTGCATGGTGTGTCTTGCTTGACTTAGCCGCACTAGAAATCTCTGGCGCCCATGGTTTTCCTTGGTTTTCCTGTTCTTTTCCTTCTATTTATAGGAACACTACTATTCTTTACTGCTGATTCTGACAGTATCTTACAGATGGTATTGATATTGTCTGATATATTGTCACATGTCAGTATGAGTTCATTATCATCTATGAGGGATAATCTAGATTCAACTTCTTCTTCATATCCTTTTTGTCTATCTTGTTCCAATTGATCCTTAATTGATATAGTTTTCCATCTCTTTGATTTGATAGTTTTATCTCACACGGTATCTTCACAAGAATGGGAATGTGAGTAGATGAGTTAGTTGGTTCCTGGCGAATGTTATGTATGTTGATATCAGGTCACTGCTCTGCATGAAGTAATCAATCTGGGAAGCATCTCTTCCGTTATAATGATAAAAAGTAAATCAGAACCATAAGATTTTGGTATATACATTCCATTTTCTTTAATAAAAGTCATAAAAGCTTTGTCCTGAGAAGAATTTCTCTTTGTAGATGCGTTCATGTCTCCACCAATCACTATACTTGCAGAGCCACTGTATTTTATGATGATTTCAGATAATTCATCAAGTATTTGTTGATAATCTAAAGTGTTGGAATTACACCTACAGGGCATGTAAATGCATAAGAACACGATCGGGTTTTCCACATTAAATCTAATCCCAACTATTCTGTTACTGCCATCCGGTAGAGGTTCAATGAATTGTTCAAGTTTCTTGTGAGCGCATATAGATACTCCAGCATGCCCCTACGTCTTTCCGATAGATCTGTGAGCAAGTTGTCGTCGAAACATTTGGTGAAACAAATAAAGTCGCTCAAACATTCTTGAAGTTTAAATTTTTCAAAATTATGTAGCCAGTGTTCTTGTAATAAAATAAAGTCTGCTCGATTTGCTAAAGTTTCTAGGTAAAGTTTGTTGCTTGTCAGTCCTTCTATGTTCAGAGACACTGCAGTAATTGCTTTTTGTATTAAAAAGTTCGATGAGCAGACAGAGGAGACATCAGGTTGCAGTGGTAAGTCTGTTGGTGGTAGTATTTTGGAAGGCTTGCTGCAGGTGTTCTTTCCCAGTTTTGATTGTGATTGTTGTTCGGAGTGGCTATTTGTCTGATGTTCTGATGCCCTGTAAAATTTGTGAGGAAAGTCTCCTGGTGTTGGTATTTTGGAAGGCTCGTTGCAGGTGCTCTCTCCCAGTTTAAACACAGATTGTTGTTCGGAGTAGTTGTTTTCCTGGTATTCTGATGCCTTGTCGGTGTACGCTGTCGACGTGTATTTTGGATATGATGTTTTTCCTTTTTCCGAGTTTTCGTCGGTGAGGGTTTGTATAAAAATCCTCATCATTAAGCGAATCGAAATTAAGATCTTCAAAACTGTTTGCAATTATGGATGTACGTGTTCCATGTGGCGTACAGGGTTGTTGCTCCTTATTTGTAATTGGTCGATGCATATGGTTTGGTTTTCTTCTTCTTTTCTCGGCTTCTGTGAAGCACCAATTGTCTTAAGAGTTGTTTTTCAACATAAGGAGTTCAGTATTGTTTTGTGCACGTCTAGTTCGACCTGTCGTAATTTTTGTTCAAAAACCAGATTTTCATTTCATTTTTTCGCTTGATTGGGATTGAGAAGTAGTTCCGCTCAGAGGAGTTTTATTAGTTTCATGTTCTAATTGTTCAAATCGTTGCGATGAAATAAGCAGAGATTGTTGCAATTCTTTGTTCTTTTCTTCTATCGTAATCGTATATCAGCGATTTGTGGCTAATTGTTTCTTCAACTGTACTATTTCTGATTCATACTTAATGATTTTATTGTTCTATCTCTTTGTTCCACAACAGATTGTAGATGTTTTATTTCTTCTTTTAGCACAGATGACGGATTATCATTATCATCAGTTGGGTGCAGGGGTGGTTGTATTATTGGAGTATTTACGATCTGAGATATTACTGGTGTTGGCATAGAAATCATTGGCTCAGGTTGTGTATTGCTAGCATTACTGTTTATGATGGTGTGTTCAGATGGTGACGATACATTTGGGCAGATGTTTGCCAGCTGAGCTGAGCATACTTTGCAGACATATTGTTCGGTTGATTGTTCAATATCCCATATTTCAGTTGGAGTGAGTTTTTCACAATGATAATGGACCCATTGATTACATAAATCGCATGCCACAGAATTTGGTTGATCATTACATGGTTGATTACAGACCGGGCAGCTTGGATATCTGTTAGTATTACTCAATGGTGTGATAGGCTGAGATATATCAGAGATCGCAGGGTGTTTATTGGACAACTGTTTAACAGAGTTACCTTTTTTATTAGCCTCAATAGGCCTAATTGGTGTTACCTGTTCTTGATTCGTATGGTCATTTGTGGTTGGTGGCTGAAGTTTAGAGTTACTGTCTAGATACTGCTCGCAGCATTTACGTATCATTCTATTGACTTCTTCAAAGTCTTTGTTGTGGTCTAGTACAACCAAGATATCACCCAGAAAGTCATTGATAAACCTCTTTATATGATCTTTGTTGCCATTTAGTAGGAGTTTAGAGGTAGAGTTATAGAAATTCAACACAAAAAGTTTATTGCCATTGTCATTGATTGATACAGATTCAGACACTATAGCACCATCTTTGTCAGTTGTCTCTGTTGTGTGTAACAAAAGATTCTTGCTTTTGAGATAGTTAATTGTAACTGCCTTAAATTCTAAGTATGCAGCTAGGAGAAGAGCAAAACGATGTTACCTGTTGCAGGTTTGACCGCCACATTGAAGGGTCTTTCTGTTGCATCCTTTTGTTTTTTAATAGCTTTTGTCTTATCAAGTTTATATTTGACATTATGTGTACTGATATCATTTCTATTGGCCCTCATACCTTGACGACTTCGTGTTGACATTTTTCCTGGTGTGAAGGATACCTTGTTGGTTTTCATTCTTGAGCTACGTCTCACTTCATCCATTTTGCTATTTATTTGATTTCTCTATTGAATGATTTAAATGATGGTACAGTTAAAAGGTCATAAATGTAGCTATGTACAAGTGGCGACACAATTTTATATGATTAAAAATGTTCCGATAAAACTTGAAATTCATATAAAAAAAAAAAAAAAAGAAAGTTTTAAAAGAAGTGTTGATGACTATATATGGATTCTGTATATATATGCGGTGAGAAATGGAGTAAAATACGCTTTAAAATGATTTAAAATTCTAAAATTCACAATAAAATCCTTGCGATTTTGTTCCAAATATGGCGGCTTCACTGCAACCGTGAGTCAAAGTTCATGTAAAACGATCTTTCTCAGTGTTGGGGCAGGAGCTTGCGACGGAGAGATGAATCACCAGTAAATTTGGGAAGTTCGTATGTATATCAACGCACTGTATAAAAATATGTGAGTGTATAAAATCATAAAACTTCAGAGCATTCTCTCAAACGTCAACCATGTTTTCTCGACCGGAAGCGTCTTTTTGAAAATTGAAAATTGGCTGGAACTCATTCAGATTTGAATTTGAACAAAAGTAAACTGAGTTTGTTGAAATACTTGCACGATTGACAAGCATGAAAGGAAAGGAGAATCTTACAAAAGGACACTTTGTGGGTATTTATGTTTCTAGCTACTCTTTGTGTACTAATTCAATTAAATGAAAATGTAACACAAAGAGTTGCTGGGAGGTAGCCCATGTTAACTTATAACAAACAAGAATAGAAATGGATTATAACAAAGGATATAGTATATGATAATTCTTTAAAAGGTATGTTACTTTTTCAAATTATATGCATTCATGATAAAACAGTGTAGAGTTTTATTTTAATCTGTAAATATAATATTTATATATACAATTTATACGTAAAAAATTACTCAAAACCTACAAATAAATTTACTATTGCAAGTAATTGTATTTCCAGGAATTACTTGCCATAAGTAAAAAATGACTTACAAGTGGTACACGAATTACTAAGTGTATTAAAAGAAATACTCAATAAATATTAAAAGAATTACTTACTATTAATAAAAGAAATACTTAATGTGGATTAAAAGAATTACTTACTTTTATTAAAAGAAATACTTAATGTGTATTAAAAGAGTTACTTACTTTTATCAAAGACTTACTTACTTTTATTAAATGAATTACTTACATTTAATAAAGAATTACTACTATTATTGAAAGAAATACTTAATGTGTATTAAATGAATTACTTACTATAACAAAAGAATTACTTATTATATATGAAAAAATTACTTAGTATTTATTAAAAGAATTACTTAAAATACATTGAAAATTACTTACATTTAATTACTAGGTAATTACTTATAATTACTTGTCATTACTAGCAATTACTCATTTTTGACAAACATTTTACTTGTTTTTACTTGATTTGAGTAAAATCAGTACTTGTTTTAAGTCAATTCAAGTAATTTATTTTTTGAGTGTGGGAGTTTTAGCTAGCACTAAAACCAGGTTTGAACAGCGGTATACTACTGTTGCCTTCATTTAACCAACCATTTTCTTGGAAAATGCCTTTTCCCAGTCAGGAGTATGGCAGATGATTTTCACTTGTTCCGTTGATTGATAGTATTTGATTTTGTCAATTTTTTTTGGACTTCCCCTTTTTTGAATTTGCCTAAAGAGTTTGGTATTTTTGTTTTATTTTTGTTTTTTTGTTGTTTTTTTTTTTTTGGTACATACATACAACTGTCATTGTTCAGACATTTAATAGGCAAGTAAGTGGTATAATTCTGAATTGAATCTAACAAAATACTAATTCTGTTCTTGGTACAGGCAAATAACTGTTGAACTTAACTTGGTACAAGTCAGAGCTTCTGCAATCACTTGCCAGTCATTTTGAGTTTAGATAGTGTTGATACTACAAATAGCAATACCAATGCAAACCAAAACTGGATCAGGATCCCAGGCTTACCATCATTGTAATTGTTTGTAACGGATTCAGTTATCTCCCTTCCATTTCCAATTTAAAAAAGGACTCAAAGCCTCAAATGGCCAGATTGCAATATTTTTTTACTGTTTTGTTTCAAGGAACTGGGTCAAAAAATGTATGAGGATTTGATTACACAATTGCCTGCCATCACCGTACTATAAGCCAGTTTTGAACTACTTCGATCCAGGCAATAAACACAAAAGCTTTCTTAAAAACAGCTGCATATTATGGAAATTTCTAAGTGTATCACCAAGCTTCTTTCTGAAATACCATGGCAAAAAGCAAAACTAAAAACAACAGTCTACAAATCACAAGATAGAAAACTAAAGACTGAGCAACAACAATCCCACAAAAACCATGGGTGATCTCAGAAACATTTGTCAAAGGAACAAGCATGACAGTTTTGCATAGCAATTCATAGTCCCCTGCCAGCTTAAAATTCATTGTACTGAAGTAAATTGGTAATTTGTAATATATTTTATATTAAATAAGTCCAAATATCTCCTGATGCAAATATTGAATACTAAATTTGTTAATACTAAAATATATTAAAAGTTTTTCTTGTGAATAAAGTTTCACTAAAGGAGTTGCATCAACAAGATTTCAATAGACAGATCAACAGACAGTGTGATTTCTATTTATTAAAAGGGTTTTTTATGCAAAACATTAAAACATTTATAACTTGTCATGGTAAAAATATATTCCAAATATCAGATCAATGTCTTTAAGCATGACAAAAAAGTGCAGAAAACTGATTACTTGCGTGAATTTTCTATGTCTAAGGACCATGACCAGAACAAAATTTAAACTTGATCTGTAACTGGTCATGATAAAACTATATACCAAATATCAAATCAATATATATTGAAGCATAAAGAAAAAATGTGTGGAAAACTGATTTCCTGAATTGAAGGACAGACAGACGGACAGACAGATTGCAAAACTAAAGTCTCCTTCAGCTTTGCCGGTAGGGGACTAATAAGCTATCTTAACATGCTGGTAGCAAGGAGTTATTTGAATGGATGAAGCTTTGACTTAAATAGTCAAACACAATTCAGAATCTCAACTTCAACAATCTTAACTATTTTTTGTTTGTTAATGTGTTATCTGTATGGAACTGTTTCACAATAAAATACAAAACATCAACACAATATCCCCATGGAAGGCAACAAGTGACCAGAAAACTATCACTTTCAAGTAAGAAGGCCAAGGAATATCAAACAAACAAAATCATCATACAATTGTATACTAATAATAAGTTAAAAATCTACAAGGATAAGCTCTATTTTTCAGTAAATTGTAATAGCTGAGTGAAAAGTATATCAACGAGCACAATTCACATACATGATCAGGAACTACGTATGATACAATTGTAAACCAACTATTAGCTCATTATTTGTAAAGAGGGCTGACTTTTGAAAAGATTTGTCATTTTGGTTTTCATTAAGAACATCAGACCTAAGTATGGAACTGTAATTATCATTGCTGATAAATTTCGTGGAAGATTTAAAAAAAGTTTATAGACAGACACAAATGGTGACAGATAATGGAGCCAAATGATAAAAACATGAAACAGCGATCAAATGACCAGATTAAAAGCATTTGGACTACTAGATTTCATAGTTAACTAGATGTGTCAAAACAACACAAATGGCCCTGCTAGCAAAATAAACTTGAAGCCAATTTTTGGAGTGGAAATTTGTGAATAAAAGTCTGTATAACTGTTATTTTTACAAATTTTCAAAGTCCAAAGCCTGTAATTTCAGCAAAAACCAGCGGAGCGGAACCAAAACCTAAACTCGATCTGTATCTGATCATAGTACACTCACATAAAAATCAGCTCAATATGTGAAGGCGTTTAGAAAAAGTCTGTATAAAACTGTTCGTTCAGAATGACTGAATACACTATATGGCCCGACCACTTAGTGGCTGGACCATAATAACAAAAAAATCAATTAAAAAAGCCCTTCCTACCTTTGACTTTGAAAGAAATTTACCATACAATGTTTGTTTACTAAAAATTTATTATCTCAGAATAAATGAAATGTTGATAAATGTTTTCTGGTCAAGGTATTTCTTCAGTATGTTTCTCTCTTTCCTGTGATGACACCCACCTTGATAGTACCATTTCCTATGAAACAAATATAATATTCTTACTGTACATATAGAATAATGGCATTTTTGTTTTTGATTGTGACATAATCAGCAACATTATTTAGCTAGGGCAAGCTCATATTTCAGATGATGACGTCAGTATCAAGAAATTAAATAGCATTATTCTTTTATGGCAAATTGTATGAACGATTTACTTTGAAAAATATGAAATTACACTAATTTTACGCGTTCAAAGTGTTGTGATTGTTGTTCCTTGCGTGAATGACCTTGCATGCATTTCGTTGATAATGATGCAGAATGACATGAAAATGTGAAGTTGCTGCACTGTTATGTGACGAAAAATGTACAAACTGCCGATACAATATAAATAACATACAATATCTGCATGTATAAAATCGAAATATGCAGATGTATACTAAATAACAAGTAGGTGTCATTAGCGGAACAAAAGAAAATAAACTGACAACGCACTGGCTAAAACAGAAAGACCAACAAACACCTGTCGTGTTGCTCCTGTTAGTACTAACCCGCTGATAACTCTTGACCCTTCACAAGCACCTGAATCATTCATGTTTTTTGTTAAGATTCAATTTAATCAACAGTTTCTATTTAGCACTTTGAAGATGATTGTTTGCCTATTCATCTTTAAGTATAGTGTTGTCTTTTTCTTTGACTTATGATTTTTGATTTCCCTCTTTGCTTCTCCTCCCTTTTTTTCACATACAGTATAGATACTTGTCTTTCATTAAAGAACTTTTCTTGACCTCTAGATGTCTTTTCAATAAAATAAAGGGTATTGAGACTTTTCGAACTTTAAAATTAATTCTTCATTTTATAATAATTTCTTTCTGTTAGTAAGAAATAATTCCTTGAATTTGTTTTCAATTATATTTTGAATTTGTACTCTACATATCTAAATTCCTTATAAACAAAACATTAAATGTTCATGTTATTAACAATAGCAGTACAAACCTTAACTTTGAATTGTGGGATACATTTAGGTGATAATAGATCTTCTTCTGTTAAACTATCAGGTCTGATCACATGACATATCAAGACTTCCTGTTGAATAAAGATAAATTTACAAATGAGGAGGCTTACTTATTTATTCTGCAGAAACAAACAAAAATGATTATTTTTCTGTCTTTCATGAGGCATGCAAAATCCTCATACAAAAAAAGTTAAATCAATCAAGCTAAATTATAAATCTGCCTTTAGATCCTTTAGTGGTCACCACATCTTCTTATTTTTATACTTACAACATTCTGAAATTCAAAATGACTTGACACAGGCCTACTTAAGGTCTTTTTCACTTATCAATAGACATAACAATAGTAAAAAAGTGAAATAGGTCAAACTTGAACTATATCTGTGTTCAGCAGTCTCAAACAACATTTTCAATTTCAAATTTGGAGGAGGCATACTCGAGTAATTATGCAGAAACCGAATATTTTTTCTATTTTCTTCTAAATTATGGGACATGCGTACATTGTAATTCTTAAACCTAAATCTATGTTTAGGGGTCTGTAACAACATATCAAAATTTACATACCTACATACAAGAGCAAAACCATATGCTTAATAATAATAATAACTTTGTTGCCTTTCTCTGGGGTATTAAACAAGAGTGCACACGCTGAAATGTCTCGCCTGTTTTACTCACCATTGATTTTACGTTGAAAGTCTTAAAGATAAAGGTTTTACTACAAGTATCACATAAACTTAACATTTTTAAAGATCCATGACAATGAGGTCAAGGTCAGATAAAAACTGTCACATAGACATGTACACCTTACAATTATTCCATACACCAAATATAGTTGACCCATTGCTTATGGTAATTGAAAAAAAGACCAAAACACAAAAAAAACTTAATGTTAACCAATGAACCATGGAAATGAGGTCAAGGTCAGATGATACTGGCTAGACAGACATGTACACCTTACAATCATTCCATACACCAATTAGAGTTGACCTATTGCTATTAGTATTTGAAAAACAGACCAAAACACAAAAACTTAGCATTGACCAATGAACCATGAAAATGAGGCCAAGGTCAGATGACACTGGCTAGTCAGACATGTACACCTTACAATCATTCAATAAACAAAATATAGTTGACCTATTGCTAATAGTACTTGAAAAACAGACCAAAACACAAAAACTTAACATTGACCAATGAACCATTAAAATGAGGTCAAGGTTAGATGACACCAGCTAGACAGACATGTACACCTTACAATCATTCCATACACCACATATAGTTGACCTGCTGCTTGTAGTATCTGAGAAATGGACCTAATCAAGAAACTTTAACCTTGATCGCTGATCCATGAATTGAGGTCTAGGTCAGGTTAACCCTGTCTGACGGACATGTAGACATTGCAAGGAACCCATATACCAAATATAGTTATCCTATTACTCATAATAAGTGAGAAATTCACATGACAAAAAACTGGGTTTTTTTTTCAAGCAGTCACTGAACCATAAAAATGAGGTCAAGGACAATGGGCATATGACAGACAGAAACTTTGTAACATAAGGTATCTGCATACAAGGTATGAAGCATCCAGGTCTTCTACCTTCTGAAATATAAAGCTTTATATAAATAGTTTACGCCGCCATCGCCGCCGGATAGTAATACCTTAGTCACAGGCAAGACAAAAAACAATGTTTAAATATCTATTTAACTTCTTTGTTCAGTAAGTCTATTAAGTCATGTCTGATTTGTTTATGTAAGGTCTCTCCTGTGTTACTAAAGGCCTATTAACATTAACTATTTGTTCAGTCATTATGTTGCGAACTACCAAACTGGTCCATGTAAGGTGTCTCCTGTGGTATCAAAGGACTACATACCTTAGCTGCTTGTTCAGTAAGTCTGTTAAGCCCTGCCAGATTGATCCATGTGAGGTATCTAGTGTGGTATTAAAGGACTACATACCTTAGCTACTTGTTCAGTAAGTATGTTAAGCCCTGCCAGATTGGTCCATGTCAGGTCTCTAGTGTGGTATTAAAGGACTACATACCTTAGCTACTTGTTCAGTAAGTCTGTTAAGCCCTGCCAGATTGGTCCATGTAAGGTCCCTAGTGTGGTATTTAGGGTCTTCCTCTAAAGAATCTTCCAACACCATCTTAACTATCACTGAGTAACTACCATGATAAAAAGCTGGTCCTTCTTTGTATATGACTGAAAAAGATATGCTCCATTATGAAAATTTTTCCTTGTGTCATATTTGATATATCTTCATACCAAAAAAAGATTTGCGCTGATTGTTTGTATCATCAAAAATGACAAAAGTAATACAGTATGATTTAAATGATATTAAATTTATCTCCTTTTTGATATTTTGATAAGGTGTACTGATGGTACTCTTACATATATAGGACTACAGATATGGAGAAGCAGGACACAAAACGAAAATGTTATCAAAATTAAAATGAAAGAACCTTAGTGAGCGCGCTCACATACCCCACGTCCCCACATTGTCATTGGAGAAATAAAATAAGTGTAAGAAAAAAAAATTGTATCAGAAAAAAAAATTGAATCATAATTTCCTGTCAATATGCACATCTACATAGTATGTCCTTATTATCTACACAGTTTCATGAAATTCTGTTGTGTGGTTTG